>JADLZL010005015.1:0-334925 GCA_015844335.1 Chrysopogon serrulatus | reverse complement strand
AGATAGACATTGTCGGAGCTAAATCATCTGGCGATAGTTGCCGGTTTCCTATGGACAAATGCGCCAAACAAATCCCATTTTGTCACACATCGATCTTCCTTCCGCAGCTGAATAAATTAATTTCTAGAATTATTGAACGCCATTTTGAAGGCGTTTGGTAAATTTTGTAGAAAAATATAATGACACTTTTTGCACCAAATGAACAAATTATAAAAAATATATTTCTTATTTAGTGATAATAATTTGGTGCAATGAATCTTGACGCTCTTTCTTTAAATTTGGCCAATTCTAGAAATTGATTTATTCATGATCAAAGAAGTGTAGTGAGGTGATGAGATAAATTATAGTATTTATTCAAGGTAAGGGAAACCGAAATCAAAATGGAAACCAGAAACCGGAATGGAAGCAGAAACGGGAGACGGATGATGCGTGCAGACACAAAGTGAAGTGCGTCATCAGCATCATCAAGCTTCTTCCACCAGATCAGCAGCAGCGTTTTTGGGATGGTGGGGTGTCCGGTCATGTGCCAGCCCTCCTCCTCGCCGGATTCGCCGCTCGCGTAGGGGCACCACGGCGTAAAAAGCTGGGCAAGCTCTCAGCATCTTCCACTTGGCGTTTGGGGTCCTCGCCGTCGTGGGCAATGCCGCTCCACGTCGGCGTGGGAGGTACTCGTAGCGGCTGTGCGTGATGCGATGGAATTTCTGGATGTCCTTTGTTCTTGGCCATGTCCGTGGTGTCACGGAGGTCGATGGAGAAGATGTCGCCGTAGGGGCGAACAGAGTGCGTGAAGTGCGGCGCTGGAGATGGGGTCGGCGGAGACCGCGGCGAGGTCGGCGGCGAGGCGATTCTGGCCATGTCCGGGCTGAACACGGGGTGGTTGATGTGGCCGGCGATGGTGGGGGGCGCTGGCGGATCACGCGCACGGGCACCGGCACCTCGCCCTTCTTGATGTCCTTGGCGTTCACCGGGTACACGGCAGAAGTAGCCCGGAGTCCAGGCCGTGGTCAAAGCTTCAGCTCGTTCGGGTCCTTGACGATGTCTTTCCGGCCTGCCGGTGGAGGAGAAGACGATCCAGTCGCAGCCCTCCCGGGGCGACCAGCTGCAGTGGGTGTCGGTCCAGGGCCCGTCGGTGAGCGGGACGACGCCGGCGGCCTCCCCCCTTCACGGCGTCGATGATGTAGAGGTTCTGTGCTGCCCTCCGGGGACCCTGTTCCTGCTGCCCCGAACACGAGCTTGGTGCCCTCGGGGTTGCTGGACGGAAGGCGCGGTTGTACTCCTCGTCGGTGAGCGGGAACGTCTCGATGTTGTCGTTGTCCGCCCGGGACACGTTGGCGAGCCTCATGATCTGCACCGGCTTGTCGATGGAGAAGGCCGGCCCTTCGCAGACGTAGAGCGTGTCCAGGGCGTCGTTCTGGTTCCACGACGTGGAAGACGCTCTTGGATTTCACCTTGTACACCACGCGGAGCACCTTTTGCTGTCGGCGAGCCGCACCGCCTTGAACTCGTTGTCCACGAGGGCAGCTTCTTGCCGTCCTTGGACACGGACGGGAACACGCCGGTCACCCTGAAGAGCCCCACGTCCGGGGTGCGTCGCCGGCGGCTGCACCTGGTCGAACCCCTCTGGATGGTTGCCGCAATTCTTTGGCCACAACTTTTTCTGCCATACATTCACAATTGCATTAATTGGTGGCAATCTTCAAAAAACAACAAGGCCAACAATGGAATCTGCATACGGATATACATAGTATTCCGTATCGTTATGGCGTTTATTTTTTTAGTAAATTAATTATACAACAAAGCGCAGCTGTGGGTCTTGGCCAAAAAAAAAAAAAAAACCGCGGTATTTTTATGTTTTTGCATGGGGAAGCAACGAATTTACCGAGGCGCTGGGAACAATGGGAAACGGCGTGCACAGCGCGCGTGGAGGGTAATGGCATGGAGTGATCAAAACGACAAATCATGTATATATACGGAAACTAGGCTACCTACCTGCTGGGGCTTGACCATCTTGTCGGTTCTGCAGCGGTGGTAGCCCAAGCGTTTTCCGTCGAGCACTTTACGAAGGGGTTGTAGTGTGGTCCCCTTTAGGCCTCATCCCTCTGGGTGATCTGCACCGGCGGCAGCCCCCGGCGAGGCGGTGTCAAAGACTTCGATATTACTGTACGCGGCACCCCTCGCGCTTCACGTTCATTTGTACCTGCAGGGGATTTTCTGGCGGACGGTCGCCACGGCCACCTTGGTCGCGCCGGATGGCCGCCGGAGTCATGGCGTCGATGCCTTCCGGCGTCACGCGCGCTCCTCCTGCGGGTCTCATGTCGTACCGGAAGACGGCCCAGGTGGCCGTGTTGGAGGGCGGCGTGGTGTCGAACCCTCGGTGGAAGAAGATGACCCCATCGCTGCCCCACGTCGGCCAGCCGCCGTCGCTGGATGACCGTGGGACGGCCTAGGGTGGTGCCCTGCGCTTTCTTGTCCACATTCATGATCCTGATCTCCGTCTTGAGGTTCTCGATCTCGCCGTTCCACCTGCTCCCTGAAGGTTGCCACCGCCACCATCGTCCCCGACGGCGACACCGCCGGCCTTGATCGTACTGGTTCGTTGTCGTCAGGCGCTCGGTCTTGCCGTCGGCGAGGTTGGTTCTGTACACCACGGTCCACGGGTGCGCGCCGTTTTTTCACCAGCTCCTGGTGGATACGCCACCAGGGAGTAGCCGACGGTGGTGCGCCCGACGGTGAAGCCGCCGGCGTGCATGGACTGTCCTCCATGCGCACGCCGCCGAAGATGTTGGCGCTGCAGATGTCGCCAGGCTCAGCACCTTGACCTTGCCGGTGGCGACGAAGCGGAAGGCCACGTGCAGCGTCTCAGGCCCTGTCCCTCTCGGGAGACGAAGACGGGCCGGTGACGCGGCCCGCTCTCCCGCGTCCTCCGGGGTGGCGCCGCACTCCGACGCCAGCAGGCTTGTTCTTGCCATGTGCGTCAGGAGCTCTTTGAGCGCCGCTGCTGGGATGGGATGCCCATTCTGGTTGTACGACACGTCGTCGGTGAGGAGCTGCTCGTCTGCGGCAGACGGCGGCGGCGGATCAGCTGGGCAGGAGAAGATATCAAGGGGCACCGGAGGCCGGTAGGTCCCAAAGAAAGCGATACCGCCGCGGCTGTTCGCCATTGCAACCTATGGGAAGAAGAGCGACAAAGAGATGTACTCTTTCTCTTCACTTAAAAAGCACTCGGTTTTGTGTGTTTGTTTATGTGGTTAGATGAGGAGCTACGATGTCTCATTTATGAAGTAGCTTTGGAGTGATCACCTGGCGTTTAAATCTTGTGTCTATCAACCAACACACAGTGCTCCCGCAGATTGAGATACTTAAGCAGTAGAGTTATTGTATAATATATGAACTAATAATAAGTACTCTACTTTAAGCAGTAGATTTAATTAGTAGTTGCATAAATGAAAGAGTTTCTCATTAAACATTAGTTTGTTTCTATAATTGGGTGTTTTCATTCCTTAATTTTTTGAGGGTATCCTGGTATAGCTGACTTATATGGGTGTGTTGGATGTCCTCGTTAGGAACTGAACAAGATGGGTAACAATATTAAAATATTAATTCACTTACAAATAAAAAAAAGTAATAACATGGTTGGGTATTGTATATTTAGGTTCACCCCTTCAAATTGTTTCCACAAATTGGAGTCTTTCTTTAATTTTTTTCTAATAAATTTGTTATTGTTAATGTAAAGTCCATACCATTGATGTTTGACTTGTCTTTTTGTTGGTTTATAACCTTGTTCTTCATGAATGGTTGTTGTGGGACGAAATTAAGTCATCGCTCTAAATTCTTTGATGCATTGTCATTGCCACTTTTTTATTTATTTCATATGTATTTATTGCACCCTTTGAAGAAAGAATGTGCCAACATTATTATATTCCGTCTTGGTTACATGTTGTGCTTCTTTCAAAATCATTTTGTTGATGTAATGGTTTATAGGTTGGCATGTCGTTCTCTCTTCTCCGATGTATCACGACAATCAAAATGTTAATTTTCATATAATTAACTAGTTAGATTACCAGTATTTAACTTTTATCAAAAATAAAATTATTCAAATAACAATCGCTATTAATTTATTTGTCATAATGACTTATTTTTATTATTTTTTATGTTGATTTAGAGTTATTTTTTATTTGTTTATGAAACAGATTACAATATAGTATATAACATTTTAGTCAACATAACTTATAAACTTATTTAAAATGACAATGATCATTAATTTGTTTGCTAAACAAACTTATATTAGTATTTTCTCATAGTTTTTGATGTATTTTTAATTACTTTGTAAATAGAAGGTGTGGATAATTTAGATAATCAGAAGTTTTGCTTATGAATTTATTTTTCTGAGGCGGAGATTTTTATTAATGGAGCGCACTAGAAATCAAAGCGAGTCTTCAAAATTAAGAACCGCCACTAGAAATATATTTCGAGTAGTGGTTATTTTAACGAAACCGCCAAGTGGAATGGAAATTTCATAAATGAGAACCGCAAATGCGGTTTCAATAAGGCTGGTAAGAAATTTTCGATTAAACAAACAACACTAGAAATGCACTAAAATTTTTTAAATTTTGGATTTTCAAAATGACTTCAAATGGAAAAGCTTACTCTACATAAAAGTTGTAGATCTTGAAAAGTTATGAAACTTTATAGTTGAAATTTTTTTTGAAATCACATTGTCATAGAAAACTATGATCAAATTTGTCAAATTTGGAATTTAAATTTGGTTAACGACCTCGGATGGATAAAACTACCAAAAAATAAAAAGTTATAGACCTTGAAAAGTTATTATAAAACTTTGTTGGTGACAAGCGTGTCATTTGAATTCACAGTTTGGAACTCAAACAACTAATTTATGGTACATTTAGTGAATATGTGGGGAACAAAACCTTCGGATATATATATATATATATATATATATATATATATATATATATATATATATATATATATATATATATATACATACATACAAGTGAATGATGGGTGGAGTAGTAGAGGGGGCTATATGCGAGGGAGGGTAAGGTGGTGGGTTTGAATCCACCGCACGGCTGCAGATGCGATTTTACGCAAAAAGATCGCGTGACTTGCAACTTGTGGGTGGGGCGCCCCCGTGGTTTAGAAAAAATAATTTTTTGCCATTTTTTCTATTCTTTAGACCAAAAAAAGTAAATTCTAGACAACTATTTCTATTGGCTGTTTCTTAAGAGAACCGCCAATAAAAATTCTGATTTGTACTAGCGTTTTCAAAACACAAAGAAGTTGAAAAAGTTGATTTTCCGCAGCCTCTACCACTAGCGCCATTAAAAAAAAATTATAAATACCTATATAACCGCCAGTATAATTTTTTTTTGTACTAGTGTATCTTTGTTAGTGAGATATGTGGATGATTTAGATATCAATTTTGAGGATCAATTTTAGTTCATGTGTGGTTGATGAACATTGTCTTTTTTTTATTTACTACCCTAGGTTTCTGTAAGAAGTTGTTTTGGTTAGTGAGGCAGTCTCCAATAACTTTGATTTTTTATTTTATATAGTTTTTAAAAAGTAATATATGTATATTTTTATGAATGTATTTTTAAGACAAAATTTATTCATTTAATTTTCACATCTTTAAATTCCATGCAGACAAACCTCTTAAGCCTGTTGTGGCCCCATCCGCCATGTGCCGCCCTTAGCCAACTCACATCCTCAATCTCCTTCAACTTCTTACAATGAGCCACCTAACCTAAAAACACCCTCAACTTACACTGAATTGTATTTACTCTATCGTGCATATATTTTTTTTGGGATACATTGATATGATATATGGCTTGCCTAAATAAGGGTTTCTTGGACATATGGATATGATATGATGTGACATTGAATTGTCCTACTCATTATTCATGTCAATATGCAAAATGTTCTAATTATGTCTATTGTAGATATCTATATGTACCTACAATATAACATATGTGAAACTTTTTTTGTGTACATGATTAGACATGTGGGTGCCCCACCTCCACTAGTGGCACTTCGATTTGTCCCCGTGACTGTGCCATTTGGGGCCAATTTTGCGACCAGCACTCCATGTGTGACCACAGTAAGTAATGATATCCTACACTCAATGTAACGTAGATTTTTTACATCCTAACACACCTCTATATATAGTTTACCATACATAATTGAGTCGATTAGATAACCTCAAGATGCACTATAGTTTGTTGGAGCTCAAAAAATCAATCATGTGACATCCATGGTCCAAACTGGAGAGGGATTTCACTATTCTATCACATTAACATTGGTGAAAGATGAGTTAGGCCTAAGGATGTCCTAGGAATTACCGTTGCTTGAAGTTGGAACTTGCAGCCATTGGATACATAATTTGTGATTTGGTTACCAATAGTAGTGTGTTCCACTTATTTGTAATAGGAGCATAAGATTGAGACATCTCTACCGATTAAGTTTTTGTAGTTACAATTAATTCATATATCTTATCTTTTGTGAAATGTAATGGCAACAATAATTCTCTATATGCTATAATAATAACTGTCAGCGACATATACAGGCGGTAGTGGCACTTAACAATTTATTGTCGAGAGTGTGCTGATTTGGCAAAGGTGTCATGAGTGTCACTACAGGGTTGAAGATTAACTATAGCATTAACATAGTTAATGCTTCAACCCGGCAGTGATACTCAACCCGGCAGTGACACTCATGACAACACTACGGGTTCATGCTTTCTCACAAGTTTAGCTCAATCTTGTAACGTGGCAAGTGGATGGACTGACCAGAGTTAAATAAAAAGTCAAAGCAAGACCGTAGTAGAAAATCTAAAACAAAGAACATGATGAAGCTAACTTCACTATGTAAAAAAAGCCATATATCCACTAGGGGAAATGCTGCACAAAAGCGCATATGTGATATAACTTATAGACGCTAAGTTTCCTGACCTTTTTGCGCTTGTAGTAAGTCGCCAGTGGGGTCGCATCCGCGAGGTCAACACGCGTCTCTAATAAGAAATACTACAGACACGTGTTGATGAAACACGTCTGAGTAGATCTCAAGCTACAATTTAGCTCGCTCCCATCAAAATAAAATTGCTTTCTTTACAGGATCTGTTCAGTGTTGTTGAGCCAAGTGGATGCATCAATCAGAGTTAATTAAAATAACATGTTGAATCAAACTTTGCGATGCCAATTGATTAAAATCCCGTCTCAATAGACTATGGCCATTTGTCGCTATATATTAGCTTCTCAGTGTCCTTCAATCGAGATGTCAATGCTACAGCTAGTATCATGTGGCAAGTTGGTTCACTAGCTTGGTACTCCCTCCTTTGTAAAAATATATATAAAAGCATGATTGTACTAATTTGAAATACAAATATAGTGTAATAATTGCTTTGTACTAAAACAATTAAAATGATTATATACCACATGTGGCTAGTGGACAGATCGATCAGATAGATTACCAAGGGACATAGAGAAGTTGCAAAGGATGCCATCTCAGTATACATGAATAATTCCAAAAAAAAAAAAAAAAACAACCATGGTCGAGGAACCATCAGTCTCACTCCCATCAAGATATGCTTTCTCACAAGATCAAGTTAATATTTTTAGGAGGCAAGTGGATAGATCGGTTAGAGTTAACTAAAGAGACTAATCAATAAAAGTATACGCTTTCTCACAAGATCAACTTAATCTAGTGCGGAGGCAAGTGTATAGATCGATCAGAGTTAATAACTAATAAAGAAGCAACACCATAAAAAAAAAAAAAGAAGAAGTTGCAATTAAAATAATCTGGCTAGAGGATTGATGGATCCTAACAGACTACGTTTACCATATATTAGTTTCTCAGTGTTCTTCCTTCAATCCAGATGTCAATGGTATCATGTGACAAGCTTGTTCAATAGCATGATATGTCCTCTACAAAGTATAAAACGTGATTATGAAATTTTGAAAAATAAATTTAATGTAATTCCTTTTGTGCTAAATAATTCGAATGGTTACTAATTGTTTGTCAGAGATAACCAAATTTCACTGTTAAATATAATGCGGTGTTCTTATTATGGGATAGAGAGAGTAATTTAAAAAGACAAAGCAAGATCACATAGTCAAATTGGACTCAGATATTTCGAGAAGCAAACTCAATATTTTCCTTGGGAAGGTGCAGTACCAGCACTAGCTGAGGCTATCTATAGGGAAAAAATCAATTTTCTAAAAACTACCTTACTGGAATCTTTTGAGCGGACGATGTCTGTCTTTGTCCCATGTACATTACTAAAAACATGTGGGGCAACACCCTCAACATCTTGATGGACCCCGGGGACAGCCAAGATTCACTCGCAACATGCGAGGACATGGAAACCTTCGGACCTAGGGAAGGAGCTGCATCCTGAAATTCTTGAGGATGGTAGAAAAAAAAGAATGCTCATTTCTTTCCTCAATGAACTTAAGGTTCCATTGAGCTATTGTGCGAACCTCGAAGAGGCCAGTGAACATTAGTGAAGTGAATTTTGATTATGGTTGTATGAAGGCCCATAATTATCTTGTCATTATAACTCAGCTGCTTCCAGTTGCCCTGCGTGTGGTTATCCTTCCCTATACAGTCCGTGTCCCAATAAAGTTACGCCCGTTCTTCAATGGCATCTCATAAAAGGTCACTGAGACGAGCTGTAGCGGAAACAGCGGAATCGGTGGATCTGGAGCTGCTGTAGCGCTGCCCAACAAGTCCTATGTCAGTATACAGGAACAATTTTGAAAAACAGTTCTCGATCAAGCAACAATCCAGTTCCCCCATCAAAATAAATATGATTTCTTACAAGATCAAGTCAATATTGTGAATCAAGTGGATCCTGGCATCAGAGCTAATTAAAAAATAACAAGTTGAAGCTAACTTTGCTGCCAATTGATTAAAAAAACCAGACTCAATAGACTATGGCCATTTGTTGCTATATATTAGTTTGTCAGTGTCCTTCAATCGAGGTGTCAATGCTACAGCTAGTATCATGTGGCAAGTTGGTGCTCTAGCATGTTACTGCTTTTTGTACCCAAACAGATAAAATGATTATACTAATTGTTTGGCAGAGATAACCAAACAAAATACCAAAATTAATATACGTGGGTGGTTTATACTATAGGATAGACAGAGTAATTAGAAAAAATGCAGCCGGACCATACATTAAAAATGGGCTATATTTTGAGGACTCAGATTGCAGTGATCTACACTACTATAACCGGCGGGCGGTTTTCAACCGCCTCAGACATAAGGTCACGGTTAATTGTGGCCTTAACCGAGGCGGTTACTCTACAAAACCGCCTCGTTAAACTTCATAAATTAAAAAAAAGCCCACCGAGCCCTAGTTCTGCGTGCCACCGCCGCCGTGGCCGGATCGATGTCCCAGCGCCGTCGATGGCTGAATCCACTCAATGGTGGCCGGATCTGCTTTCAGTGGCCATTGCCGGGACTGGATCTGCTCAGTGGGGGAGGGGGGCAGATCCACGCCGCCGCCGCTGCTGGGGACGGATTCGCGCCGCCCGTGCTGTTTGCGGGGTGGTCGTGTCATCGTGCTCGTGAGAGAGAGGCGGTCGTGCCATCAACACACTCCAAGGCTGCGCCTCCGCCCGCAAGGGCCTACGCGCCTTGAGAGAGCCGCACGCCTGTGTAACACCCTGGTGTTAACCATGTTTTGCATTGCATTTCATTAACGCACAAGCATCATTATGCATCGGATCATAAGCATGTGATAATTATGAGTTCTATGTGTGCAACATACATGCTTGATAAGTGATTCTAAAAATGATTTAAAATGTTTTAGAATTAAATATGAGGTAGGGTTTATATATAACTTTTTGCCATAACATGCCCACATGTGATGATAATATCAATTTTGCATGTTATCAAGTTGCCAGTTCCCTAGAATGTAAGTGCATGATTTATTCAATTTTTGGGGTTGAGCCCTAAATAGAAGTTGCAGTATAAATTATGTGCTACAAAGTTATTTAAGGATCAAGGGCCAAATTTCTCTTTTGTTGTCCAAAAACTAGCCTAGAACTGAATTCAGCAATCAACAGGATAAAGACTTAAGAATTTTTCTAAGTCCCTGAATTCAGCAACTAAATTCAATTTTCAAGGTTGAACAATTTTGTTTTTCATGAATAAAAACTGAAAGCAACTCCATGAATTGTTAGTACAAAGTGTGTACTTTGTTAATGTGCAGTGGTTGAGCTTAATCAGGGATAGATTGTTCTTAATTAAATGCTAAAATCATTGATCACTGCAAGTGCTCCTTTGCTTAACTGAATTGCAGTTTCGTTTGACTGAACTGCAGTTTCAGTTTGTTTTGTGTTTAGCGCTTTGTAGTTGCAAACCAGTAGGAGGTAGCTCTAGATTCTTTAAGCAAAGTTTAGATACATGTATAGAAGATCTTCGTAGTGCAACTGGTTTCCGGTTTGGTCACTTGAGCAGAGAGATAGAAGGGGGGAGAAACCTAGGGTTCGGTCGAGGCTTGACAGGGGCAAAATGGCTGCGATGCCGGGCCAATGGCGGAACCTAGCCGTCCGCCCATTCGCCGCCACTGCGCTACACCTGGAGAATAGCTCATGTCGTGCTGTCTAGAGGTGAATGGAGGCTCGCTCGCCATGCCGTTGCCCATGCCATCACCAGGCAGTCCACGGCTTCGCCGCCGCCTTTCTTCTCCCTCTGTTCACCGCGCCGCCATGAAGCCTTCCACGCCATTTCCAGCGAGCCGCTGCGTTTCAAGCTGCGTGGCCAAACTAGAAGGTGCTGGCCACCGTACAACCGCCCATGCCATATAAAAGCATAGCGGCCATGGCCAGCCGTCTTTTTCTTTCTTTGTTACCACCATTTCATCACCTTCGCCTGACCAAATTCACGCGATCCCGTGGCGCCTAGCCACTTCTCCAACGGCCAGCGCCACCTGGCAGTGCAGAGCCCCACGGTAACCGAGCTATTGCCATTGGAATACCTGCTGCGCCGCCTTCTTCTTAAATCGCCCAGCCGAAGCGCCCAGTAGCAGCCCCCTGGCGAAAGCCGCCTCGGACATCCCCAACCAAACCGAGCATCGTGCCAGCTCTTCCCTACCCTTATGTTTCTTACCGTTCCGCCGCTAAGCTCGCTACCATCGAGGCGCCGAACACGGCCGCCACAAGGGACGTTTTCTCCGACGCGCCGAACATCCTCCACACCGCCTCCACTTCAACCAGCCTGGCTTCGAAGCCGTGGTGAGTCTCCCTCAGCGCCTCCCGGTCTCCTTTCACGGTCAATCGCGACCCTCGCGACGGAACGCCGCCGGCCCGCCGTCCTCCGTCGGCCGAACCGCCATGGCTGCGGGCGTAGTTGCTCACGCTCTAACCCCGGCCAACTAACCTGCCAGGAAGGTCGCCCGGTCTTTGGGGCCTACCGTGTGCTACGCCCGCCGCGGAGAATCACCGGCGGCTCTGCGGCCAGTCTCGGTGCTCCCCTTTTTTGAGCGGGAGGAAGAAGAGGGAAGTGTGGTCGGGGCAGCCCAGGCCATGTTGGGCCGGCCTGGGCACGCAAGCAGTGGGCCAGCGTGCCCTAAGGCTCTTGCCTTTTCATGTTTTTCAGAAATGTTTAAAAAAGCAAAAATTTGTTTATTTTATAGCTAAATAACTTCAAACTAAATTCATGAAAATTTGTATGTAGCTTTGTCTTGTGATGATCTGTGTGGGAAAATATGAATTTGGTGAAAATAAATAGTTATTCGATGCTTAAAAATTAGGTCTTTTAATTAATAAATGCTTGTTCCATGATTTTTTTCTAGGCCAATATAATTGTCCAAAAATTATGAAATTTGTTTTTTGGCACCTGTTTCATGATATTTCTAATCTGTACAAAAAGTTTGGGATAAATTTGAATGTGTTTAATAAAATTATTATTTATATATTTATTAATAAATAGAAAGGAAGCATTTTAGTTGAGTGCATGTATGTCTTTGAATGTTGCAATTGATTACCTTCTTGGTTTAACATGATTAAGTACTATTTGTCTCTGAATTACCTCAACTAAATAGTAGATAACTTGTTTATTTTATTGTCATGACCTAAAAGTAGGGTCTCATGTTAATTTAAGAATTAATAACCAAAAGCATTATCACTAGCTCTCTAGTTTTGCTCTGGATGGATATCCTGCATGTTCCTAGATCTTTTGATTAGCTATGTATATGTGTTCGCATGTCAAGTCCTAATCCATGATTGGTATAGCCTTTTATGTTATAATTACTTAACTTGTTAGTTGAAAGTGAAAATGGTTAAATAAATACTGAGTGCTATAAATTACTTATGAATGCATGTAAGCTTGATATAAATGATTCTCTGTTGCTCATAGTGGAGTTGTATAAGTGTTTCTTAAAGGCTCAATCATGTTTGATTGCTAGGCCAGTTTACTTTATAACTAGCAGTGGATTAGGTAACCATATGAGACTTCATGTTAAAAAAAATATATCTTATATATTCCATGTTAACCATGATTAATGATAAGTAGCTGTCATAGTAGCTTTTTAACCCATGTAACTAGCTTCACATGTAATATCTTTTGTGTGGATCAAGGGCTACACTAGGTTGCACGTGAAAGCCATATGACTGCATGAACAATTTCTGTTATGGCTAAAACAGTTAGCTAATGTACTACTGTCCTATCTCTGTTTGTCACACTCTAGTTGATTATTTCAATCCCTGTAACCCATATGTGGTTAATGATACTTGATTAATAATTTCTTGTCTGGCTTTGTTTGCATGATGTGATGTGCATTGTTCTTTATTAAATTCATAAATGACTTGTTAAGAACATAGATAGAAATGCTTTATAATAAATGCTTGTGATTGTATTGTGAAGGAAAGTTGTACTCAATTTCTTTAGTTGTTCAACTCAGTAATGATTTGTATGATTTTTGGAGTGATTAAAACACCTTTTCTAGAGAAGATATATACATACTCAATAGAAGCTAAAAACAATTTTTGATAATAGTGTTGTCATCAGAGAAAGAGAACTGCACACATGGAACCTTATGTAGTTTTCCTTTATTATTATCTAAGTAAATCATCTCATCATACATCATGTCATCGCATTGAGCATGCATCATTTCATTACGTGTAGTGCACGTGAGAGAAGAAGAATCGCGATGATCAAGTTCGGAGAAGGGTTAAGTGAGGATCCGGTTGCGATAAGGGTGATTCCACGGGAAGATAATCGATGATAAAGATTAACCACTAACCTTCCGCTCGGCAACACGAGGCAAGCCCCGAGAGCATAACTTAATCTCCTGTTTTATAAATACTTTATTACACCTTAAGTCTAGTGTGATGTGCATTACGAAATTAGGATTTGGGTGAAACCGTTGCCGCATGATTACCTTGATCTACTGACTATTTCTAGATACTATCCCACTAGTATGTGTAGGGCGCTTTCCCTAAATGCTTAGCCATCGCGTGACCGGTAGAAGTCGGGGCGATTTCCTCTCGCGAGATATAGGATGGTTACTTGATACTACGGGATATATGTGATATCCTTAATCATGAGGTGAATGATAATTGAGACCGGGGCCGAATTCCGGTGTTGGTGAGGCTTCTGAGGACATGGAGGTCTTGTATGTCTATATCTTTTCCGTGCAGGTTTGATTAAGGACCGTGCCGTGATTCTGGGTCTAGGTGTGAGATTGAACGTACCTTCACATAACAGGCCGAATAACTCGTTTCGTTTGTGAAACCGATTAGCTTCGTTTGGTAGGTATTGAACCGTTAGCATTACCGGGGAGGAGAGCATCACGTTGTGAGGGGCCCGATCCAAGATCCAAAGAAGAACTTCGAGCCACGGGTCGTTGAAGTGCTTGGCGGGTGAGGCTCAAGGACCATGAGTTTTTCTTAAACGGTTCAATCCTATCTTTCGAATCGAGAGAACGGTGATTGGCGGGTGATGTACAAACACTGTGCGGGTGTGTGTGATACGGGCTTTTACCGGCTGGTGTAATCGATTCGAATCGCCGTCTCTCCCGGATAGTGAGAGAAACTCATACCTTTTCGCGAGAGACGTGATGATAAAAAGAACACCTTGGATGGAAGAAGTAAGGATTTTGATTGGTATCCCATCTACAAACTATGGTTATATGATTAAAATGACATGATGTAGAAAGGTGCTAATGTAGTCTAAATAGCTCAATAGTAATCTCGCTTACTAAAACTTAAAGTAAGGATGACATTACTAGTAGCTTTTCTCGCAAATGATGCTAGCTATCAAACTCTACATATAGCCCATCATGATCCTTGGTGTCCTTTTATTAAAGAGAAAGTGAGGGAGAGAGAGAGAGGAGGGATGAGAGAGGAGAGGGGGTTCAGGGAGGAGAGCTCCAGTACCTAGACACCGTGTGGCCTCACGGATCCCCTGTGCCTGCACCACCGTCCTCCTCACCGGATAGATGCGGCCGTAGATACTTCGAGGTTGTGGTAGGGGCGTTGCCACTCCCGCTCCGTGGGTGGGAAGGGGAGTCACCGCCCCTGGCTATAGGGTGGGAGGGGCTCTGCTGCTGATTGGGTGGGGGAGACGAGGCTCGGGTGTGGATGAGGGAGAGGAGGGCCGCCGGGTGGGGAGAAGGGAGAGGAGGGCCACCGGGTAGGGAGGAGGGAGAGGAGTTAACAGAGAGAGAAGAGGACTGAAACCCTAACTTGTTGTACTCTGTATTTATATTTAACTCTAGCTATCAGGCCTCGCCTCGCCCATTGGGCCTCGGCCTTTTTGGAGACGGGTCTTGTACCATGACCATCTTGGAAAATATATTAACCGAGGCGGTTGCATTAGGATGACTGCCTCGGTTAATCTATTTTTTGAGACAATTTCTGTAACCGCCTCGGTTAATAGAAAATGACCGCCTCCGTTAATGCTTAGCATTAACCGAGGCGATTTTTGGGGCCAACCGCCTCTGAGGCCTATTTCAAAGTGTCTTGCAAAAGATTTTTTTATACTAGTGCTATTAACTATAACTAGAAATAGTTAAACAGGGGATCTCTTGATTAGTTGATGTTGTCTACTTGGGATAAACGCTATGTAGTATTATTATTTTAGACCTATGATTGTCTTGCAAAAAGATGCCGTAAAAGTCCTAGTCATTGCCAGCTTGCTTTTCTGATGCAGCATTGCATTGTTTGGACAATAAGTAATGCTCGCCAGACTCATGTAAGTCAATAGACGTTGCTTCCGGTAGAATCATGCATGAAGAAGTACTCACGTGTAACCAATGTTATTCTAAATGGTAAACAGTAAATATTAGATTACCAAGGATTTCCTCTCATTACAGTCAAAAAGACAGAGAACATGCCAAGCATAGGATGATACCGTGTCAGTATACAAGAATAATTTCTAAAAACGACCTTGATCAAGCAACCAGCGTGCTCCCTCCCATCTCACAATACCTATTTCCTTGTTCACATTGTATGTCCATTTTGCCGGAAGGTCATTTTGCCGCTGCCGCAAAAAAATGCTCAGATACTTTAGGGAAAACTGACATTTTGTGACGACCTCTATTAATAAAATGCTCTATCTCCTAAAATCAATTTTGTAGTAGCGAAACGTTTGGATAAAACCCAGATTTACAATGGAGCACCTCTTCTGTGGACGTAAGTCGATATGGTGGATCTAGAGGGGCTCCTATGTGAGTATGCAGGAATAATTTAAAAGAAAAACAGCTCTCGATCGAGTAACAAGCTAGCTAGCTCCCATCAACATAAAAATGTTTTCTTACATGATCAAGTTAATATTATGAATCAAGTGAATGCATTGATCAGGGTTAATTAAAATAACATGTTGACGCTAACTTTGCGCTAGCTGCAAATTGATTA
This sequence comes from Chrysopogon serrulatus, assembly GCA_015844335.1. Lineage (NCBI taxonomy): Eukaryota > Viridiplantae > Streptophyta > Magnoliopsida > Poales > Poaceae > Chrysopogon > Chrysopogon serrulatus. The sequence goes on along the minus strand of JADLZL010005015.1, from coordinate 319,041 downwards.
AAATCCATAGACTCAATAGACTATGGCCATTTGTTGCTATACGTAGCTTGTCAGTGTCCTTCAATCGAGATGTGAATGGTACACCTCGTATCATATGGCAAGTTGGTTCTCTAGCATGATACTCCCACCTCTATAAAATATAAAGCGTGATATACTAATTTGAAATACAAATTTAATGTAATTGCTTTGTGCAAAGACAATTAAAATGATTATGCTAATTGTTTGGTAGAGATTAAAAAAAAACCAAATATCAAAATTAATATACGTGGGTGGTTTATATTATGGGATGGACGAAGTAATTAGAAAAAATGCACAGAACCATACATTAAAATGGGCTATATATGGAGGACTCGAGACTGCAATGACCTATTAATATCTAGCAATAATGAAACAGGGGTCTTGCAATGTTTGTCTTGCAATATGATGCTGTAAAGGTCTTTGTCATTGCGAGCTTTGTCTTCTCTTTGATGCAGCATTGCATTGTTTAGACAATAAGTACTACTCGCCCGAGTCATGCAATTCATTAGACGTTGTTTCCGGTTGAATCATGCATGATTGAACCAATGGTATTCTAAATGGTACGTAAACAGTAAATATTAGATTACCAAGGGTTTCCTCATTTGTCCAGTCAAAGAGACAGAGGACATGCCATGAATAGGATACCGTGTCAATATACACCAATAATTCTGAGAAAAAACCCTGATCGAGCAAGATCAATTTAATCTTGTGAGGAGGCAAGTGGATAGATCGATCAGTTAACTAAAGAGACTAAGTAAGACCATAACAAATTAAAGAAAGAACAAGTTGCTGCTAATATCATGTGGCAAGTGGATAGATCGATCAGATTGATTATAAGCCCACCAGACAGGCTACGATTGGATCGGAGCAAGATTTGGATCGGTGCTAGGACTCGAGATTGCAGTGACCTATTAACTATAACTACTAATAATTAAACGGAGTAGGTACATTGGTTAGTTGAAGTATTATTATTTCAGACCTACACCGGTCTTGAAATAATTTATTCACTGCGAGCCCGATTCTCTTGATGTGGCATTGCATTATTTAGTAAAAATAGGAAGTACTGCTGGCCCGATTCTATCAATCCATTAGAGCAATTCCCAGACTCTGTGTTCTTCTTAGTTGCTAGCAATAGAGATTTTGGAGGAAAAAAAGCGTCCCACAGCTTGGCTATTTGGTTATCCAAATATAGTCATCTTCTATTTCGAATTTCTTACTATCAAAATTGGAAAATGATAATACTATCTAGAATGCAAATAAGATATAGAAGAATGGATGGAAAATAGAATGATATAGAAAGTGAATTATACGCGAATGGATCTTCAAAATTATTTGAAGAGTGAATTTCAGAAAAAAGAACACTTGATATTCTCTTAGAAGCTAGCTGCTTCCGATTGAGTCACGCATGAAGTTTACCCACGTGTAATCAATATTCTTCTAAATGGTAAACAACAGATATTAGAGAGTAAATTCAAGACTGATATCTAAACTTGTATGATGGTGTTCACAGCTACCGATTTTTGATACGTGTACTTGTATTGCAGTGTCACTCAGGTCCCTAGCTCCACAATTTTGATATTTAGATCCCTGAACATATACAATAAAACCATGTAGGTCCCTGAACTGATTGGTCAATACACAATTATCATGCTTTATGTCAGCGCCATCTATAGGTTGGCGCGCAAGTTTGAGGACTTAGATGACAACAACATACTCCCTCCGTATAGGAAATAGAAGTCGTTTTGGACAAGGTTTGAGTCAAACATTGGGAACATAAATCATGAATAGCTTTTTAAGTTGCTGAGTTTGGAAAGATAAAAACCATATGAATAGATTTGTGATGAGTATTTTTTATAAAAATATGAAGTCAAAGTTATATTTTGGAGACCGTGTCATTGTCTAAAATGACTTCTATTTCTTATTAGGGGGAGTACAAGTTTGGGGATCCAAATTTCAAAATTCAAGAGATCAATGGGGATTCCAGTGGACGCTGCGTACCCTAGTAAATGTTCTAGGACTCAAATATAAAAAGAATTCAAAAGCTAGGGACCTAGATGACATAATCTTACAAGTTTAGGGACGACTTATGCATTTTACTCAATATTAGATTACCATTTGTTTACCCGTAAGACCAGTGAAACACACACCGTGCAAAACATATACAGGATGCCATGTTAGTGTACGCAAATAATTTCAGAAAACAACTGCAATCAGTTTGCTCCTGTCAAAATATATGCTTTCAGAGGCATGAGGAAGCGAATCTTGTGAGGTGTGGCAGGAGGATAGATCTGTCATCCATGAGAATCAAAATTAGTAAGCAACATCGTAATATGAAATCCTACTGCAAGAATACGATGACCCTAACTGTCACGTGGCATATATTAACCTAACTGTCACGTGGCATATATTAATTTATCAGGTTACCAGTGCATTAATACAGTCAAAGAGATAGAGAACATGCCAAGCATAGGATGCCAAGCATAGGATGATACCGTGTCAGTATACAAGAATATTTCTAAAAACAACCTTGATCGAGCAACCAGCGTGCTCCCTCCCATCAAAATACCTATATTCTCTCTGGCACAAGATTATAGTAAATCAATGTGAGGAGACAAGTGGATAGATTGATCAGAGTCAACTAAAGAGACAAAGCAAGACCATAACAAAGAAAGAACAAGTTGTAGCTAATGTCATGTGACGAGTGGGTAGATGGATCAGATTGATTAAAAGCATCACCTCACAGACTACGATTACCATATATTGGTTTGTTAGTGTTCTTCCTTAAATCTAGTGTTCTTCCTTAAATCCAGATTTCAATGTTATCATGTGACAAGTTTGGGAGGTAGCATGATACGTCATCTATAAAATATAACATGTGATTATGACAATTTGAATTATAAATTTAATGCAATTGCTTTTGTACTAAAAAAAATCGAATGATTATACTAACCATTTGTCACAGTTATCCAAATTTCACAATTAAATATATGTCAGATGCTTATATTATGGGATAGAGGGAGTAATTAAAAACACAAAGCCAGACCACACATTCAAATGTGGACCTCCTGATTATTGAACCAGGACTCAGATACTTCAAGAAGTAAGCAAAAAACTCAATATTGTCCTACTGAAGGGGAAGGGGTAGTACCAGCACTAACTGAAGCTATCTAGAAGAAAAAGTTGATTTTCAGTAGTACCAGTGCTAACTGAGGCTATCTAGAAGAAAAAGTTGATTTTCAAGAAACTACGTTGATGGTTGCTTTTGTGTGTATGTGATTGTCTTAATCCCTGTACACATTACTAAAAACGAGTGCTGGAACACCCACATTTCGATTAACACCAGGGTCAGCAGAGGATTCACTCGCAACTCGCTAGGACATGGAAGCCTTGGGACCTAGGAAGGAGCTGCATCCCAAAATTCTTGACAATTGCAAAAAAGAAAATGCTCATTTCTTTTCTTAATGAACTCAAAAGTACCAATGAGCTACTGTGCGAACTTGAAGAGGCTAGTCAACATGAGAGAAGTGAAGTTTAATTATGGTTGTATGAAGGCCCATGAGACTATCACGTAATTATGACTCAGCTGCTTCTAGTTGCCTTGCGTGGTATCCTTCCAGATAAGGTCCGCACCTCAATCTGGAAGTTGTGCTCGTTCTTCAATGCCATCTCAGAAAGAGCTATTGATGTGTCCAATCTGGAATAGCTACAGCGGGACGTAGCCGAAACTCTATGCAGGCTTCAGATCCATTTCCTTCTAACTTACTTTGATACGCCAGTGTATGTGCTTGTCTGTCTTTTTGGCCTAAATTAGAGATTGGCTACTTTTGACCACGTCGTATGTCCATTTTGCAGGACTGTCATTTTGCCACTGCCACGAAAAGTGCTCAAATACTTTAGGGAAAACCTACATTTTGTGACGATCTTATTAATAAAATGGTCAGTCTCCTAAAATCGATTTTGTAGTAGTGAAAAGTTTGGATAAAACCCAGATTTACAATGGAGCTCCTTTTCTGTGGACGTAAGTGGATCTGGTGGATCTGGAGGGCTCCTATGTGAGTGTGCAGGAATATAATTTTAAAAAACAGCTCTCGATCGAGCAACAATCTAGCTCGCTCCCATGAACATTAAATTTTGTTCTTACATGATCAAGTTAATATTATGAGTCAAGTGAATGCATCGATATGTTGAAGTTAACTTTGCGCTGCAAATTGATTAAAATCTACGGACTCAATAGACTATGGCCATTTGTTGCTATATGTTATCTTGTCAGTGTCCTTCAATCGAGATGTGAATGCTACAGCTCGTATCATGTGGCAAGTTGGTTCTCTAGCATGCTATTCCCACCTCTATAAAATATAAAGCGTGATATACTAATTTGAAATACAAATTTAGTGTAATAGCTTTGTGCAAAGACAATTAAAATGATTATGCTAATTATTTGGCAGAGATTAAAAAATGAAATATCAAAATTAATATACGTGGGTACGTGCTTTATATTATGGGATGGATGAAGTAATTAGGAAAGATGCAGCAGGACCATACATTAAAATGGGCTATATTTGGAGGATTCGAGACTGCAATGACCTATTAACTATATGTAGCAATAATGAAACAGGGATTTATTGATTAGCTGATGTCGTCTGGTTGAGCTAAACGCCATGTAGTGTTATTATTTTAGACCTATGTTTGTCTTGCAATATGATGTTGTAAAGGTCTTTGTCATTGCGAGCTTGCTTCTCTTTGATGCAGCATTGCATTGTTTAGACAATAAGTAACTCGCCTGAGTCATGCAATTCATTAGATGTTGTTTCCGGTTGAATCATGCATGATTGAACAGAATTGATTTTGCGAGACAGTGCCCTTTTATTAACCGTGGCGGTCACAAAATTGAACCGCCACGTAAAATGGATCGATTTACTGTGGCAGGTATTTTTTATTTACCGTGGCGGTCAATAATAACCATTATAGTAAATCGATTAACCGTCCCCACAGTAAATATTAGATTACCAAGGGTTTCCTCATTTGTCTAGTCAAAAGAGACAGAGAACATGCCAAGAATAGGATACCGTGTCAATATACACCAGTAATTCTGAAAAAAAAAGCAACCCTGATCGAGCAGGATCAAATTAATCTTGTGAGGAGGCAAGTAAGATAGATCGATCAGAGTTAACTAAAGAGACTAAGCAAGACCATAACAAATTAAAAAAAGAACAAGTTGCAGGCAAGGCCATATAAACAAAATTAAAGAAAGAACAAGTTGCTGCTAATATCATGTGGCAAGTGGTGGATAGATCGATCAGATTGACTATAATTAAGCCCACCAGACAGACTACGATTGGTTCGGAGCTAGATTTGGATCGGAGCTATGACTCGAGATTGCAGTGACCTGTTAACTTTAACTTCTAATAATTAAACAGAGTAGGTACATTGGTTAGTTGAAATCATCTCATTGGGATAAACTTCGTGAAGTACTATTATTTTAGACCTACGCCTGTCTTGCAATAATTTAGTGTAAAAGTCTTATTCACTGCGAGCTTGGTTTTCTCTTGATGTGGCATTGCATTATTTAGTAAAAACAGGAAGTACTGCTGGCCCGATTCTATCAGTCCATTAGAGCAACTCCCAGACTCTGTATATTCTTCTCAGTTGCTAGCAATAGAATTTTTGGAGGGATAAAAACCGTCCCCAGCTTGGCTATTTGGTTACCAAATATAGTCATCTTCTATTTCGAATTTCTTGCTATCAAAATTGGAAAATGAGAAAAACTATCTAGAATGCAAACAAGATATAGAAGAATGGTTGGAAAATAGAATGATATAGAAAGTGAATTATATGCGAATGGCTCTTGAAAATTATTTGAAGAGTGAATTTTAGAAAAAAAACACTAATTTTAGAAAAAAAAAACTTGATATTCTTTTAGAAGCTAGCTGCTTCCGATTGAGTCATGCATGAAGTTTACCCACGTGTAACCAATATTCTTCTAAATGGTAAACAAGAGATATTAGAGAGTAAATGCAAGAGTGATATGTAAAGTTATATGATGGTGTTCGCAGCTACTGATTTTTTTTTTTTTGAAACCGCAGCTATTGATTTTTGATATGTGAACTTGTATTGCAGTGTCACTCGGGTCCTTAACTCTACAATTTTGATATTTAGATCCCTGAACCTATACAATAAAACCATGTAGGTCCCTGAACTATTAGGTCAATACACAATTATCATGCTTTGTGTCAGCACCATCTATATGTTGACGCGCAAGTTTGAGGACTTAGATGACAGCGACATAAAAGTTTGGGGATCTAAATTTCAAAATACAAGAGATCAACAGGGACCCCAGTGACGCGGTACCCTAGGACGATTTCTAGGACTCAAATATAAAAGAAATTCAAAAGCAAGGGACCTAGATGACATAATCTTACAAGTTTAGGGATGACTTATGGATTTTACTCAATAGTAGATCACCATCTGTTTACCGATTAGACCAGTGAAACAGACACACTGTGCAAAACATAGCATACGCCAATAATTTCGAAAAACAACTACGATCGATCGAGTAACAATCTAGTTTGCTCTTGCCAAATATATGCTTTCAGGCATGAGGAAGCGAATCTTGTGAGGTGTGGCAGGAGGATAGATCCGTCATCCAAGAGAATCAAAAACAGTAAGCAACAGCCTAATATGAAATAATCCTACTACAAGAATAATACGATGAACCTAACAGTCACGTGGCATATATTAATTTATCAGGTTACCAACGCATTTTGCAGGTCTAGCTGTCGTGATTCTGGAATCGTCGAGCCGAGGCACACTAGGAATTGGACCATTGCATCACGGTCCTCACAGTCCATTTTTCAGCACACACATTTGCATATTTTGGCCATAATTTTTAGTTCCGAACTCAGAATTTGATGATCTTGAATCTTTTGGAAAACTAACGAAAAGCTCTACAACTCTGAGTTGATGTCATGTCAATTTAAGCTGATCCAAAGTTATGAGACAGTTTCAATTCCTCCACCTCTTTGTCTTGTCTTAGTGACTTCAATTTTGTTTGTGTATTTCTATCCATGTCATTTCTTCATCTTCACGTCTTGGACTGCTAGCTTCACTTCTAGGTTGATCACACATACTCTAGTGTCTTCCTTTAAGTGTTGATCATATTCTTCACGTTCCAATCACGATCTAACTCCGTATGTGCATCTTATGGAACTACAGAATAAACACTTACAAATTCATTAGTACAAGTTAGTTTTGTTGTTTATCAAATACCAAAATCTGAACTAAATGGGCTAAGGGCCCATTTTCCTTATGAAGGCACTATCAAATGGACCTCGCGCAATCGGCACGAGACACTCATGTGGTGCCTCTTGAGGAAGATGAACTTTTTTCAATCTGGCTTTGGATTTTTTTACTATTACATGTGAGTCCATGTCAAGGGTGTAGCTCTACCAAACACTACTAATCCAAAGGTTTTTTTCAAATATTTGCAACAGCTATACAGAAGCAGGCAGTCGCCATGTCTATGTTAATTTGCCTTTCTACAAGCGGTGATACGCCCGCCTCTAAAAATGGAATGAAAAACAACAAACAATGCCTTGAGCGCACTGGTGCCCAGACCATGTCTAGGAAAGCAGCCATCACCGAGCCTCTCGTGTGTGGATCGACCACCACTGAGCCCCACACATGTCCTGGATCCATTGCTGATGAGCCCCACGTGCTCATTGATGATCCATCATCGTTGAGCCCCGCACATGTGGATCTTCTACTGTCGAGACCCATGCCCGTGGAGTTGCCTCTACTGTTACTCAAGGACGTGCCATTGCTGCTCGAGGCCCTTGCACTGCCGCCATCGTAGCAAAGAAGGGAGTTGTGAAAGTGACAGCTGCTACGGGGAGAAGGGAGACCACAATCGGGAGAGAAAGATTGTCTGGTGCGCAAACCCTAGGTCTCCAATATGTATCCTAGCACAATAATGGGCTTTCTGGCTTTCGGGCCTTTTTTGTCCGCTGAAAATGGCCTCCATTTTCTTGCCTTTATGAATGGATTTTGGGAAATGGGCTATCTTTTACTAACCCCGTAAAAACATTTTGCGTGACGGTCAATTTGTGACCATCTCTTAATAAAATTAAATGGCCTTCCTTCTAAAATCAATTTTGTGGTAGTGAAATATTTGGATAAAATCCAGATTCATGGTGGATCGGAGATGCTCTGTTGTGGACCTAGGTGTTGGATCTGAGTGGATTTGGAGCTGCTGGAGCATACTGCCCAACAACTTCTATGTCAGTATACACGAATAATTTTTTTAAAAAAAAAACAACAGATCTCGATCGTTCAACAATCTAGCTGGCTTCCATCAAAATAGTTATGCTTTCTTACAAGATCAAGTCAATATTGTGAATCATGTGGATGCATCAGTGGAATCTAGACTCAATAGACTACGGCAATTTGTTGCTATATAATAGCTTTGTCAGTGTCCTTGAATCGAGATGTCAATGCTACATGTGACCTAGCATCATACTCCCCCCTCTATAAAATATAAAGCATGATTGTAATAATCTGAAATACAAATTTAATGTAATTGATTTGTAATGGTTTTATAAGCCGACTGATATGCTAACATGGCTGATTTTGTGTGAGGGAGAAAAACACCATTGGAACGACCGATAAGCTGAAGTGAACATCGTGAAAATGAGAGCTCTTTTACAATTTTTGTGAAAGTACCACTAGTACTTCTAAGAACTTCGTTTTAATATTTTGTATTTAATAATGAAGGAACATTACTTATAAAATATAAATTTTATTATGCGGGTATATTAGTAATTGTGGTGTTACCCCTGCTCAAGAGATCTCATCGTTTATGAACCGGTGATGGCTGATACATGATGGCGCTACGACTTGCCCTGTGTCAGCGTGGATCCAGTCCTGGTCTGCCCTACGTGGACAGCGACACCAGCATGACCTGTGATGGCTGATGCATGTAGTGTTATTATTTTGGAACCATGTTTGCATGGCAATAAGGCACTACCTCAGATCTACCTCAGATCATGCTGGCTCCCATGCATGAAAATGTATGCTTTCTCACCAGATCAAGTTAATCTTGCGAGGTGGCAAGTAGATAGATCGATAAGAGTTAACTGAAGAGACTAAGCAAGACCGTAATAAAGAAAAAACAAGTTGTACTCCCTCCGTATAGGAATTAGATATCGTTTTGGACAAGGTTTAGGTCAAACATTGGAAACATAAATCATGAATAACTTTTAAGTTGTTGAGTTTTTTTTTTTAAGGCAAAAACTGTGGGGGAGATCCCCACAGCACTAAAAATTTCATTAATTAAATCAAAATGGAAGAGAATGTCTTACATAAAAATTAACTGAAAGCATCTAGCCAAAAGCAGAAGGCTGATCTAAGATCATCCTTGAAACGGAGGGATTGGAGAAGACATTGACTTTTAAAGTTTCTAAACCATAAATCCACCTGAACACTACCATTATGGAAAACTTTATCATTCCTGAGCTTCCAGATTTCCCAGCCTACAATGTTGATGGCCTCCATGAAGAACGGTAAGTTTTGTGCTTGCCTTCCATGAGCTACTCTGGAGAAGAGGCTGAGATTGCAATTCCACTGGATGCCAATTTTATCCCAGCGTCTCTTAGCAAAGCTGCAGTTGAAGAAGAGGTGTTCTATTTCTTCGTCTGAATCTTCCAAGCAGAGTACACAGCTTATGTCTTCATCTTCGTCAAATAAGTTCCTTCTCTGAAGCATTGCCTTAGTGTTCAATCTGTCCACTAACACTAGCCAGGCAAAGAATTTAACTCTCGGTGTGCAGCTCGATTTCCAAAGCCAGGAAAAGATAGGGTGGGTTGGCACATGCTGAAAGGCTAGCTTATAGAGTTTCCTTGATGTATAATTGGAGTTACCCCATAGGTAAATCCAAGTGTCATTGCTGTCCTCATCTAGTTGCTGTGCTTGCAAGACATCATTCAACAACTGCATTTCATCAAAAGCCTCCTGTGAGAGGGGGAGGATGAACAGGCTATCCAGGTCCTCGGCAGACATCACTTAACGGACACTTATGTTCTAGTTTCTAGCAAAGGAAAATAGCCTGGGGAACTGATGAGCCAGGATGTTGTCGGACCAGAGATCTGCCTAGAAGGTGACGGTTGTACCATTGCCAATGGAGCATCGAGCAATTCCTCTGAAGATGATGTTCAGCCTTTGCACGTCCTTCCACCAAAATGATCCCATCTCTCTGGTAGTATGCGGCACTTTGCCATCGTAGTATTTGTCCCAAACAAGCTTGACCCAGGGGATATCTTTCTTATTGTAGAATTTGTCAAGATGTTTAATAAGCAGCGCATCGTTTTGCACATGTAGATTTATGACACCAAGGCCACCTTTATCTTTTGGCTTCATCACCATAGGCCAGGCTGCTAGATTTCCTCCTTTCTTGCTTCTGTCTGGCCCTCTCCAAACACTACTGGAAACTTGAAATTCCCTGACCAACGTCAGGCAAAACTGGAATTACCCTGTCGAGCTAGCCCTGACGGTATTTTTATTTTCCCTGACGGTAAGTGCACCATAAGAAATTTTATAGCGATATTTTTATTTTTTATGACCATACGTATATTTTCATGTATTTTCCCTGACGGTAGTGCACCGTGAGGGAATTTCAAGTTTCCAGTAGTGAAAGGCACTGCTTGCGGGCTCGGTCAATGTTATCAATGACACATTTTGGGAGCTTGAGAGTGCACATGGCGTACGTTGCAGTTGAGGTGATGATAGACTTCACCATTTCCAACCTTCCAGTGTATGACAACAAGGAAGAACAAGCTGACAGCCTTCTCTCAATTCTATCCATCAAGGGTGTGTAGTCTTCCATACACGGCTTAGTTGTGCCCATGGGGAGGCCTAAGTAGGTGAAGGGGAAGGTGCCAATTTGGCATCCAAAAGTATTCGAAAGCAGCTCCATTTTCTCTTGACTAACATTGATTGGTAGCATTTGTGATTTACTGAAATTGACCTTCAAGCCTATTGATTCTGCAAAGCTATTGAGCAAAGCTTTCAGGAAGAACAGTTGTCTGGCATCCGCCTACATAATCAGAAGCGTATCATCCACGTACTGGACAATCGGTTAGTCTGCATTTGGCTGAGGGAGCAGTGGGATTAGGAGCCCCTGCGATGCCTCTCTGTTGACTAGAATCTAAAGCAACTCGGCTGCTAGAACAAAGACGAGTGGTGAGAGTGGGTCTCCTTGGCGGACTCCTCTATTGCATCTGAACTTTCTGCCCGGTACATATGTTGTCTTGAAAAGATATACAGTTAACCGAATCAGGCTCGGTGATGAGTGCACAAAGTTTTTCCATGCCATGGCCACTATTTCCCATAGACGAAACTCCATTGCCCAGCTGCAGATCGATGAAGGTATGACAGTCAGTGATCATGCAGGGAAAGCCGAGTTGGTTTGGAGCTCCTTTAGATGAAGAATGGGGAGCTCCACCAACCCTGAAATGCTCTTCAACCTTGAAAGCCTCATTGTGCCTTGTGATGATCTGGATTCCTTGACCGAACCCTTCCTTTCATTAGAAATTGACAACGTAGTTAAAAGGATGCCACCTGATAAATCTCCAGGACCGGATGGTTTCAATGGTCATTTTATGAAGAAATGTTGGCAGACGATTAAGTCAGACTTCTATAACCTCTGTGCACATTTCCATGCTGAACAGATTAATGTTGAAAGCATCAATGATTCCTTCATTGTCTTAGTGCCAAAGAAGAATTCTCCAGAAAATGTCAATGACTATCGGCCTATCTCCCTGCTTAATGTGAGCTTAAAACTCATCACCAAGCTGCTTGCAGCTCACCTTCTGCCCAAGATAACACAGCTTGTGCATAAAAATCAGTATGGCTTCATCAAGAGCAGGTCGATTCAGGATTGCCTGGCATGGTGTTTTGAGTATATCCACCAATGTAAACAATCGAGAAGAGAGGCAATTGTTCTAAAACAGTGAAACTCGATTTTGCAAAAGCGTTCGACACTGTAGAGCATCCGGCAATTCTGCGGATACTGCAACACATGGGCTTCCCTGGGAAATGGATCAACTGGCTACACTCTATCCTCTCCACATGTGCCCGGTACATATATTTTTATAGCTACTCCCTCCGTATAAGAATTAGTTGTTGAGTTTAGAAATGTGAAAACTATATAAATAGATTTGTCTTGAAAAATACTTTCATAAAAGTATAAGTATGTAACTTTGTGATGAGTACTTCTATAAAAATATTAAGTCAAAGTTATACTTTGGAGACCGTGTCGCTGTTTTAAATGACATCTAATTCTTATACGGAGGGAGTAGCTAATATGGGGAGTGGATAGATCGATCAGATGGATTGAAAGCCTCATCTAATAGACTAATGATTACCATAAATATATTACTTTATTCAATCGAGATGTCAACGTTACAGCTAATCCCATGTGATACATCCTCTATAAAATATCAAGCATGATTATACAAATTTGAAATGTAAATTTAATGCAATTTGCCTTTGTACTAAAAAAATGATTATACTAATTGTCGGTACCCCCTGCCGCCTCACTCAACGCCGTTGAACGCGCCATGGCATCGGGCTGGTCACCACAACTGGGCTGCTCCCCATCTAATTACACCGACCAGCAATGGAGTCCCTCTCCCCAAAAAATCTGAAACCCTAATCACACATATCCCACCACTGGCCTTGTCCACCACCTCTCGGCCTGCAGCGACCCTACTGCTGCCACCTATGGTAGACTTGAGTTCCATGAATAATATGATTGAATTGTCAATGTACTGTAGACTTGAGACGTCATCCTCTTTAGATCTACCAACGAATGTGGCCAACATATCCACCACTAAATTGAAAAGCATCTGTGACATAGGATCACCGTGCCTGAGAACTTTTCTTACCTTTACTGCAACTCTACCCCAGAAACAAATTAAATGGATGTATCCATTGACACCACAAAGGTGAGAACCCTTTCATCCTAAGAGTTTGTTGGAGGAAAGATCATTCAACTTTATCAGATGCCTTGTCAAATTCCACTTTAAAAATAACTCCTTTTAGCTTCTTCCTATATGTAGCTAATGAGTGGATTCATAGAGGTTACACTTTCTAAAATTTTGGGTCCCGGTAAAAAGGCAGTTTGTGTAGGTCGAATGACCTTTTGTGCCTCTATTAATTCTGTTAAACCTTATTGAAAGTCTTGAAGCTCACATATAAAAGAAATATATCAGTCTGTATTCCCAAACCGTAATAATAGACATTTTAGTAAAACAAATTTTTGGTTTAGAATTTTATTATGCCCTTCTAACCGGAATATGTGTGTTTTCCTATACCTACTAGTATTTGGAATAAGATGGAAACACTTTATATTATTATCACCTTCTTGTTCTCTCAGCATGTGAGAGATCCTATCTTTCAGACGATTCAGTGTGTCTTGCTTAGCTGGAGAAAAATCTCATTGTTCTGCCTTTTTTGTAATATGTCGATCGTCAATTTAATTACTTTTCTTTCTTTGTTTTCTTTTACTCTGAGATTTGTAGCCCAAACCCTCAAAAATTGAGGGCTACCCCTTATTTTATATTGCTACTTTTGAAACGAGTGTACACCATTGTTCTCATTGCAACAATTATCTGCTACTTGTTCAGAGAAACCTTTAGTTAATAACCAACATGATTCAAAATCGAACGTGTGATGAGTTAACTTAGTGCTGACTTAACATCACAGGAATGATAATGCATACAGATCTTCTATTGGATGATTTCCATGGCGCATAATACATAATAGCAATTGGCAAGTTTCCTACAAAACATACAAAAATGGAACTGTGGATGAAAGGTATACCGATAGCCTATCTACTACCAGTATAAAAAGGGAGGCATGCCTACCCATCTATATCAGCAGAAGGTGGATAGCTAGTTGGCTATAGTTAGCACTGTGTTATTCCACTCACTCTCTCGCACGCGTAGTCCTGCTTCATCTTAGTCGGCAGGTTGAGGATGGCGTTCAACGATGATGAGAAGCCCACTGCTACTCCGAATCCGAGTGGAGGTACCGTGTCAATCAGCCTTCCATGCATTCATACTGGAACACTCTAGCTGTTAATTCACGCATTTTCGAAATGATCGCACATTGAAGATTCAGTATATATATATGAGATGTATGGATGTTCTCAATTCATAGTTACGTTGTGCATCATGCTTAATTGTATGCGTGGATCGGAATTAAAGCTGCAGGGAACAGTAAAGACGGTCTTGTGACGATGACGATTCCCAAGTACAGCAAGAAAGATGTGGCTCTGACGGAGGACTCAGTGACGGCCGTGGTGGAGCTCAAGGCGGCACGCTCCGCCGCCGTGCGGGAGAGCCTCGACCTGGTGGCCGTCGTGGACGTGAGCGGCAGCATGGCAGGGCAAAAGATCGAGAGCGTCAAGACGGCCCTGCGGTTCGTGATCAAGAAGCTCACCCCTTCGGACCGCCTCTCCATCGTCACCTTCGAGAGCAGCGCCAAGAGGCTCACCAAGCTCCGTCCCGTGACCCCAGCCGTCCAGGGCGAGCTCGAAGCAGTTGCCAAATCCCTGGTTGCCAACGGTGGAACTGACATCAGGGCTGGCCTTGACCTGGGGCTGGCTGTCCTCCGAGACCGCGTGTTCACCGAGTCCCGCACCCCCAACATCTTCCTCATGTCCGACGGGAAGCCCGAGGGGGCGACCTCCGGTGATGCCAGGGACTACAGCCCCGGCCAGGTGTCTGTCTTCACCTTTGGTTTCGGCGAGGGCACAGACCACAAGGTATGTATTATGTATTCTGTAATGTATGTATGCACATACACCGTGCAACAATGCTATTGCTAACCAAAATCTAACATGGATTGGCCATGGATTATTGCCAGCTGCTCACCGACATCGCCATGAAATCCCCCGGCGGAACGTACAGCTTCGTGCCCGACGGGACGAACCTGAGCGCGCCCTTCGCGCAGCTGCTGGGTGGCCTCGTCACCGTAGTGGCGCAGGACGTGCAGCTGACGCTCACCCCCAAGACGGCCGACGGCGACGTGGACACGATGACGGTGGCGCCTGGAACGGACTACACGCAGACCACCGACGCCAAGGGCGTGATCACCATCAAGTTCGGCAACCTCTTCAGCGAAGAGACGCGCAAGGTCGCCGTCGACTTCACCCTCAAGAGAAGCACCGACCTCGACGACGACGATCTCGACAACGACTACAGTTACGACGCAACCTTAGCGGTGGCGAGGCACAGCTACGCCGGCCAGGAGACGGCGCAGACTCCGCAGAACATCCTGCGGAAGCGCAAAAAGATGCCGAGCCCGCCCGGCGAGGCCGGCATCGAGGAGCGGTCGGTGCAGGCCGAGGTGGTGCGCCGGCAGCACGCCAACTTGATCAGCCAGGCCAGCGAGCTGGCGCAGGGCAAGAAGCTGGACGACGCGCGAGACAAGATCATGGACGCCCAGAACGCGCTGGAGGACATCATGCTGGACGACGGCGACAGGATGGTGAACGTGCTCCGAGCCGAGCTGCAGCGGCTGATGGACTACATGGAGACGCAGACGCTCTACGACAAGCTGGGCCACCCCTACGCGCTCGCAACAGTCGTCTCCCATGGCCGCCAGCGTGCCGCCGGAAGGGGTGACGAGGAGGTCAACTCGCTCTACGTCACGCCGCGCATGATCGCCTACCTCAAGGAGGCCAAGGAGTTCGAGAAGAACCCGGAAGCGCCGCTGCCCACCGCCGACGAGGATGTCAAGAAGGAGATTGCAGCCAACCCACTCGCCGCCATCTCTGCCCCGCTCGCCTTCTACCTGGAGAACGCCATCCAGGCGCTGCAGGCCATTCAGAAGATCATCTCGGCCACCGCAAATTGATATTGTTTTCACGTCCAATTTGCATTTACGATCCCCCACGCGCATGCAATGTTTTTCTTTATCTCTCTTCCTATGTTCCCTCGCTACTTACATGAATATGTACCCAATCAAATAAGCGCGCCAGCCCACACATGTCCTTGCATTTATATGATTCTTGTATGGTATCCGGTAAAAATATGCCTTTTGTATGAAAGCTGTTGTGCTCAATGAGGTCTACAACATTCAATATATAAGGTTTTTTTTTTTTCATTTAAAACTGTTTCAGAATGACTAGCGCCCAAACCGGCGCCCACGCCACCCATCTTTTTCTGTCCCGTTATGTGCCATGCAAGGCACACACTAGCCTGAGCATCACAAGCACCAATAAAGATGGGGCGGCAGATGCCCAGCCAGCGCCGGCCGGAGGAGAAGAGACACTGACGCAAGGCAATAGAAAAACAAGGAGGAAGATGCAATACCCATTGCTTTTAAAACATTTAGATGCAACACTTGCAATAAATGTCTAGACAAAACACTTAAAACATGGATATGAAAACATTTGGTCTAACACCAGATCTACTTACAAAACATCTAGATAACACATACTTGCAACATACAGTTGAAAATAGCTGAAACACTTGGAATATATATATTAAACTCTTGCAGAATTATATGCACCATCCAGATGAAACATTTGCAAACATACATTTAGAGAACACGTGAAATATTTCAAACACTAAATTCTTGCAACATGTTCAACTTCCTGGTCCACTTTTGCAACATCAGGATGAAATTCTTACAACAACCAATTACCAAGTAAAACATCTTAAACACTAAAAACCTATGCTTGCAACATAGACTTTCAGTGCAATGTCAACTTGTTGCTTGGACCAATGAAGGCTTGTCGTTGTGGTTCTTGACACTGACGCGGAGGTCAACGATGGCACATGGAGCTCGTCATGCATTAGCGGCGTGGGCAACTTGCCGGTGGGGCAGTATCACACAAAGCTCGTTGCCCTCCCCTTGTTGCTGGAGCATCAATCGTGGAGGCTCCCTGGCTCGGTGGACGTGGTCACGGCTCGCCAACTCAGTGGAGCTCGGTAGCAGCGAGCGGGCAAGCTGCAATGAGCAGGTAGCGCGATGGGCATGGCCGTGGCGAGTAGGCAGCACAGTGGCATGGCCACGGCGAGTTGGTAATGAATTAGATGAGATGCATAGGCTCAACGACATCTTCCTCTCTGTGTTGCTTTGAATGCAGAGACGGAGGAGGAAGAGTGAGAGAGACAAGACTAGAGAGGATAAGGCAGCCAAGGGGAGTCGATATTAATACATAGACCATGTGAGCCACATACTGTGTCCGGCGTCGGGGCATTGGATGGACTCCCGCGGTGAATCATTTTCGAAACTATTTAGATTGCCATGGGTGTGGTGCCAGCCACTTATCCTACTAATAGTCCTCCTTCTCTTACTAATGGTAGTCTATGCACTAAGGGTGCTACGTACACATAAATAGTCGCAAGGGTCAGAGCATCCCTAGCTCTTACTTGCCGCCCAATGTTGCGGTGACAGCTGTGGTGGCCTAGCAATATCTGGTGTCAAGCCCTTTTTTGGCAACCGTATCATTGGGGGTACGTTTCTCACTAGTAATAAATAGAGTTCCAAAAGGTATAAGGACTCACAAATAATCATAGAGCAGTCCTAAAGACATATGGAGCAGCAGGGGAAAGGTGCAGAGACCCACGACCTCAACACTCCAAACAGATTGAAACCTGTGAGAAAAGCCATGAACATAGCGGCATCCCACGGACCAGACCAACCATGCTGGTAAAGCATCCGACCATCCAGCACAACGATGGCAGCGAAGTACCAAGTAGAGAAGAACGACAACCAAGTATCTAAAAAAGATGAAACACACAACAATGGTGGTAAAGTAACTGCTACAAGAGCTGAAACATAATGGCAAAGCATCCACCAGAGAAGATGACACACTGGCAAAGTACCAACATGTGGGGGCTGCAAGCATTCAATAGTTAAGCATCTGCTAGAGAGGGGAGACCGAAGCGACATCAGCGGTAAAGCATCCACCTGAGCAACAGACAAACAACTATAGCACCACCAAGCATTACAGCAAAAGCGACCACACTTCAAAAGAGAAGCTTCAAGCACACACAGGCATGAGATTACAAGGGACGACTCCAGCAAGAGAAGCGAAATATAGAGCAGAGGCATCCAACAAAGCCTTCTTGAAGGGAGTGACATCCGCAGATGCCACACCATCGCTCGAAAGAAGCACTCAAGAAGGACTTCCTCCTCAAAACCTGTCTGACATGCGCGACGAATAGATTCTTTGATGACACCTTTAAAAAGATAGATGATGCAGCCTGCGCCATCATCGTTGTTCCAGAGGAAGATGTCAAATAGAGTTTTCACCCGAAATCCACTCGACTACTGTCGTAGCTAGGCAAACTGACAAGACCACCCGGGCAACCTGAGCAAAGGCTGCAAGCAGCCATGGAGGCTAGCAGTGCACAGGGCCCAAGCCAGCACAGGACATACTCCCTCTATACCAAAAAACCTGATGTTTAGGACATGATTATAGTAACTAAGGAGTGATTAATTAGGGGGTATTTTTTCCTGTTTGCCCTCATTAAATAGAGTCGTGCATATCCTCTAGACAACAAAGCGATGCTAGCTGGATTGGTTAAGCTGCTGCGTCCTGAGGCTTATGGGCAGGTTTGAATGCATCTGATGACGCTTTTTTTTTTTTTGCTTGAACGTGATTTTTGCATGGCTGGTGCATTCTGAGGCTTGTGGGCGAGCGTGGATGCGAGCGTGCGATTGGGTGGCGAGTCAAACGAAGTGCCGTGATTAAGGCTTGCTTTCATGACCAGCTGCAAGGGCTGGCCAGTGAACGGGCAAAAGCGAATGAACGAGCAAGGCAGCCGAACCGCTAGCCACGGTAGTTGCGTCCAAATTATTGCCCGCGCCATAGAACGACATGCTTCGTGAAAACATCCAACTCGCCTAGAACGTCAAGCTGTATGAGTATGGAGAGAGTATCAAAGCAACCCTCCCGATTAATTAGGTGGTATGACAATTGCTTCTGTAGTCCTCTTTTCGAGAATTGCATGCATGCATATCAAAGCGGCCGACCTAATTAATTAATCATTTGTCTGCTACTATTATTTTCCGGCCCAGCCATTTCTAGACAAAAAAAAAAAAATCCCAAACTCAAGACCAAGATGGTCACCATGTCCCTTGGGATCAGCCATTTCGTTATACACTCTAACGGATCCTGCATTCTTCTGGCGCCGGCCGCCGGGTGGCGGAGGTACGGTGGAGTTGCGGCGGGAGCAGGACAAGCCTAGCTAGAGAGTCCATGACGCATATCGCTCCAACTCCAGTACAGAAAAACTGCACTGCATGTGCACTACACGGTGATTCCATTCCAAGCCTGTACAACAGACGCAAATGCTGCAATTTCCAACTAACTACTAGCGTGCTAGCCTTGAACCTTGTAATTTTTAGCGTCCGGTACTTATTCCAATTTGAACAAGTCAGATCAATATATTCTTCTATTTTGAGAGATTGTTGATGCCCATACAGTCGATGTATGTGGTTGCTTCCTTCAAATCAGTAGCACATACCCCCTTTCCTAGAAGATGAATCATGAAAGGCAAGCAAGTCACTAGTTCACATAGCTGGGAGAGGTAATAAGATTGCTCATGTCAGTAGGAGTTGTAGTAATAAGATTGCTCATGAGTTAGTTAAGCAAGTCACTAGTTCACATAGCTGGGAGAGGTGGCATGTTCCTCCAGCATGTGTTAGGGACTTTGTCCTGTACAAGGCCTCGGCCATTTCAATTTAATGAAAGGCAAGCAAGTCAAAAAAAAAAGATGAATCGAATGGAAGCATCACGAGAGGTTGTTTGTCCCACAGTCACAAAAGTTCTCGGTACGTAGGTACAAGGAACGGGGATCGTGGAACGTGGAACGCTCATTGAGAAAGAATTTTCCGCTGTTGGGACGAAACTGATCCACGTTTCCAAGACGGGAGTGCACGATCCCGGTACGTGGAACATAGCACTGTACCATGTTCTCTGTGACTGTTTTGTCCACCATCCAAAGATGTGCGAAGAACCGATTGAGCTAGGGAGCACCGGTGCTAGGAACACCGGCACGTATTCTGAGCAGCTGTCCAATACCAAGTATTCTTATAAGAATGCGGGGACATTGGCAGCTTCGATTCTAGGGGCACTGTGACACCGCCTCGCCAATTGATTTAGCAATGTGGTGCTACAGTAAATATGTGCTAATAATAGATTAATTATGTTTAATAGATTCATCTTACAAATTAGCGTCCATCTGTGCAGCTAGTTTTATATAACATCCAATATCGATGTGATAGAGACTAAACTTTAGTCTCTAATTAAATCAAACACCTTATGAGTTTGGGAACAAATTTTGGCTCATCACTGTGGATGAGGACGGACCTCGATTATAGAAACGAAAAGATATATGGGAGGTAGAGGGAGGGAGACTGCCGAGAGCACGTCACTACTGGAAACAGGTTCAATGTTGAGTGTTTTTAGGTTTGCCGAGTGCTTTATATCGGGCACTAGGCAAACGTACAATTTGCCTAGTGTTACACTCGGCAAAACACGACACACGGCAAACAGACCATTTGCCGAAAGTGTCGGACACTCGGCGAAAATAAAACACTCGGCAAATCAGGTTGTTTGCCGAGTGCCGGACGATTTCGACACTCGGCAAAAAAGCCGATGGGGGTGACGCCGTTAATGGTTTGCCGAGTGTCGAGGACGACACTCGGCAAACCTAGGGTTTTGCCGAGTGTTTTTTAAAACACTCGGCAAATTATTATTTTTTGGATTTTAGCTTTCAAATTTTTTTTTGATATACTTGTAGAGTATTTGGTGCACCATAATCGGTTCTTTTAGGCCAAAGGGACAATCTGTAATGGGCCTGTAGGAATTTTGATGAATTATTATGTCAATAAAATTTGTTGTTATATCCTACCACGTGGCATCATGGCATTTGATAGTTAGTGACAATTCTTCCTAAAAGATCGACCACAGTTTGCCGAGTGTTTTTAAAAAACACTCGGCAAATCTCCTGTTTTGCCGAGTGTTTTTTAGAAAACACTCGGCAAACTGGGAGATTTGCCGAGTGTCGGCCGTCCGACACTCGGCAAACCCGTCGTTGCCGCCGCTTGAGAGTCCGTTTGCCTCTTTGCCGAGTGTCCGACGAAAAACACTCGGCAAATCTATCATTGCCGGCAATTTTTTCACCGTGTGTTCTTTGCCGAGTGTTTTTTAAAAAAACACTCGGCAAACCGGTTGCCGAGTGTTTTCTGGGGTTTGCTGAGTGCCTTTGACACTCGGTAAATCTCCTGTTTCCAGTAGTGCGTGTAGGGATGAGTTGGGATGGGGACGAGGTCCTGGATCTAGACGAGAAGCTAGTAGAAATGAACGTAGCCCTCCCAGCGTAGGTATGGGTAGTATATTCGTAGAAATGAAGATAGCCTCCCAACCGGGCATATGGGTAGTATATTCGGTTTGGATACTTGTGAAGACATTGTTTTGCCAGATACAAATGGTTTCTGTGATTATAACCCTCTCTGGAGTAAATAATCTGCCACGTTAATAAACTAGGAGTGCAATTAATGTCTATACATATCCCTTCGTCTCTGAATATATAGTTTTCAAGAGTTATCTTAAGTGAAAATTTTTAATCTTTGGTCAAATTTCTAAAGAGTCAAGATTTATAACATCACATTAGTATCATTAGGTAGACCATATAATATATTTACATAGTGCATGTATTTTATATTACAAATGTTAGTACTCTTTCATATAAAGTTAGTTAAATTTAAGATAGTTTAACTCTAAAAATTTATTTATTTGAAGATGAAGGGAGTATTATGGTCTGTGTATTGGGCTCTAATTTATGGGTTTTACAGCTGAAAATGGAATGAAGGCCGATCATGGTGTACACAAACTATATTTTCTGAGTGTACGAGATGTTTTTCACTGGCAGTCCATAAAAAACTAACGCGACTAAAGATAAAACTTTACAAGCAGTTCTCATAAGACTACCGCCGGTAAACATAATTACAGTCTAGCAGATCAATTCAACTATATCTCATGGCCATGACGACTATAAACCACGCAGGGCGCTCATCCATGTGCGTCCTACTATCTCTCTCAGACGGTGGCCTCATATCTATAGATGAGCCTCTCCTCTCTCACTACGCCCAAAATATTCTGATGGATCTATCCATCTCGATCGCTAGCTATATGACTTGTGACGTTGTGAGTCTCCCTGCCTCTCTTTCTTCTCTGTCATATTGCTCTGTGTTCGTGGACGACGTGCTCGGATTCTCGGAGGCAGCGCGGGCACCGGCGCGGGATCCGATCCAAAAAAAATATGCCTATGTGGACTCTAAAAAACATAATTTATAGCCCTATGTGGACCGTAAAAAAAATAATTTATAGCCCTATATGTGGATTCTAAAAAGAAAATTATATATTCGAGATCCGATCTATAACCTGGTGGACCACATTGTTGGCAGCAGCGCAACGTCTAACAAAAGCAATATGTATGTATGTATGTCTTCAGTTCCGGCAAAGCGTAACGGCCCACGTTGTAGGCAGCAGCACAACACTGGTCTACGGCCCACAAATCACTGAAACAGACAGCCCAGAATCACTATTTAGATTTCTTATAAAATCTACTACTGTGGTATACTTCTTAATAATAATTTATATTTATGTTGTTTCAAGTTCCAGATTTGTGTTTTTCATCTCTTGTGTCTTGTGCCATCCTTCTTTTTAGAAATGAGGACCAAATAGGGGGGACTAGAGCCGGGATTAATGAAGCCAGAAATAAATTCCCAATGGACCAAAAGGAATTTGAAGAAAATCTTTTGCACATTGGAGAAAAAAGAACATGAAATCTGGAGTTATATCCTTTTTTCACTAAAAGCACCTCTCTTGTAGCAATTTGCTAGGATGATCGATCTCCTGTGTTGCACTGGTCCGCAACTGACAGACGCTAGTTTGCAAAAGTTTGTCTTCGTTCTCGGCCGTCACCAACAAACCTTAGCGATAATAATTCACCTTTGACAACTTTATCTATTGGAAACAAAGGAACTGACAGAAACGTGCCAACTGCTTCGTTCCTCTATCTGCCGTTTGTTTTTTTTTCTTTTTTGATTCTGTGTGCCGTTTGCTTTGAATTTGATTGGGTTGAAAAATATGATCGTCTCAGGTTGTACTGATGTTTTTTTTCAGCATTCGTACGTTCAACAGCTTCAAATTGGGGCATGCATCAATATCGTCATGAGTTTCTTTTCTTTTTTTTTTCGAAACTTCGTCATGGAGTTTCATTTTCTTTTTCGAAACGAGCTAGAGCCATGAGTTTCATCAGACCTGCGAACAAGATAGCATGGCACAGGTGATGAAAAACCAGATCCGTAACTGGACGCAACAAAAATACCGAAATACTATAGTAGATTTTCTTTTTTTAGAACAAATAATACCGTAGATAGATTTTAAGAATCCAAATAATAAATTTGGGCCGTTTCATGGGTTGCTTTTGGGCCGTAGACTAGCGTTGAGCTTCTTCCTACCATGTGGGTCGTTACGATGTGCCGGCTTATCTTAGGCACAGTCCAATTGGACCCAGAAACGTGGTGGTGCACCAATGATGCTTAATGAGCATTAGATAGACAATAAAATATATTTTCAAATCATGCTGATACTATGAACATTAAAATTTAACAATGTTTGACTTTGTTCAAATCTAGAAGAATAACATTGTTTTCAGACAAAGAGAGTAAGTATATATATAATTTTTCTTGTCTCACCGATCAAATCGGCGACGGGCAGCTACTGAAGAATATGAAAAAAAAAAAAAGGTGGTTTGTACCAGTTGTATTGCTTTGGTCCGGAACTGAGAGTCAAAGGATGGGAACTTGGAACTCAGCCGTCAGTCACTCTAATTTCAGTGTCAGATTGTAATGTAACTTTTTTTCGACATTCATTCAGCAGCTCCAAATTAGAGATCTTCCACCAGAACGCATGCATCAATTTCTTCATGAGTTTCACGAGTCTGAAAACGTTTTTTTTTTAGGATCAGAAGCCCCAAGAGATGAAAACCAATCATCTGGAACTAGAAGCGACTTACGAAGTACTAACTCCATTATAAATTATAGTTCGTTTGATTTTTTTTAATATCAGGTTTGACTACTTGTCTTATTCAAAAAATTGTGCAAAATTTAATATCTCTTATTGTGGCTTACTTTATGAATAAAAGTTCCTTAACAATAACTTAAGTTTGACTATATTTACACAATTTTTTTTTGATAAGATGATCGGTCAAATTTAAAGTCAAAAAAAGTCAAATGAACTATAGTTTAGGATGGAGGGAGTATAGAAGATTTAATTTTTTTTTTGTTTTGAGGGGATTACAGTAGATTTAGTTTTTTTTTTTAAGAGGAGGGGTAGACTCTTATTTATTCACACATTACAATGTTTTGAGGTACATACGTAAAATCTGGTCTTCCAAGGAGCCAAATATGTCTCCCTGGTGCCATTGCACAAACACTCTTAGCAAGGACATGTGCCTCATTGTTAGAGTCTCTACCCTCATGCTTAAAAATAACTTCATGAAACAAAGTTCTTCTAGCAATAATTTCCTTCAAGATGATTGAGTAAGCGCACAAGCTTTGTTTCTGCAAATTCATTATTTCCTCCATGCAGTCTGAAGCTATTACACACTTCTTTACGCCCAGATCAAGAGCCAACAGAGTCGCTTCATTGCAAGCCAATGCTTCTAAGGAAGGAGGATCAACAAGACCATTAATGACCATTGCACTGGCAGCAACATAATTCCTTGAGCTGTCTCTACATATGACACCAATTGCTCCTTTGTTTTCAGAATGTGCCACTGCACCATCAACATTAAACTTTAGAAACCTTCATGAGATGGTATCCATTTGGGAGGGGGCTGCTTGTTTCCTATTATTTGTTTTGTTGTACTATCTTCAAAGAACCCAGCTTGTTCCATGTCATCCATGAATTTTGAAATAAAACCAAATGTTGATAGTGGGCTTTGGAATATATCCTCATGTAATGCCTTTCGCTGGGCTCCCCAGATTGCCCAACAACTGATTAGAAGTTTCTGGAAATCCTTTTTAGATAATGTTTCTTGCATAAGAAATAACCATAGCTTTGGATTATCAATTACAGATGTGGCAATATGTTCTGTAAGCTCCTCATCTACTAGTGCCCAAACACATCTTGACATTGTGCAATCAAAAAGAGCGTGCCTCCATGAATCAATAACAGCCCCACATGTTTTGCATCCACAATTATCACTCATGGACCTTTCTTTCTGAACTTCACCAGTGGATAAAGAATTATGTGCAAGTCTCCAAGCAAAAATTTGAATTTTTGATGGTACCTTGACCTTCCATAATGATTTCCATCTCTTCCTAGTTGCTTCCGTGCCTGAACTTTCAGCTTTTAAGTCAAGCCAATCTTGGATTCCTAGTATGGACAAGCATTCTGTAAGCAGATTTAAAAGAAAATATTCCACTCCTTTCATAGTGCCATGCCCAAAAATCTTAAGAAACTAAATTCGGAGCCATTATTGCCGCCCTTTATGGGCCGTAGACGAGCGTTGGGCTTCTGCCTACCCACATGGGCTGTTACACTGTGCCCGTTTACTTACGGCACAGCCCAATATACATATACACTGCTTGTACAGTTGTACGTTCCCCTAAAAAAAACTGTACTGTTAAGTTAGTCCATACTATAAGACAAGCATTATCGACATGTCACTGCTGATTTAGCCGATAATGATTGATGATGGAAGTTAACTATACCTAGTACTATCATTATTCTAGAAGGCCAATGGTCATGTATCTCACAAGGAGACAAGTGAGTTTGTTGCGAAGATGAATGCACCCAAAGATAGTGACGGCGGAGCTAAAGATCGCCCCGGCATGTTATACCTATATCATAGAGTTCTTTGTCTATGTATAATCGTCGTCCATTTGCCGACATACATACAATTATTTCAGATGCATTGACACCGGCAGGAGAACTGACGGCCGGCTTATAAGTCAACGCTGCCTTTGGCTTTAATTTCTTAAGTTCTTTTCGTCAGATGTAACGTGCGTATCTCAAACTGACAAGGGAGGAGTGGTATGTGGACGACGGCACTCAGAGTTTTCTTGTTTCAGTTTCTTATATGTAATGCTTTAGTTTAGTGATAACTGTTGTCTGCAGAGACTTTTCAATCGTTAATGAATTCCTCAAAATCCAAGTTTTCAGTAATAATTATTAATTTTTGGGATAATTGATATTTTGCATTGACAAACCAATTTACAATTCAAGTCGCTGTTCCCTATCAATAAAAATATAGACACTAATAATGACTGTTCCTCGAATGACATGTAAACCTTACACAGGAATTATTGCATAAGCACACATATCCTAATCATTTGCTTTAGTGTCCCAAAGAGCTAGTAGCATCTATATATTTGTTTACAGCACGCCCCCGTAACGTTTTGGAGGTTCTGTTGCAGACATACCTGCATGCATGTCATAAGAGTTAACCTGTAAATTATAGTTTTTCTATCCATATGATGGGCAGTAAAAGTGTGAACCATTTGACCCAAGTTAATTAATTTACCGGACAATCATAGTTTGATTCTCTAGGTATTTGAAAATTTCTTGTAAATAAGTACCCTCCGAAGTATATCCGCTGTTAGCCTGATACGGACAGCCAAGCGGATCCTCGTTTCAATTTATATATTCATAATTTTTTTTATTAAGAGCATAGGATGATATCATATTTGCATCCATAGCCGTCCAAAGATCACAACCCAAACACCCAATAGATCTACAAAATAAACGCGGAAAACAACGAACATAACCTCTCTTTCTTACTATCAACCTTTTATAACTACTATATGTATCTATATATATATATATATATATATATATATATATATATATATATATATATATATATATATATATATATATATATCTTAAAAAAAATGACAAAGCCAAAAAGGGATTCCTAAGGAATATGGTGATTTTCTGTTCATAGGTGTTTCAATGGAGGTGTGCGCAGAGTGTACACAATTTTCTTAGCCTAGCATGCTTATATATACTTAATTAGAATTTAGAAACATGTATATGTTCTTTTTTGGTTACCAACTTACCTTTGTATATTCAGGTGGTTACACGGAAAACATATGTCGGAAACTTTGACATTAGCAGCTCAAAGCCAAACAAAGTAAAGTCAACTTCCCGTCATGAATAAATATGTTCCATTTACTTGGATAATTCTTTTTTTATAAGCGTGTGGTTGGCGGCGATGTGTTGCAAGTTTGATAAAAACCTCAACCAAATTTAGGTTCACGTTCTCTATATGCATCCATAAAGATGTTGTTAACTTTAATTTTTCACATCAGGACTAACTTTTGTATAACTTTAAGTACTGAAAATAATTAATCTTTGTGTCTACATGGCATATACTAATTAGTTATGTTTATCCCAATTGATTAACACAATGTTAACAACCAGCCACCACCAGGAGACACTGCCACCGCAACCGCCATGCTGTTGTTTGCCTCCCTGTCCTTTAATTTTAAGTTAATTCCTCTTTCCTTCAAAAAAAAACCATAATGTTCACAAATGAAAAAAATGATGGATAGGAAAAAGGAAATTTTGTGTCACGACATGAACAATATTATGTTTTACGGATTATAAGATTCTAGGACTACTACAAAAAAACCAAACTAAAAGAGGCAGGCAAAACAAATCTCAGATGTAGTTGTGTCCGCCTCTTCTCTATCATCTTTGTTATTTAGATGGAGACGGGATACAGTCCCTAGCTGCCTTTGTGAATCAGAAAAACCAAAAAAGGGTAACTACTGTTGAGCCCACCTCCCATTTCCATCGGGAAAATGTCTATTTGACCTCCATTGCATTATGTTCCTCAACTAGAAAACCGGTTTTCTAGACTCTAACTATTGAAACTATCCGATTTACCTCTATGAGGTTTTGAGAGTGGTTTTGCATTGTTTAATGTGGCGCCAAGTCAGCCATCACGAGGGAGGTAAATTGTCCTTCGTTCAAGGAGGTCAATTCAGCCTAATTTATAAAAAAAAAAATGAAAAAATTTAAATATTTTCCTATATGCATAGCCGTGAATATGCTTTAATCTTGAGCTTTTATTCTTTCTTTCTCGACACATATTTTGGATACTCACGCCCATTCATGGCCAAGTGTAACAATTTTCAATTATTCAAAGACGTCATTGGCTCCTCGTTGCTCAAGTCAGCAAATTCAGACAGTTAGCCACGTACGCCTGACAGTGATAGGTTCAACGGCAGTGGAATTTACAAATTTATTAATATTTTCCTCTCTCTGGACGGATGCTTGGAATAAACTAGCAGTTGGTTGGGCGGCCGTCTTCTTGTGCGCCGTATCTGTCCAAATCCGGCCGTCAGATGACCAAACATGGTCTTACACTAGTTTATTCATGCAAAGTCAGCAGCAGCAACTCTGCTTAATCAGTGCGCTAGTGCACGTTTCAATGGAGGTGCCGTCCCGTCAGCTCCCTATAAATACCTTCTGCATGGATGTGGAGTAGCATCTCATCCATCCCATTTGCACTTTACAACAATTCATCACACCAATTCCGATCTAGCCAAGAAATCCCTCACAGAGGAAGAACAAAAATGGTGGCTGCCGGCAGGAGCATGGCGGAGCGGTGGAACCTCGCCGGCGCGACGGCGCTGGTGACCGGCGGCAGCAAGGGCATTGGGTACATTTCATGCTCTGATGATCTCTTGATTGCGATCTCATCTACGGCTTCGTTTGGACGAGTTCACTTACATTACATTAACAACATGCATGGCAGGCACGCGATCGTGGAGGAGCTAGCGGGGTTCGGCGTGCGTGTGCACACGTGCTCACGCAACGCGGCGGAGCTGGAGGAGTGCCGCCGGCGGTGGGAGGAGAAGGGGCTGCAGGTCACCGTCTCCGTCTGCGACGTTTCCGTGCGCGGCGACCGCGAGGACCTCACGGCCACCGTGGGCGCCACCTTCGGCGGCAGGCTTGACATCCTCGTGAACAACGCCGGGCAGTCTCTGTTCAAGCAGACGGCGGAGTGCACCGGCGACGACTACGCGCGGATCATGGCGACCAACCTTGAGTCTTGCTTCCACCTCAGCCAGCTCGCGCACCCTCTCCTCCGCAACGCCACCATCGCCGGCGGCGGCAGCGTCGTCCACATCTCCTCCATCGCCGGCTTCATCGGGCTCCCGGCGCTCGCCGTCTACCCATGACCAAGGGCGCCATGAACCAGCTCACCCGGAGCCTCGCCGCCGAGTGGGCCGGCGACGGCATCCGTGTCAACTGCGTCGCGCCGGGCGGCATCAGAACCGACATCAGCAGTGATGTAAGCTTCCCTAATTAATCTTTTCATTCAGTTCAAAGCTACAATCTTTTTATTGCATCATCATTATATATGACCTCATGTGTGGCGATTGATTTGAGCAGAAGACGATAGACCCGGAGCTGGTGAAGAAGGAGATGGCGCGGCTGCCCATGGGGAGACTCGGCGAGCCGGAGGAGGTGGCGTCCATGGTGGCCTTCCTCTGCATGCCGGCGGCGTCCTACATGACCGGCCAAGTCATCTGCATCGACGGAGGCCGCACCATAGCTTAGCTTGCTAGCTAATCTGCTTGTCACTTTCGTCATGTGTATGTATATGTGTACGTGACACAACGGCTGCCGGCACACGTACATTCTGTCTGTACATTTGCGTGCATTGTGCTGAGGATGATTTTATCGTTCTGAATTGTAATCTACTGGCATGGAATGCATCTTGTAATATAATCTACTACTTTTCTCTGTGTAAATAAGTCCCAAACTAATGGTTTCAATTGCTTTTTTTTGGCATCACAGTAGTAGTGACCTGCAAGGTTGACACCACTAACCGAGCTATATAATAATGTACCATCGGCTCTTATATCGCACTACATAGATAAAGCGACGATGGTACTGTTGACATTACTTTTTAATCATAGCAAGATGTCAAAGGTAACCATTATTATTTATCTAGATTTATTGATCAATGTCAAATCCATACCCAATATTAATGCTGAATAGGACCCAGGTATAGACTTCCCTACCACGGTCATTTTCGAACCTGGCAGAGAGATATCACTGTCGGGTCAATGCTAGACCTGGCAATGATAGGAGAGATAATGCAATGACCTTATATACTCGCTGCCTGCCGGTGGCTTTTATCTTGTGTTGGTGGCTTATTTATTAACCAAACTGATAGTAAAAATGTATTTCTACCACCAGTGAAAATATCCTATTTTCACTAGCCTTTCATACTATTAGCGGGCAACAACTAATAGAAATCAATTATACCGCCAATCGAAATAGTTTTTGTATGAGTGAAACAAAGGAAATGGACAACATGAGTGACTTTGTTGAGTTTGCATGGAGGTGGTGACAGGTTAAAGAAGAACCTAGCGGCCGGCCGGGCGCTAGTTGGTTGATGGACCACTACTGGAAACGCCGTCTTTACCGAAGGCTTTAGGCTTTGCCGAGGGCCTAATCTCGGGCACTTGGCAAAGACCGACTTTGCCGAAGGCTAGGCGTGGAAGCCCTCGGCAAAAAGAAAAAGCACTCGGCAAAGAGGCATTTGCCGAAGGCTTGACCCTCGGCAAAGAAAGCCCCCTCGGTAAAGAAGATCTTTGCCAAGTGCAAGGCCCTCGTCAAAGCCAACCTTCGGCAAAGAATCCTGGATGGGCAACGGCGTCTGTTGGCGTCGGTCTTTGCCGAGGGCTCGCTGTTAGGCCCTCGGCAAAGATTTTTTTTTTTTTTCTGGCCCCAGTTTTTTTTGGAGCTATCATACATTATTTAAAACTCAATTTTAAAATTTGGGCCAATTTTGACTTCTTTTTATATATTTCCGTAATTTATTTTGATTTGTTGATTTTTTCGAGTATTTCAAATTTGAACTGCAAGTGCACGAAATAATGCAATATAGTGTTTCAAAAAATGTTATTCATGGTATTTGGTGTATTTTGAGTCCCTATCGATGAACTCGCATCAAATTTCGCGCATTTTCTTCACGTAACATGACGAGCCACTTGCCGAAAATGTGTTCTAAAATTATATAAAATTCATACGAAGTCCGAAAATCACGAAACTTGTCGAGGCGTCATGTTATCGTACGTGGAGTCCATGGTAAAAAATTTAGAAGGTTTCAAGAAAGTTTTGATGTAGGACGCATAAAACCCAGAGATCTCACGTTGTCATCGCATGTGATCACATGTGGAGATGTCTTGGTTTTAAGCGTCGGCCGTCAAAACTTTCTCGAAACAGTCTCAATTTTTATCGCTGACTCCACATACGATAGGATGACACCCGACAAGTTTCGTGATTTTCGACTTCGCTTGCATTTTATCCGATTTAAAAATACTTTTCCCACAAGCTCGATGTCATGTTCCATGACCAACACGCTTTGAAATTTCATGTGAGTTCCTGAATACGGCTACAAAATACACTAAACATCATGAATATCATTTTTGAATCACTAAATTTTATTATTTCATACACCCGCTAGCTCAAATTTGAAATATAGGGAAAAATTCAACTAAACGAAATAAACGAATGAAATATAGCAAAAAAAAAAAGTCAAAATGCACTGAATTTGAAAATTTAGTTTTAAATAATATATGAAAGCTTCACAAAAATTGGTCCAAAAAAAAAAAAAAAAAAATTATTTGCCGAGCGTCAATGCTGACACTCGGCAAATGCCCTTTGCCGAGGGCTCCACATGTAGCCCTCGGCAAAGAGGTTTTTTAAAAAAAAAGAATTTGGGCAGTTGAGGCCCAACCAGGCCCACCCCCAACCCTATCCATTCCCACCCCCTCCCCACCCACCCGCGCGACCCCCTGCTGAGAGCCGCCGCCGCCGCGCCCACGCCGCCCCGCCGCCCAGCCCACGCCGCGCCGCCCCGCCGCCCACCCCGCGGCCACCCCGCGCCGCCGCGTCGTCCTTGCTCACCGCCGCGTGCCAAGGCCGGGCCGCCGCCGCGCCAAGCAGGGAGCGCCGCTGCCGCGCCGGATCCGCGCGCCGCGCACCCGCCGAGGACGCGCGCCGGCCACCGGCCACCCGCGCCCCGGCGCCACCGCGGGGGCCGTGGCTCCCCTGCCCAGCCACAGGCCGGCCGCGGCCCGGCCGTGCCCCCCTGCCCTGCTGCCCGGCCGTGGAGGCCCTTCCCCGCCGCCGGCCAACAGTGAGAAGGAGGAGGAGCGCCGTGCCCCCACTGCCCCGACCGCCGTCGAGCTGTGCCCCCACTGCCCGGCCGCCGCGAGCCGTGCCGCGGGAGCAGCGAGACGTCGTCCGCTACCAGCCCGCGAAGGGTCCCCGCCCCCGGCCATCCCTGCAGAGAGGAGTGAAGGAGGAGAGAAGGGAGGACCCGGCTACCAGCTTCGTCTCCCACTCTCTCTATCTCCTTCCTCTCCCTGTTCCTCTTCTCCAGATCGACAGCCATGGTCTGATTTGCTCCTCGATTTCTCCCTCAAAACCAAATCCAAGGGCTCTAGAAGCTATCTAATTAGCTTTCCCCTTCGATTTCTCACTCAGTGGTGTGTGCAGGTTGGGCGTTTGAACAAGGTCTACCACCTCCCCAACTCCCCGTCCTCTCAATTCGGTCAGCTTCTCTTCTACTTGTCTCAATCTCCATTTCTTAATCATGATTTGGTTTTTAGACATGTGTAGTTGTGTGGTGTTCGAGGGGTGATGATTAGGAGGGTTAGTCTCACCGCAGTGGCGGCGATGTCTTCTCCACGCTCTGGGAAAGGGAGAGCCACTGCCACTCGATTTATGCTCCGAGAAGGTGACCACTCTGGCGAGTTTTCTAGTTGGTCCTGATGCTGGCTCCGGCAGCTGCAAAGTCTAGTCGGCGACAAGCATTGCAGAAGTGCCATAGAGAAGTGGCTCGTGCTCCTCCAGTTCATTATGCTGCCCTGCTGCCCTGCTGTCTTTAGCGTTCTTATTTTCCTGCAGTTAAAGGATATAAGCAGAGGGAATTGTAGACTTAGTTTGCTCTACTCGACAGGAGGTAGCAAGTTAGGCGACACCAGTTTCAGCAGTGATGTGGCCACAATATTGCCATGGAAGATAGCAAGAACAGGGTGACCCATTCAAAGAAAATCGAGGAAGGAGGTAAGATTCTGTTCTTTTTACCATTTGTTTTCATATGTATCTAATTATTAACTGATTTCTACTTCAATATGCATGTAAGAGTTAATTTGTATAAACTACTAGAAAGTCTGGGTAGAAAACCAGAATTAGAAAATCTTTGAAGGTTAGGAGGAACATCTATGCTCAATTCATATGCTTGTATATTCCTTCTCTATCTTGCTTAACTGTACTAATGTTCAACTGACTCATTGAAGTTACCAATGTTTGAATTTAATTTTGTGATGAGCAGAAATCATTGGCCGTCAAGAAACTATTCATGTTTAATTGTGGTGAATTTGTGTCTGCTGTGTATATGTCTGGGCAGTAAAGATTTGGTGACTTACGAGTGCTGTTCATCCAAATAGAATTAGTGTCTGAGATGTATACTTTTCTGCCTTTGCTTATAATTATTTTCAGATAGAGTTTTGGGCCTTTGGCAACCACTGAGGCCGTCTTTGATGTTGCAATTGTGTGCACAGGAATCTGTTAATTTGTAACTTATTGCAGAGTGGAGATGAAGGCCAAACAACTAGTATCACTTTTACGGTTTTTTTTTAGATATGTTGTTCCTTTGACCCATCTAGTTTATTTTCCTGATTTTTTGTATCATACAGTTTTGGATACAAGTATCATACAGTTCTAATTATGTGCACCAAAGTGTTGTCAATATTTCAGCAGACTTAGCTTAAGGAGATAGCAAGCTTAACTGTAATTCTATATTAGTGCACTTAGGGAATCACACAAAGTGTTGTCAATATTATTGTTCTGAACTGATTAGTGCATCATATGCCTATTAGTGCACTTAGGGAACATCATATATTAGCATCACACATTTATTTTGATGGTTCATGTTGGTCTAAATGATAGTTGTATGATATGTTGAGAGGAGTGCAATTTGGTTGGTAGAATGCAATTTTTTTAAAAAATTTCTGTCTCTTTGCCGAGGGCCCTGCAATAGCCCTCGGCAAAGACTTTTTTCAAAAAAATGCTGAAAATTTCTTAGGCTTTTTTTTAAAAATAAAAAAATTTCTTTGTCGAGGGTAGCCAGGGATGAAAATGGTACGGATATTTTCCGATCGTATTCGAGACCGAATTCGTTTAGAGGGGTTTTTATTCGTTCGTATCCGAGTTCGGACATTTAACATCCGGTACCGTATTCGTATCCGAATACTCAAATCGCATATTTATGATGTCGACATCCAATCGTATCCTATCCTAAGATGATTGATACTATCCGTATTCAAATCCGAATCCGGACAAAAATATGAAAACAAATGTGATATGAGTGATATCCGTCCGTATCCGATCCGTTTTCATCCATAAGGGTAGCCCTCGGAAAGAATTTTTTTGCCATATACCGTCAACGGCAACTTTTCTTTGCCGAGGGCCTTTTTGGCACTCGGCAAAGCCTTTGCCGAGGGCTCGATAAAACCCTCGGCAAAGACCCGTTACCGTGAAAAGATTTTCCGAAGGGCCTTTGCCGAGGGCTACCTCGGCAAAGCCTTTGCCGAGGGTTTTTCGGCCTTTGCCGAGTGCCATTGGCACTTGGCAAAGCCCTAGAATCCAGTAGTGGACAACGGACAACCATCATGCTTCATACATAACGAATGTTGCTTTTCATTCATTTATTGATTGGATAAACCCTTTATTTGTCTATAAATTAGTTAAAATAAATTTATTTATGAGTTAAAGGTTGTATGTGAATAGTTGTGCATTTGTTGTGTAGAGCCCCCAAATTGTTTCACTCAACACAAAATTCGTATATGTTTTCACTACCGGATTTCGTTTTTTTGCCGAGTGCCCCATGCACTCGGCAAAGCCTATATTACACTCGACAAAACGCTTTGCCGAGTGTTGCACTCGGCAAAAGGCCACTCGGTAAAAAAAAAAAATCGTCGGCAAAGACCTCTTTGTCGAGTGTTTTTTTCGGGCACTTTCGGCAAAAAGCCTTTTGCCGAGTGCCCGACACTCGGCAAAGATCAAAATAAAAAAACCCGAAAATAATAGCAAAAATTTTTTTAATCGGGAGAGGGCCCCACCGACCAACACCCGTGTCGAGCGGGATTCGAACTCATGACCTCTCCCCTCAAGGCGAACCTCCTCTACCGCTACACTACACGATCACTTGTGTCTACACTTCATTTGGGTTCCCTAAATATTATGTAAAATCGAGTGAAAATTGCTTGTTTGAGACTCTAAACGAATTCAAATAAAAAACTTGTCAACTACAAAGTTTTATAACTTTTCGAGATCTATAATTTTTATTTAAGGAGTTTTTCCATCCGAGGTCGTTTATAAAATTTGAATTTCAAATTTCAACGGATTCGATGCGTTTCGCATGATAAGATAAATTCAAATGAAAAAGTTGTCAACTACCAAGTTTCATAACTTTTCGAGATCTATAACTTTTATTTTGGATGTTTCTCCATCCGAGATACTTTCAAAAAAATTCAAATTTCAAATTTGAGAAATACGATTGTATTTTTTTCGTTAGCAAAATTAATTCAAATTAAAATGTATTCAACTACAAAGTTGTATAATTTCACAACACCTACATCTTTCATTTTGGTCATTTGATAATCCGACATAGTGGTAGAAACATTGTTCACAAATCTTATATATCTCTCTTGTAGTTTCGTAAACTACGAGAGAGATACGTGAGATTTGTAAATAGATTTAATTTTACTTTATCAAATTAAGAAATGGCCAAAATAAAAGTTGTAGATCTTGAAAAGTTATACAACTTTGTAGTAGAAATTTTTTTTTATTTAAATTAATTTACTGCTCTAAAATATACTCAAATCTGTCTTTGCCGAGTGTAAAAATAAAACACTGGCAAAGACCTTCTTTGCCGAAAGTGCCAAAAAAAATAACACTCGGCAAAGAGTTCTTTGCCGAGTGCTTTTTTTTCTCGCACTCGGCAAAGAAGGCTCTTTGCCGAGTGCTTTTTTGCCGAGTTTTTTTCTTTGGCACTTGGCAAAGAGCTCTTTGCCGAGTGCCCGAAAAAAAAAAACACTCGGCAAAGCAATTGACACTGGCAAAGAGCCAGATTCGGTAGTGTTTCTATCTGCATCTACAAATAGCTCATGTTTTTCCTCATATCACAATAATATATATGATCCACATATATATCTTTGTTTGATGCTGATGAGCAACAAATTTAGTTAAAATCCTTGAGAAGGTGCCAAATTAAGAGAAATAACCATTCGTGAAAAGCCAGGAAGAAGTACCACAATTTATACCAAACTTTTTACTGTTTGGTAAATTTTATAAAGGATCTTGGTTACCCTCAAGTAGAATTTTTACGGGCCTTAGCTTTTGCAACCATATAGCGACCATAAAATCAAGGCATTTTTGTGCCATTTCAATTGAGCAAGTCAAAATTTACAATTATCTAGGTTCTAAGAAAACAGAATATTCTGGATTTGACTTAATAGCGAATCGGGAACATACACAATGATCTTGTGTTGACCTACATCACTTGAGGACACGTACGTACGCACCTTCTGACATCATTTGACTTCAGTTTGGTTCTTTTTAAAAAATCTCAGCTGCATCTCCTTGCACGTGATCACCACTATACAGCGAGCTTGTCTGTTACAGGAAACAGATTGCGTATCTGCATATCCATATGTACCATATCTCCTACAACAAGTAATATATATAGGCCAGTATCCCCATCTCTAGTAGGCCATCTGTATCAGATTAATTAGTATCAGCTTTGTGACTTGTAAGCTACCCTAATAATGCTCATGAGAATTAACTATAGCAGCCACTAGTTGATAGCAGCCTTAGCAGCCTCACATATATCCATACATGTAGGTCAATTTCTTGATGCAACGATGAATGCACCCAAAGATAGTGACGGTCGAGCAAATCCCCCTGCCATGTTCCACTTACATAGTTCTTTTGCCATATTATATTAGAGTGTTACTTGTTTATATATTCCTATTATACAAGAGTCTTCTTGCCGACATACTATTCAACTATATATATGCATGAATTTGATGGTCATCAGTTAACAGAAGAATATACATGAGATTCATTATATGCGATACCTTGACACTGGACAATCAATGGCCACCGGCTTAGGTCAATGGCAAATTTAATTTTTGTAAATTTTTGTCATCTAGCTCAATTGGTCAGATGGAACTTTCTTTTGAGTATCTCAAACTGAGAAACAGAAAAGATACTGACGGCACACCGAGATTGCTGTATCCAATGTAGACGCTGGCCATGCACAGCATAGAGAACACATTATTATCTAGGCCTGAAATGTCGTTCTCATGCAAAATAGATAGCTAGTTTAACATGTAGATTAATTGATATAAAATATAAAACTTAGTAAAAGTCATCACACAAATTTCAACATCTGATGCATGCATTTTGTCCTTAGATGCGTGGATGGTAGTATATCTGCAACTAGAAACTGATGCATTCATGTAGCAGCATACAGAACGACATTGACAATAGCATATCCACTACTAATAACCTAATTAGTGAAGTCAATAGTGCATTACTTTTTTGATGGCCCGATGCAACTCAGAATAAAATAAATTAATGGAGATATCACCAGCTTCAGTGATTAATATATAATGCAGGATATAGTCACAATCATGTATGTTATGTATGACATGCAAACCTGTACAAATGATTTGTTTATCTTATACTTTTTGCTCAAGTATCAGAGCTACTGATATTTATTTGGAAACGTAACACAAGTGATTTCTCAAGCAGACTCATCCTTCCCAAGTGTTTATGAAGCTATCAACAAACCTAGAGAAAAATACTTACTCCCTTCGTTTCCAATTATAATACATTTTAACTTTTCTAGATCAATAACTTTTGCTACGCACCTAAATATATTTTATGTCTAGAACATAGTTAAAACTATAAATCAAGAAATGTTACGACATCTTATAATTTAGGATGAAGGAAGTATTTTTAAGCTTTGAAGGCTAAAGGTTTAAAATGGATTTGTATCACTATTTATTGACTAGCCGTAAATGCGATATAATGTAGAAAATTTGTCGACCTCTGTTACTTCATTAATTTATATAAGCACATTTGGTTAGGTAACTGCAGAAATTTCCAGTGATCGTATGTACAAACTGGAAAATCCTCGGCTCAATTTTATTATTCCAGGATATTACTCAGAGGTTGCTACAATTTAACCATATCGTCCTCCAACACTACAGGAAACTCGGGCTTTGCCCAGTGCTAAATACTTTGCCCAGTGCCAAATATCGGGCACTCGGCAAAGGCTCCCTTTGCCGAGTGCCGCACTCGGCAAAGGAAGGCACAGGGCAAAGCAGGCTTCGCCGAGTGCCTGGCACTCGGCAAAGAAGCGCACTCGGCAAAGAATACCTTTGCCGAGTGCTCAACCGTCGGCAAAGGTGAGCACTCGGCAAAGATAGACGGCCGGGCAAGCGGCCACGACCCGCCATTAACTTTGCCGAGTGCCGGTGTTAGGCACTCGGCAAAACAAGGTCCTTTGCCCAAAGTGCCAAAGCTTGGCACTCGGCAAAGGAGATACTTTGCCCAGTGCCAAAGCTTGGCACTCGGCAAAGTAATTTTTTTCTTTTTGTATTTTAACCCCAAAATTTTTTTGAGGCTTTCCTACAATGCTGCAAACAACAAGTTAAATTTTGGTGCATTTTCATTGAATTTTGTTTTATTTCTCTAGTTATTTTAATTTTTTTGAATTTTTACGGGGAAAAAGATCATTTGAACTGCAGTGCATCGAATAATGGAATTTTTTTGTTGCAAAAATATTATCCTTGTTTGTTATTATAAATTTAGGCTAAATCCAGAACGGTCTTTGAATTTTGAGCAACGTGCGGTAGGGGCGGGGGCCGCCTACTTGTTGGTGATTCGTTTTTTAATTATATAAAATGCAAAAAAGCCTGGAAAATTATGAAACTTGGTGACAAGTCTTGAAATCATATGTATGTCCTGTGGTAAAAATTTGACAAAGTTTTGAGCACGTGATGACGTATGGTGCTCAGAATCCCGAACATCATCACATGTGTTTCTTATATCGCATGTGAGGGTGCTCTAGTTTGTGAACACCCTACGTCGGCATGTGCTAGAAACTTTGTCAAATTTTTACCACAGGATACACGTATGATTTCATGACTTGTCACAAAGTTTCATAATTTTCGGAGCTTTTTCACATTTTATATATTTAAAAAATGAATCGCCCGCATGTAGGCGGCCGAGCCTCTCTCGCACGTTGATTGAAATTCCGAGACTGGTTCTTGATTTAGCCTAAAATTATTGTAAAAAAAATAAGGATAAAATGTTTTCAACAAAAAAAACCATTATTTGATGCACCTATAGTTCAAACGTGATTTTCCCGTAAAAATTCAAAAAAGCAAAATAACTAGATAAATATAACAAAATTCACTAAAAACATCTTAAACTTTAACATGTTCTTCGTGGCAGTGGACAAAAGCTTCAACAAAAATTTGGT
This sequence comes from Chrysopogon serrulatus, assembly GCA_015844335.1. Taxonomy (NCBI): domain Eukaryota; kingdom Viridiplantae; phylum Streptophyta; class Magnoliopsida; order Poales; family Poaceae; genus Chrysopogon; species Chrysopogon serrulatus. The sequence goes on along the minus strand of JADLZL010005015.1, from coordinate 279,337 downwards.
GCAAAAAAATCAAAAAAAAAAAAATCTTTGCCCAAAGTGCCAACCCTAGGCACTCGGCAAAGTTACATCTTTGCCCGTCCGTGATCCGGCACTGGGCAAAGGCTTTGCCGAGTGCCAGATCAGGGCACTCGGCAAAGAGGGAGGCGCTTTTGCCGGTGCCCGTGATCCGGCACTCGGCAAAGCCGTTTTCCCCATAAACCGGCCGGCCTCCTCCCTTCTCTCTTTTCTTTTCCTTTCTTCCACACCCACGCCGCCCGTGCCGGCCGCTCGCCCTGCCGCCCCTCCGTGCCCCCCACGCCGGCGCTCCCCTCCCCGGGCCAAGCGCAACCCCCTCCGGTGCGGGGCCGCGCCTCCACGCCGCTGTCGCCGGCCCAAGGCCCAGCCGGGCGCCTCTCGGCTCCCGCGCGGCCGGGCCGCCTTCAAATCACCCGACGACTGCCCGCCCCGCCGTCGTCCGCGCCGCCCGTCGTCGCCGAGCTGCCCGCCCGCCGTCGTCCAGCCGTCGGCCAGAGCTGCCCGCCCCGCCCCGTCCACTGCCCCGCCCGTCTTCCAGCGGTGGCGGCTTGCGCCGTCGCCGCCGGAACCCACCCGAGCCGCGGCGCTCCCTCCCGAGCGATTGCTCCCCCTCCCAGAAACCGGCCCTCGGGGCGCCGGGCTGCTGCCTCCGCCGTCCTCGAGGCGCCCGGCCCGGCGTCCACCTTCGCTGGCTCGCCCCTTCCCCAACAGTGCGGCCGGGGCCGACCTCGGCACCCCCCTTTTGCACCCTCACTGCCCGTCCTCGGCGCCGCCCGCCCGGCCTGCTTTCGCCAGCTTCGCCCCCTCCCCAACGGCAGATCCCGCGTCGCCCACCGATACTTGTTTCATTGCTCTTGCCATTCCTCGTCGAAAAGGTGCCTACACTTGTAGTGTTAGTAGTCTTAGTACTCAATAGTTAGTATTGTTAGTAGTAATGTTTGTTGTAGTAGTTAGTGTTATTAATATTGTTAATGGTAGTAGTATGATTAGTGGTAGTAGTTAGTGTTAGTGGTCGTTAGTAAGTAGGTAGTTGTAACTTGTTGGTCTTCTTGTCTATTTGCGAGGAATTTGGTTGATGGCCATTGTGCATATGTTTAGTATATATATGTGTTTGTTGGCCTTCGCGCCAGTGTTTTTGTAGGTTTTGGGGACCTCCCTGTGCAGGGGAGGTTCTGCCGAAATTTTTAGTTGACACTAACCAATTTTCTCTATTACAGGAGAACGACCTGTGGGACGCAGTCGGCGGGAAGGACCCCACTGCAGATAGAAGGTAGGAGGGGAGAAGGAAGGAGAGCGGGAGAAGAGAGGAGAAGGAGAGAAGGATCCGCCGGTGACCTCCGACTCTTGGTCTTGTCGTTCTCGATGGAAAGGTATAAGGACGAAAGTTGTAGTGTTAGTAGTTAGTTGCATATGTGGCCTTCGTGCCTATGTGTGGTAAATTGGGTCGTTGGCCTGTGTCTATGTTTGGTATGTATATGTGCTTGTTGGCCTTCGTGCCTATGTGTTTTGCAGGTTTTGGGGACCTCCCCGTGCAGGGGAGGTTCTGCCGAAATTTTCATTGGATAGTAACTAATGTTCTCTTTTTTACGATGTGTGACCCGTGAGAGAGAGTCGGCGACACCGATCGACTTCATCAACGTTGCTGGTCCGCCCCGCACCTCCTCTCCCACCGCACCACCTCGCCACCGCCCGCTAACCTAACTTCACCGACACCTAGGGTATAACCCCCACTCCTTTACATGCATGTTTAATTCACGTAAACCGCTTAGGCGTCTCCCCGTCTCGAAAGAGATACGATCGGAGGTATGCGTATCTTTTGCATATCTCTCGAATGTATCTCTTTGGATTGTCCACGTATTTTGGATAGCTTGCGGATGCGTATATGAGGTTGGTTTTCATGCACCCCTCGGTTCGAGACAGACTTTTCGGCCTCACCTCCCCTGTTGTTCTCCTGGATGCACACAAGGACGTGTATCGGGAGAACAAATGGGAGGTGCCGCCGAAATTGCCTCTCGAACCGAGGGGTGCATGAAAACCAACCTCATATACGCATCCGTGGGTGGGATTAGGACCTATCCTCACCTATTAGAGAGTAGGAACGACGTGCGGATGCAATTCCTAGTTATGCTACACCCTTACATATATATATGCCGCACGATGGAGAACCGTGATTGGATGTACACGGGGCACGCACAATTGACCGCAGAATGGATGACTAAGACTAATGCTTTCTTAGAGCATTCTTTTGGCGTGGTCGCTAAAGGGTCCAAATCGAATGCCGTGTCCTTGCTTCAAATGTGACAACCGTGTAAGAAAGAACAAGAAGCACGTGGGGAAGATCTTGTCTTGTATGGATTCACGCCAAACTACACCTCGCTGGATCCATCATGGTGAAGCCGATCGTATTAGGGAGGAGGTGGTGAGACCACACCTCGACGCTTTTGATGGAGAAGCCGGGGTGGCGTAATGGATGGATGACTTTTCGTGAGGCACGGTTCGGTGAAGAATTTGAGGACGAGCCGAGGAAACCGCAAAGGCATATTACGATATGTTGTCTTCCGCCCGAAGCCCCTTCACGAGAAGACAACGGTTTAACAGCTTAGATGCCATTGGACGCCTAATGGCGTTGAAGTCGCAGATGTGCCATGAGTCGAGACAACTTTGATTCTTTGTTGGCGTGGTTGCATCCCTCCTTCCGGAGAGTCATGTTTTGCCAAGAACTTGTACGAGTCACGTAAACTTCTTCGTGCACTTAAGATGCCATATGAGCCAATCCATGCTTGTCCAAATGGGTGTGTCCTATTTTGGAAAGATCATGAGAAAGCAACACACCGTCCAAAGTGCAAATCCCCTAGGTATGTGGTGGAACCTATTGAAGGCAAAAGGGACACCCCGGTATCCCCGTAAAGGTCCTACGGTATCTTCCTTTCATACCGAGGATCCAACGGCTATACATGACAGAGGAGTCCGCGAAACAAATGATATGGCACAAACATGGGAAAAGATACAACGCTGACAAGATGGTACACCCATCGGATGGTGATGCATGGAAGCATTTCGATGCCATACATCATGATAAAGCTCGAGGCTCGCAATGTACGTGTAGCGCCGGGCAAATGATGGGTTCAACCCCTATGGAATGATGGCGGCACCGCACACTTGTTGGCCTGTATTTGTGATCCCCCTCAATCTTCCCCCCCGTCATGTTTCAACCCAAGAACGTGTTTATGTCGCTCATAATTCCCGGACACCCGGGCAACAAGATGGGTGTGTTTATGGAGCCTCTCATTGATGAATTGATCCAAGCTTGGGAAAAAGGTGTACCGACATATGACCGAGCTACAAAGAAGAACTTCACAATGCATGTGTGGTACCAAGATTCCCTTCATGACTTTCTCGGCGTATGGAATATTCTGCGCGTGGTGTGTTCAAGGCAAGTTTCCATGCCCAATATGCAGGAGTGCTGTGAGGTTCATTCGTCTAAAGATGGGGGCAAGTTTTCTTCATTTGACCAACATCGTCAATTCCTCCCTCTTGACCATCCATTTAGACTTGATGTCAAGCACTTTAGGAAAGGAGTTCAAATCACCGACCCTATACCTCACATTATGACCCCTACCGAGGTCCGTGGCCGAGATAGAAGCTCTCAAAGAGGATAAACAGAAAGGTGGTTTTATTGGATATGGTCTAGAACATCAATGGACTCATAAATCAGGCTTGACTAGGCTCCCCTATTTCAATGACATTCTTCTTCCACACAACATTGATGTAATGCACACAGAAAAGAATATCGCCGAGGCTCTCTTTGGAACACTCATGGACACAGATAAGTCGAAGGACAACGTGAAGGCTAGACTTGACCTAGCAACGATGTGTGATAGACCAAAGCAAGTGATGAAGCCTCCGTCCCGTGGGGGCAAATGGAAAAGGACTGCGGCCGATTTTATATTAAAAAGAGACCAAAGGAAGGAAGTCCTGCTGTGGATTAAGAGCTTAAAGTTTCCAGATGGGTATGCCGCGAATTTGAGTAGGGGAGTCAAGTTAGACACTATGCGAGTCTTAGGGATGAAGAGTCATGACTACCACATATGGATTGAGAGGCTCCTTCCAGCGATGACTAGGGGATATCTCCCCGACCATGTGTGGCGTGTGCTGGCAGAGTTGAGCTATTTCTTTCGACAGCTTTGTGCTAAGGAGTTATCTCGAGACATGATTGATGACTTAGAGAAAGTGGCACCTGTGTTGCTCTGCAAGTTGGAGAAGATCTTTCCACCCGGGTTCTTCACGTCGATGCAGCATATGATTTTACACCTACCGTACGAGGCCCGAATGTGGGGACCCGTGCAAGCCCGTTGGTGCTATATGATCGAGAGATGTCTAAAGATTCTTCGAAAAAAGTGTAGAAATAAAGCCAAAATTGAGGCTTCTGTTGCAGAGGCATTCATTCTGGAAGAGGTGTCTAACTTCACAACAACATACTATAAGGATACCCTTCCCAGTGCGCACAATCCTCCCACTCGTTATAACACTAACGAGAGTTCATCTAGCCTCAGTCTGCTCAAGGGGCAACTTGGAAAGGCAAGCGCACCGGGCACTAAAAACTTAAGGCATGATGAATGGCGCATTATCATGCTTTATGTGTTGTTGAATCTTGATGAAGTGAAGCCTTATGTACAGTAAGTTCTCAATGAGCTTGTTACATACGTTATCACTATCCTCTATATATCCAACCTACCTGTCTCTTGTTTTTAGGGAATTTCTGAATACATATTGGACAGGGAGTAGGCCTCCTTCTCCTCGGGAAGAAGATAGTCTACTCAAAGACGGTGCGCTGATTTCATTTCCTGGTTCAATACGAAGGTATCTCCTCAAACTTTGTCATCCCACTTTACTCCTACGAGTGAGTAATGTAACGATCTATGCGGCCTCACCTTGCGTGCCCGCAAAGATGGACAAATGGATGCTTTGAGTTGAAAGGGTCTGGCCAAAGGCTTCGCCTATAGGGTCAAGACATTCAATATTTATGATGTGAATGGCTATCGCTTTCACACAAGAAAATATGAGCGTAAAAAAATGAGAATCGAAAAACCACGAATACTTTGAGTTCGTGCGCCTGGCACCGATGGGTGTGACTACTACGGCATAGTAGAAGAAATATATGAACTCGATTTCCAAAGTGTCACAAAGCTCCTAATCCAAATCGTATTCAAATGTCATTGGTTCGATCCTAATGTCACGAGAAAAACCCCGTGAGCTTGGATTAGTGGAAATTCGACGAGATTCTATGTATCAAGGAGAGGATGTCTATATTGTGGCCCAACAGGCCACACAGGGTTTATTATCTTCCATGGTCGTGCCAAAAAAGACCCCAATCTAATGGGTTGGTACCTTGTGCAATTGGTATCGCCGCATGGTAAACTGCCACTCCCAAATGATGAGGATTACAACTTTGACCCAGACACACAGGATTTCTATCAACCTGAGGGGTTAGAAGGGAGGTTTGACATAGACATATTTGCGCTGATGGAAGTAGACAATGAATTTGATCGGGGCGATGGAGATGAGGACGAGGGAGAAGAGGTGGAAGATGAGCACGACATACAAATTTTAGAGCAAGTATTGTTAGGCAATGAAAATGATGAGGACGATGGAGATGAGGATGAAGGAGGAGAGTTGCAATATGACAATGTTGATAGTGAGGACGACACATATGATCCGTGACGTCGCCGATCGTGAAAGAGTATTTCTAGTGCATGTAATACTATATTAGTACTATTATCATTATTGTAATTATGTTTCATTCAGTTTGCATCTTTTCATAAGTATTTACAATTTATAATTTAACTGTGCTAATTGGTTTACTCTTTGAAATTACAGGGACTCCCAAAATGCCGGGCGGAAGACAGTCCCGGCGTTCGGTCAACTCCCTCTACATGAGGGAGCGCTCACCACCCCCCACTGAGGAGGAGCACCCCGTGTCGGAGCCGGTGACGAGGAGGACGAGGAGAGGCCGCCGTCAGAGGACCGTGCCGCCGGCTTCCACCCCGCCGGTGGAGGAGGACGACGACCAGCAGGTGGGCTTCGACACAGCTGGAGGTGGCACTTCCTCTGACGAGGCAGACCCCGAGGCGGCGTTAGCGACAGTCGGGGGATCCACTTCCACTGCCACTGGCTCTACCTCGTCAGGAGTGTACTTGCGCGGGCCCTCGAAGCTCCCGAGTAGGGCGATCCCACTAGCCGAGCGCCCCGTGATCCGACCAAATGGCGACGAGTAAGTATTATTTCAGTACCATTTCATATGACATGTTGACAATCATATTGTACACTAACAATTGTTCTTAATCAATTGCAGCAATTGGGTAGTAGTGTCCGGAAAGGGGCGCCACATCAACGGCACCATGGGCCTACTGATTCGGAAGCACTACCCTGGCATGGTCACGTATGCCGGGGTGACTTCACCACCTTGGTCGTGGGACCACTTCTACGCCGCCGTAGACAAATGGCTACGGCACCGTTGCAGCGCGGATCAAGCACGAGTTCTGGGTGAGTGTTTCTAGTTCAATATGAATTGGTTAATAATGCAATAACACATGATGTCTATGCAGGACTACTACACGTGCGACCCTGGGTATGAGGACCGGGCGGCGCGAGTGCGTGGGCAGTGGTCGCCGAAAACCGACTTGCGGACCTTTACTACGAGGCGCGGCTCCAAAGCATCGTGAACTACCACGGTGAGGTCCTTGGTGTATAGCTAAAGAAGAGCGAGGCTAGGCCCATGCAGCTCACCAGGGACCAAGCACCTCTCGGTAAGTATGAAACGTCAATTCATACTCATTCCTTGAAGATTAGGCAAAGAATCATTCTATGTTCGACATATCAATATTTGGTTGGCATGCAGCAATGTCCTGAATGGTGCTCATTGCACCGCCTTTGCCGGGAGGCGATAGTGGACAGTGTGGCTCTCTGAGGAGTGGGCGGAGAAGCACAAGGTACGCCGGGGCGCCGCTTGCGGATGGGTGGGCCGGCACACCACCGGGGCAACCGGAGCCTCAGCCACAGACGCCCGCCACTTGGGTAATCTTCTTTTTTTTTATCTTCATTTATTCTAATGCTCAATTCACGTTATTTGTAATCATCTTTGTGTTTCCCATGCAGTCCCAGGCACACCAAGGCCAGGATTGCAATGAGTTCATGGCGTTCGTGTTGTCACACAAGGGCAAGGCGACGGCTCCTGATGTCACCTACAACCCGGCGGACGGCCCTGAGGCGTCAAAGAAACCCGAGCCCTACACCAAGATCAGCGAGTACACCTCGGCGGCTCGCGCGAGCGCCATGGGGAGGACTTCGATCCGACAACGGAGCCCCTGGACACGGACCTTCTGATGAGGCTTGGTGGAGGGAAGCAGCACGGAAGGTACTTCATGGCGGACAGCACAGTCGACTCCGCCTCTGTTCCCAACCTCGCTGAGATTCGAGCAAGGAGCACGAGCTCCTCCGTCCCAATACGCCCTCGGCAGCAGAGCTCCCAGCAGCAGATTTCAGAACTCCAAGTTAGTGCTGTTTTCAGGCATCGATCACCGCCATTAAATATCTACCTAGCATTTTGAGTTGTTTGAACTTTGCGTGTGAATGTTGCGTGCCTCTGCGCGGGAGGTTGGAGGCCCAAAGCAGCGGCGGCGGAGGAGGCCCATCGGCCATCTGATAGAGGCTGTACAAGCCCGAGGGCGGCCGAGGCGCAGAGGATGCGGGACATGTTCAGCTTCATGTCGAGCCTTCAGCCTTACAAGGTGTGACCGTGCCACCACCGCCGCTTTCGCTCCAGTTGAGCCTCCCCGCTCCTCCCCCCTGCTCCTCCTGTCTTTGTGACCCCGGTGAGTATGTCCGGTTTTCTACTAACTCGTACACCATATGCGGCTCTCGTGTAGATACTCATTAACTCGCTTTTCTTTGGTGCAGCCCGCACGGCCGGTTCCAACCCGACTCCTCGGTGGCCTTTCGCCACACGGGCGGGTGGCCAATCGGCTCTTCACCGCCTGGGCACTCCGCCCCCACGGCCCGGTGGCCGGGATGGCGATAGGTATCCATCGTTTATCATTTGATGTTTGTTAGGCCTCTGTTGGACCCGCATATATGTTCGTATGTGACTTGTGATGGATTATGACTCGTATGTGATGAACTATGGATGATATTTGTGTATGTGATGCATTATGGACGATATTTATGTATGTGATGGATTGTTGATGAAATGCGTTTGCTTCAGATTATGTATGATGGATGTCATGTATCTATGATATATTACGTGATGTGATTTTATTGTTTGTGTTGGTGGAATAGAAAAAACAAAAAAAAATAACACATTTATCCTCTTTGCCCAAAGTTACACTTTCGGCAAAGAGGCCTTTACCGAGTGCCACGGCCCTGGCACTCGGCAAATCTGGGAAACAGAGGCACTGGTTTCCCAGCTTTGCCGAGTGCCAGTGCCATGGCACTCGGCAAAGAATTTCAAAAAAAAAGAAAAAGCTCTTTGCCGAGTGCCCCCCTCCTGGCACTCGGCAAAGAAATTCAGAAAAAAAAAAAAGCTCTTTGCCGAGTGCCGGCCCTTCGGCACTCGGCAAAGAAATTCGCAAAAAAATAAAAAAAAATGCTCTTTGCCGAGTGCCGGCCGTTCGGCACTCGGCAAAGAGGCCGTCAAGGCTAACGGTATAAAAACTCTTTGCCGAGTGCGGCTTGGCACTGGGCAAAGCCTTTGCCGAGTGCCCGTAATCCGGCACTCGGCAAAGAGGTCTTTGCCGACCCTTTCTTTGCCGAGTGCGCTTTTTAGTGCGGCACTCGGCAAAAAGCCTTTGCCGAGTGCAATGTGCCTTTTGCCGAGTGCTGCCAGCACTCGGCAAAGAGCCCGTTTCCTGTAGTGCAAAGATTCACATTTCACAACAAACATACAAAAACTGAACTAACCCCTCTTCCCTAATGTGAAAATTTGTGCACAAAATTTTTTGCATATGACTACGACAGTTTCCTCTCTGCGACGACACAGAGTGCAATCTTTGTATATTCAGGTGTTTTGCATTATTGATATTCAGGTCCTTGGCTCCATTAACAGCTCAATTCACAAAAAAAAACAATTAAGTCAACTCTTGGCGTATGTTTTCCCTTCACAGAATAATAGTGCTAAACTGCTAATTTCGTTCGGTACGGTACGGTTGGATGCTATGTGCATAGTCCTCATGAATAAAATATAATATGGCCAATCAAATTTCTCTGCACGTCGTCTTTATTTCAGGCAATGCATCCTACGGTTGTAGTAGAAAATGAAGCAAGTTATATATGGCAGAACTGGATCAATATACTACCTTCGTATATAGAAATAATAAGCCCAATTATATAGACAAAAATTAAAATTTTTACCAATAGTTAGAAAAACTATCTGTATATTTATATTAAAGTCCATGCCTATACTGATATCAATTTTTGGGAATTGACATTATAATTAAGTGTTACAATATTCTCCCTCTATCTTAAAATACCCCGCATCCCCTGAAAAAAAGTGATTTCTAAAGTTATCTTAAATTAAATTTTTTAAATTTTAACCGAATTTCTAAGAAAAAACATTAAGATTTATGTTATTATATTAGTATCATTAGATTTACCATAAAATATATTTTCATAATATGCTCATTTTATATCATAAATGTTGTTACTTGTTGTACAATAAAGTTATTTAAACTTTAAAAAGTTTGACCGACATGGGTTCTAGGAATCACTTTTTTTCAGGTCGGGAAGTATATATAAGGTATCAAAGGAATTGTATGGCAGATTTTGTTTAAAGGAAATGACACTTGTAATAATAGTAAAAATGCGTGTCTTGCTAGCATGCCACATCAGCAAAAATTGTCCACATGGCTACATGGGCCTGTGGTGCACCAATTAACAAGTTTTGAGACTCAAAAATACATTTTCAAAGTTGATGAATCTATGTGGTACACGCTTACAATTTTGAGGGTCTCTAGTGCATTTAACTTACCAAATATCACTTTTGATCACTTTCTCTAGATCTTCGCAACTTAGCGACCACTTGCCTAATTTGTTGCCCCGCATGCATGGATATATGACAATTGAGATATCATATCCTTGGTATATATACACTGAGTTATCATATCCTTGGTATATATACACTCCATTAGTTTGGGCTTGGGCCGCAAATTTAAACAATGGTACGACATCGATCACAATTAATTAAAGTCAAATGATAGAAGAATGTACAAATTAAATTGCATTTCGTCCTCTGTTATCACAATTAGATGACCAACATGTAGTCTAATACAACGGCCGGCTGGGCAGCTGGGCTCGAGCTGCCGGAAGTCGTCATCCAGTGCTCCGTATCTGTGGAAATCCGGCCGGCGGCAGAGACGATGACTAACGCAGGTCGTGTCATTATTTAATCTCAAAGGCTAGAAGATCACAATTTTGATAAAGGCGTAGTATTTATTTTATTAATATATAGGGAAAGGGTGGTGAGAGAGAGTTGTTTAATTTATAGCTATATATAGCTAGGTATATCTATATCTATATTCTATATATAACTATATCGTTTGATAATAATATTAAAAAGGCCAAAACGTTGACCTGTTCTATTTTTGTCCACTTACTCCTAACTACTAGATAGTGGAGAGTTAGAATAAAAAAAAAAAAGATAGTGGAGAGTTTCTCCTTTTATACCCTTTTGTCTCAGGGGTTATATGACATATGTTCATAAAAGTTAGCCGAATAACTCGATCGCGTCCCAGTGATAGTGATAGGAAATCTGATTTCAAGATATGCTTTGCCGTGCTCTTTGTATCTCTCATGTGACACAAACTCATGAGCTATGCTCATACGAGTTACAAAAAATTGTGCCTAGGGATGATACTTAGTCCGGTTCCAATATGTATTAGGTAATGTTGCAGTGTATATGCATGTCTACTAGCCTAATCTATATTAATAAAGAGATAAAATTTTATCTTTCTATTTTCCGTCCACATCCCTCTGATTATGGGAGAAGTGCAAAGTTTCGTTACACTTTTTATTTCCTAAATTGCACTCACATTCTTGGTATCTGGCAAGTGACCCAAAGTTCCCAAACTCATTACCCATGATCACAAAAATCCCAACAACTCGCATCTCGTATATGACCTGGACTTATAGCAATACTATAACAGGATAATATACCTCTGTTCCCGTTTATGAGGTAATTTGGCTAACAATTTTAATTTTTACTATCATCATAATGTAAAATTGATATGATTAGATAAATAAGTAATTGTACTATATATCCAACTCATAAATTTATAAGAATAATATAAATAGCAATATATATAAAGTAAATAAATGATAAAAAATATCACCTAGGAGACTATGTCAATTCCAGCTCATGTGCCTCATAAAAAAAAGGAGTTAATCCATCATCAAATGCCTCTCCTTGTAGCCTGTCTTGTTCTCATTGAATAATGTATCAATCTATTAATTCCCGAAAATGATTTCGCTTAAATTTCCACTCAGTGCAGTCCTCTAGTGTTTTGGACAGGATGTACATCAGAGACAATTTGGGTTTCCTTAGTTTTGCTTATTCGTGTTGGATGATCCTCAATTTCACGTCGCTTGCGCCAAAATAACCGCGCGCAGGCGGTCCAGAGATAGCCTCGCTCCTACACTATCTGGACCCAGTCTGGGCCAAATACTTTAGCGCAGCATCTTCTGGGCCTTGGCCCCAACGACGGTGGCGGCCCATTTCCGAATGCCAAGTTACCGCCACTCTCAGCTCGCTTCCCGCTATTGATCACCAGCTTTCACAATATCATACTTTTTATTCTAAAAAAAAAAGGATCATACTTTTTGTCCTCTGTACGTAAAAGTCTTTGGAAAAATCTACCTTTGATCCTCTGTAATGTAAAGGTCTTTTGAAAAAAATCTACTTTTTATCCACTGCTCTGTATGTAAAGTCTTTGGAAAAATCTAGCTCAGGTATATAAACAATTATAGCATATTCATATTCTTGGAGTTTATGCAGTGTCATCGTTCCTCGCTAGCTGTTTTCTTTTACCATGCCTCCAATTGCTAGTGCTGTCCTGGTGTGTCTGAGCATCCGCCTACTGATAGCAGTTAGCACAGGAATCACCAGTCACCCATGCTCCTCAAACCATACTTGAAACATCCAAAACATCAGGTAGCTTTCATTCACTCCGTTTGCCCCTGAGGCAGAGGCTCTCGGCCACGACCATCGCCATGGACGAGCCGGCGTCCGTTCGGCCTGCCGCAAGACGGCGCATGTCATGCCGTGGTGTTTTCTCGGCACGGCCACCACTGCGGTTGCGCCGGTGCTCCCCTACACTGTCGTCGTGTCCGTGCCAGGTGAGGCCGCGTCGTGCGCTGTGTGCCTCATCGAGGGGATAACATAAAAAAGAAAAAACAGGGAGGTACGCACCACGGTGGCTCCCTGCACACTCACACGGGTTCCACGTCGGCTGCACTTGAGTCATCAACATGTGGCTCGACTTGCAAAAACGCTATGCCTGGCTGGGTTTCCTTTGTCCTGTTTGTGTGTAAGGGGAGGAGACTCCAGATGTTGATCGAACCCAGAGCATACACGACTGAAAAACTTCTATCCTACGTGAAAACAAAAAACTTAACGGTAAGAGTCGATCTTTTAGTTGGACGAAAGATTTTATAATTTTTTTTGTCTTTTTAGTATTATATAGTATATTATATATTATATTATATTGTTATATTAGATAGAGATATATAGATAAAAAAGTTAGAGATAGAGAGGAGAGTAGATATAGATATAGATATATAATATATATAGGAAAACCTCTTCCGATCCTATATATATGACAAGGTGCGGCCCGTTTATTTATACACACCGTACAGGCTCCCGTCATATTAGGAGAAGCTAACGGGTTGAGAGTGCAAATAGGATCTGGGTTGGCATGCAGTTGAGTATATATCTTTTTGAAACGTGTGCATTAAATAGTAGTATGTGTATATATGTAACTTAAGAAGTGCATGGATACTTCTTGCGGCGATGGGTATGTATTCATATTTTATTTAATCTAAAACAACAAGCTGGCCAGGTTTGGTCAGTACATGCTCTTCGCTAAAAATTCGTATAAACAAATATTGTTCCAGCATCATAGTATGGACCAATACTTTATAATAAGTATGAACAAATACTGCTTCATACTCTGAGTATATATCGCACACATGGTCTTCGTTGAAAATAGTATAAACAGATAATAGTCAAACATAGAACAGTATGGACCAATAATTTATAATAAAAAAGGTATGAACATAGTATGGATAAAAAAGGTTAGACATACACATACTTTGTACTGTAAGTATGTACAAATAGTTCATACTATGAGTATATAGCCATACTACTTAATACAGTATATACAAATACTTCATACTATGACTTTGTAGCCATACTACTTATCAAGTTCACTTCGTCAGGTACGTATTCAGCTGCTATCTTAACCATCATCTACAAAACATATCGAACATATAGTAGTAGTTTATTCATCTAGACGTCAGGGGGTGGCGGCGGTGCATCAGAACAGGCAAGGCAACATGCATGGGCCATCATCTTGCCTGTGGCGTCGCCTCGACATATCCCTCAGTGATTAATTTTAGCACAAACCAAGAGCACCACTAATTAATAGATCTAGATTGTAGAGACGGATGCTTCTAGAAATCGCCAGTCCAGTATCAAATGATACGTAGTCCAATCTGAAGAAAAATCTGGATGAAGTGATAATAAAATGTTGAAAATGTATAAGTGATACTCTAGTCATTAGAATCTGAAGAAAAATCTGGCTTGAGAACAGCAAGTAATTTGTATGCATGCATCTTTTTTTATTGAGTGCTTGAATTGACGTCAGGGGAGAGAGGTGAAGTAGCAGTAGTACTACTAGGGCCTTGTTCAGTTCGCAAAAAAACTTGCATTTGAACTTACGTAGCACTTTCGTTTGTATTTGGCAAATATTATCCAATCGTGCACCAACTAGACTCAAAAGATTCATCTCGTGATTTACAACTAAACTGTGTAATTAGTTATTTTTTTACTTATATTTAGTACTCTATACATACGGGTAGAAATTGATGTGATAGAGAGAGAGTGGGAAAACTTGCAACTTTCATTCCAACTGAACCGCCTAGGAGATGGAAGGCGCTGCCTGCCGTATGTGTCAGGGCCAAAGCTGGCTTGGAAAAATTTGGAGACTAGTTTTTCTTTAGTGCCACTGTCAGGCGGGCCTGGCTGCCCATCCGAAGAGCCACACGTTGGAAAAATGTGCAGCTCGGCATCTTGTTTACGAACGCCAGCATCCAGCTTATGGTCCATCTAGCCAAATCAAACCAGGCACATTTTTGTATCGTCCTCTATTTGCCAAAATAAACCAGTGCAATCCAACCATGCATGGTGATAGGTGTCAACAATCCAAAGTATGGATAGCCGTCACCCCCTGTGGGTAGCTATCACCGGTTCTAGAAAATCCACGCTAACACATATATATAAGTTTTTTGAAAAATCTAGCTCAGGCGTATAAACAATTATAGCAAATTCGAATTCTTGGCGTTTATGCAGTGTCATCGTCGATAGTTGTTGTCTTTTACCATGCCTCCAATTGCTAGTGCCATCATGCTGCGTCTGAGCATCCGCCTACTCAGAGCACAAGAATCACCAGTCACCCATGCTCCTCTAACCATACTTGAAACATCCCAAAAAAATCAGGTAGCCGCTTTCACTCATGGCGGCCGCTAGCGGGAGCAGGCAGCGAGAGAGGTGGAGCCTGGCCGGCGCGACGGCGCTGGTCACCGGCGGCAGCAGCAAGGGCATCGGGCACGCCATCGTGGAGGAGCTGGCCGGGTTCGGCGCGCGGGTACACACGTGCTCACGCAGCGCGGCGGACCTGGAGGAGGCCCGACGCCGGTGGGCCGAGAAGGGGCTCGCCGTCACCGTCTCCGTCTGCGACGTCGCCGTGCGCGCCGACCGGGAGAAGCTCATGGACACGGTCAAGGCGACCTTCGACGGCAAGCTCGACATCCTGGTGAACAACGCCGGGCAGGTGCTGCCCAAGGCGGCGGCGGAGTGCACGGCGGAGGAATACTCGCATGTGATGGCGACCAACTTGGAGTCGAGCTTCCATCTCTGCCAGCTCGCGCACCCTCTCCTCATCAGAGCTTCCGTCGCCGGAGGAGGAAGCGTCGTCCATGTCTCCTCCATCGCAAGTTTCCTGGGTTACCCAGGGATCGTACTCTACTGTATTTCCAAAGGTAAACTACGCGTGGTGCTAGCTACAAATGTTTGGCTTTTGTCTATCTTTCCTGTGTTTTCTCTTGTAACTCACTTGGTTACGGTTAATCAACGAATTGTTACTATGAAGCTTAGGTTAGCACAGGTATAGTTGGGATGCTAACTCGCATTTAAGCTCGAACCTTGGGATGCGCCACGGTACAACACATGTTTTTTTAAATAAAACAAATATTAGTCATATTGGAATTTAAAATTTTGACTCTAGAATATCTACATTATTGTTATATATAGCTATATGATAAATACCCACTTGTCATCTCATTGAACTGTCGACTCATGTTGGACTGCTCCAACTAGGACTAAATAGTTTCTCAAACATAACCCGTCCTTGTCATTTTTATTTAACCTATATAACCTGTGTTATGTTAGAGCTCAATTCAAGGACGAGATTCCCAAGATTTATTTACACAAAAGAGCAATACCTCACTCTCCAAATGTATACAAACTAAATTGTTTGAACAAAACATTTTTTATAGTTCATGTAAAAAGTATTTTCTCTGTTTCTGACAGAATTCTAATATTATGCAGGAGGAATGAACCAACTTACAAGGAGTCTGGCTGTTGAGTGGTCCCAGGATAAGATTCGTGTGAACTGTGTTGCCCCAGGCGCTATCACGACTGATATACTCAAACAGGTGCGTAGCTATTAGACCAAGTACCAAATGATTAAATAATAGGCAGGTCATCAGCTTTTTTTGTCCCCTAAATTATTCAGACTAAAGTGCATGGTCAGTCCCAAAACAAGGCTAAGTGTGTGTCACGCCGGTGCCCATACTCACAAATTGCGTTGTTTCAGTCCTTACTCTCAAATTACACCGTTTTAGCCATTAATATCTCTATGTCTCGGTAGTCATCCAAACTGATCTAAGCACAGCCCACACACCGATGTGGTATACTGAAAGGTTGCTGACTTGGACCTGACATACATGTCACCTCCCTCTTATAAAGCTCCCACCTCACTTATGGCCATGCATGGCTAGTTGGCACATGCTATTGTCAGGCTGTCTCCAAGAGTAGACCAATTGGGATACCCAAACTCAAAATAAGTTTCCAACACAATTTCTATAGCATTCAATAGAGTATTATACAGAATACCTATTTTAGGTGTTAGAAGAGGCATAACCCAAATCTGAGTATCCTCTCTGCTGAAGATGCATTTGCATAAGAGCTATCTTTTGAGTCTTGTTGTTGGAGAAGACTAAAAATGAGTATGAATCCTTTGTCCGTAGCGCTTGTTGGAGACAGTCTCAGCCATTCAGGAAGGGATAGGGCTTGTGGGTGTTGCTAGCTAGGGCACAGGCGGTGGCGGTGGCAGTGGCACTGGTAGTCATAGGGGTGAATGGTGCTAGTAGGTATAGGCGCTTGCAGGCATAAACCGTCCTTAATTTATCAACAGTGTTTTTTTTTACAAAAAAATTAGTCGTTTTAGTATGCGCTAGCATGACATAAAAAAGTATGCAAAAATGAATAAAATTCTGATTATACATATTGAAAAACAAAATTTCGGTTACTTTGTTTTTTGTATGAGGCTACATAATTACATTTATCTATCACGATGATTCATTAGCTAGTACACAAATAGAACAAAAACAAATACGTCTGCTGGATCGGAATGACTTTGGTTTGACCATTACATTGCACATAAGACAATTTATTTTCATAAAAGAAATATAAGTTAGCAGAAAATTGCATTCCCCATACATACCATAATGGCTTAGATAACTACGGCTGTATTTAATGAGAGTACGTATGTCTAGCTAGTGCAATGAAATTTATACTTTTTGTCTTTTTTGGGGTTGACAGGTTGAACAAGAATTTCTCGACGAAGAGATTTCACGGGTTCCGATGAAGAGGATCGGCGAGGTAGAGGAGGTGGCGTCCGTGGTGTCGTTTCTCTGTATGCCGGCGTCTTCCTATGTCACTGGCCAGGTCATTTGCATCGACGGCGGCCGGACCATAAGTGCATGAGCTTGTACTCCTATATACTACTAACTTCATCCTAAATTATAGTTTATTTGTCTTTTTCAACTTTAAGTTTGATCACTCATCTTATTCTAAAAGTTGTTTAAGATTTTATTTTTTTTTGTGGCGTAATAGCCAAATTGGCCCTTGAACTTTCATCAAAAGATCAAACCCCTAAACTTTCAATTTCGGTTCAATCTCATCCTCCACATGATGCCGTCGGCTCACTCTGTTAGCCACGGTAACTTTTGACATTTTTCCATAGTACTGATATTTGTTTATTTCATAACTAATTATTGGTGCATGCTAAATTCATGAAATTTTTTTGTGTAGCCTCTTCATGATATACTCTACCTAGGAAAAATATGAAACCTAGAAAATAAATAGTTTTTTATATGTTTTAAAATTACTTTATTTAATTAATAAATGCAACTTTTATGATTTTTTGCGAGGTCAAAATAAATATCCAAAAATTATAAAAATTAATTTGTAGCTGCTTTATAATGATATCAACATGTATAAAAGGGGATTAGGATAAAACTTAAAACTCAAAACTTAAAACTTAAAACTTCCCTTTTTAATTAATTTTGAGTTTTGCGTTTAAGTTTTATTAATTATTTAGTCAAGTAGGATAAAACTTAAAACTCCCTTTTTTAATTAATTTTGAGTTTTGAGTTTTAAGTTTTATCCTAATCCCCTTCTATATAGGTTGATATCATTATAAAGCAGCTATAAATCAATTTTTATAATTTTTGGATATTTATTTTGACCTGCAAAAATCATAGAAGTTACATTTATTAATTAAATAAGGTAATTTTAAAACATATAAAAACTATTTATTTTCTAGGTTTCATATTTTTCCTAGGTAGAGTACATCATGAAGAGGCTACATAAAAATTTTTATGAATTTAGCATGCAATAATAATTAGTTATAAAATAAACAAATATTAGTACTATAGAAAAAATGTCAAAAGTTACTTGTGCTAACGGAGTGAGCTGACGGCGTCGGGCGGATGATGAGATTGAACCGAAATTGAAAGTTCAGGGGCCAAATTGGCCCTTTTGATAGTTGAGGGGCCAATTTGATCTTTCGATGAAAGTTCAAGGGCCAATTTGGCTATTACGCCTTTTTTTTTTGTTGTGGCTTGTTTTACGAATAAAAGTTCTTCAAGAATAACTTAAATTTAACTATATTTATATAATTTTTTTTTAAATAAAATAAGTGGTTAAATTTAAAATTTAAAAAGTTGGATGAACTATAATTTAAGATGGAGGGAGTAGTTAATATATAGACGTGGAATATAATAAGACATTCAGTTGGTTGTATGGTTTCTTGGATGTCTTATGCCATGAAAATTTTATTTAGCAACTCGTTTCAAATGCCTGAAAATCGAACTTCTCATATTGTTTCAGAACATGTGCTGGTTGTAATCTATACATTACGAGAGGTTTAAAGGTTTTATCAATGATATGTCATGCGTTTTATTTTGTTTAAGGAACATACTCATCATGTATGAGTACTTATCTCGTCTGAGCATGCAAAGAACGGTAGACCAACTGTAACACCCCTGGTGTTTACGTTAACCTAAACCCCACCATGTCATCATGTTATGCATTAAGCATCATATTTATTAATCCAATGATAATGCAACTAGCATATGATCATATGCGTCATTCATTTGATAACCAAGCATTAGGTGCATGATTGCATTTCATGGTGTTAATGACCCTTGCATAAGTAAATGCTTTGTCTTGTATGCCAAGTGTGTTTTAAGATGTTAATTATGCCTAATGATTTTTAGTATAGCTTGCTATGCATGCCAATAAGAATAGTGTGGCAAAGCAATTAAATTTTACTTACATGCTTTATCAAGTTTATAAAAGTGATTAAACTAAAAGCAACCTTGGGGTGATTAAGTGTTTGGCTAACCCTGACTCACACCCCAAACATGTTTTACAAGTCAATTATGTAAAAGCAAGAACTCAAGTTGAATTTGGAATTCAAATTCCAACCCTAGCTAGAAATGGTAAGTGTTGGAGTTCAAATTTCATTTTCAATTTCTAGGAGCTAACCATAATTAATTTTCTAAATAAAAGTTGCTAACCAATGGCACTATTTCAAAGTATGAACTTTGTACTTTGAAAGTGTACTACTGGTTGGGTTTGAAAAGTACCACAACACCATTAATTAATTGCCCAAAAATTCAATTTGAAATCCTTTTCAAAAGCTGAAATTCAAAAAGCCTTTTGCCCCTTTTCTCAATTTCATCTCAAAATATTCAAAATTTGGAAAAACTTCAAAAATAAAGATTGTATATCACTTTGAGCTCTACAAGTTTGGTATATAAAGTTTTTCAAGTTTTTGAATAAAATTTAAACTAATTTCAAAAGTTCTCTAAATTGGGAATTATCCCCTTTTGCATTTTAAACTCCAATTCAAAATCTATTTGGTTTCATGAAAAACTTTCTAAACAAAAGTTGTAGATCTTGAGAAATAGAAACACTTTTATTTTTGGAGATTTTCATCTTCTATTCAAAATTCAAAAGTAATTTTGAAATCCTTGGAGTTAGGGTTTTTGCACTCTTTTCAAATTTGAAATGCAATTCAAAAATTATTTTGAATCTGACCAAACTTCCTTAATAAAAGGTGTAGAGCATGAAATTTAGAGCAATCTGTATTTTTAAAGATTTTCAACTTGTTTTCAAATTTTTGAAGTAATTTGCAAAACAGTTTCAAGAAAAAAGGGGAAAGGAGAAGATGCTACAGTGCCAGGGCGATTACGGCATGGCCGCCGTCCTCACCGGTCGCCGTGGCCATTCTCGTTCTTTCCCGGCCATGGCGCTGTCGACCGACCACCTCACCTTCGTCGAGAAGCCGCCCGCCACACGTCGGTTCCCTTCTTGCCCTATAAAAGCAGCTGCCGTCGCCGTTCTCTTCTCTTTTTCCTCTGCATCACCGTCGTCGGACTTCGGTCGCCGGTGAAATTCCCCCGTACTACACCATTGCCATCTCTGAGAGCTTGCACACCGCCTCACCACCTCCTCACGGTTCTGCTGAGCCTCCACGTGCTGTCTCTGGTCTCCGAAATCGCCGGTGCCGCGGTCTTCTTCCCCAGCTGCGGCAGAGCGCCGCCGTGGAGACCCGCACGCGGCCATCTCTGCCCAGAGCTCTTCCGGTCGAGGCATCTCGTGTCTCGGCTTCGCCCAAACACCCTAGTCATCGTCGGCTCTGCAGTCCGGTCTCTACTACACCAGAGACACCGAAACATCCACGCGACGCCGGAGCACACTGCAGCCACCCGCCTCCGCCATGTCCATCCTCCTTCGCTTCAACTCCGGCCAAACCAGAGCAAGCAGCGGACCGCGGTGAGCCCACTTGACGTTGTTAGGACGCTGTTGTGGCTAATCGTGGCCTGTGGGGGCAGTTCCGCCGCCGCGCCGCCGTGAGCAGGACGGCCGAGCTGCCATGGCCATTGTTCTTCCCGTTCCAGTCATCGTTTGAAGTCATGTTGGTGCTTGCCGTGCCCGTCGTGGAGAAAGGAAGACGAGGATGCCCGCAGCGCCGCCTGAGTCCTCGCCGACGGCAAGAACTGCAGCCGGCATCGCCGGCGCTCCTCTGTTCGGATGAAGAAAGGAGGAGGAGGAATATGGTAACAGGCAGGGCCCGCCTGTCAGCGAGAGCAAGAGAGAGTGAGAGGCAAAGACGCGCGGGAGTGGGCTGAGCGGGCCGATTGGGCGGACCGTGGCCCGCGAAGGAGAGAAAGGTGTTTTCCTTTTTCTTTTATGGTTTTGAAATGCTATTTTTACAATTTCATAATTAAATATTCTAGGCAATTAAAAATATAATAAAATACGTATGTGATCCTCATGAGATGTAGTTTCATAGAAAAATATGTTTGTAGCATGTTAATTAACTTTGTCATGATTAATAGTTGCCTCTTTTAATTAATAAATGCATGATGTTTGATTTTTGTAGAGTAAGATAATAACCCAAAAATTATGAAAATTTAGGGTTAAGCTTTTCATGTGAAAAATGACCTCCACTAAAATTTTGGTACTATTTTGAAGAATTTTATTTCAATAACTAATTTCTACTTTGTTTAATGATCATAAACATGGATAATAAAGTAACCAATTGTTAATTAGTTTTCTAATTAAAATGTTGGGTGATTTGTGGTATTGTTTGAAGACCCCGGATCAGCAACTCTCTCGGTCCAAGGCATGATCATGCATGGTTTATATATATAGTGTTGCTCACATATGCTTAATAAATAATTAAAGTACTTAAGTAGCAAAGATAGGATTCATTAAGGTTTGGTTGCTTTGTCGGTGTTTGACCACCGATAGCACATACGGGGTTCCCGCAGCCGTTGATTCGGACCTCGGCGACGACTAGAACTTCGGCGGTTTCACGCAAGAGACACACGGTTTATCCTGGTTCGAGCCCTCGTCGTCGAGTAAAAGCTCTACTCCATTGGCCTTGGCCTTTTGCGTTGGATTGATGTATGATTGTGTGTTATTAAATGCATTTACAAAAGAGGGTGCTCGGCTCCTTTTTTATAGGAGGAAAAGAGCGAGCTATGGTTTCTAGTCCTAGTCGGATCCATAGGAAGTGTTCTGCTTTTGATTACAGAGGTTACTTTCTATTCGTCTAACTAGGATGGTCCGTATTCTACTCGATCCGTCCTTCTTGCTCTTGTCCCCGACGGGAGCCGTCTTTGGTGAGTAGCCGTCACGTCCCCAGACGATAAGCCCCCGAGCATTTCGAAGTAGAACTCGGGGAGCGCCTTGCTTCTGGAGTGATGCTTCGAAGTGGTCTAGCTGAAGAATTGTTCCCTTTTGTGCGCCGTAGGCGCACTCATTGAGTGTAGCCCCCGAGCCTCTTGCTACTTATTTATAAGTAGCTAGAGGATCTTGAAAAAAAAAAAAAAAAGTTGAGGGTGTATGCCCCAGTAGCCCCGAGCCTTCGTGCGAGTTGTTTTTGTCGAAAAAGAAGTCGGGCGATGGCTTTTGGTCAACGTGCGCCCATAAGCGCTCTCATTGAGTGTAGCCCCCGAGCCTCTTGCTTTTTGGAACAAAGAGCTGGAGGGTCCAGAGTAGCACGATGGCTTTTGAAATTTTAGCCCAAAAGTAGTCGGGTGGTGGCTTTTGGTCGACGTGCGCCTATTGGCGCACTCAATGAGTGTAGCCCCCGAGCCTCTTGCTTTTTGGAACAAAGAGCTGGAGGGTCTAGAGTAGCATGATGGCTTGGAAGTTGTAGCCCCTGATCTTGAATTCTTTTCCTAAAAAGTAGTCAGGTTTTTCTTTAGCTGTCGCTATCGAGCTTTTTCCGAATTAGCTGCAGCCTCCGAGTTCTTTCTTAGCTGCAGCCCCCGAGCTTTTTCGAGTTCTTCCTTAGCTGCAGCCCCTGGGCTTTTTCCGAATTCTTCCTTAGCTGCAGCCCCCGGGCTTTTTCCGAGTTCTTCTTGTGTAGGAAACGGACAACGGCTCGTGACTTTGCTTTTACTGTCCTTTACGTCTGCTTTTATGGTTGGGCGTTGGCAGCTGGTGGTATAAAGGCTTTTACTGTACTGGGATATGCCTGGAATATACTCTTCTGTTTGCTCTCTTTCTTGCCTTCTTTTTATTGTCCTTGTCAATGCTTTTTCTGAATTGGTAAGTTTGGTCCATGTACACCGATCTTGGCCTATAAATTGCACTTCCCTTTCGGTTGTTTTCAGAGTCTTGTAGTATGCTTCTTCCTGTTCTTGTGACAATGATAGTTTGCGAGGTTGAACAGCCTCCGGGCTTCTTTCTTGTTCTTCCAATATGGTCTATTTAGTGGGTAGAAGAATTCTTGAGATAGGGATTAGAGGCAGACTAATCCCGGAGTAGCATTGTGATTGGAGGCTCGTTCTGGTAGGTAGAAAAAGTCTTGAGATGTGCCTTATCTTTGGGTCATTTTGCACTCTTAGTTCTTCTTTTTTCCACTCGCGGACATATGCTCTACTGTGTGGGAAGGTTGCCGATCCGCCAGATCCTCTAGCCGTCTTGATTACAAAGCGGCGACCGCCAACGCAGAGCTGGAGCCCTCTTGTTCACATGGGGTCCGATTCAACTTGTGGTGGAGAGGCCTGATGTGATGCTTGAGAAGTCGGTGCTACTTTTGGCGATCTTAGATGTCTTTGTGTTGGTGTATCTAGGTTGCTTTGGATCCGCTTTCGGCCCGGACTGTCTCGAGGTAGTAGTCCAGTCGGCAATGGCTATCACCTTGGTTGCACGGGGGTTCTGCGTAATTGTTTTCTATGGCGGCAGAATTCCACCTTTGGGTTCCTTGTAGCTATTGCTTTGGTTTTCTTCCTCGAATTCGATTGGTCTTGTAAGACTTGTAACCTTGTATCTGTATTGTTGAAGAATATTTGATCCTGCAATGATCCGAGTTGTTTTGTCCTGAGTTTATGGTTGTCCGCCTTCGAGCCGACTTGTTTTTGGTTGATATGAAGACGTATATCTTTTAGTAGACTTGTTTTGGCTCGAAGTTGGTAGGCTTCCTTTGACTGAGTTGTTGGTGGCCGTCTTCTTTTGGGTCGACTTGTTATGATAATATTGGCAAAGCTATCTTTCCTTGTAATGGCACGATATTTTATCGTTGGTGGGTAACGGGATAAAGACCGTTATTCCGTGATTTAAGCGTTCTTGGGCCTTTCACATTCTTCGCGCCTTGTATCCGTTGGCCTTTTTACCGTTGCCCTTAAAGTGGGCCTTTTAAGACCGGTCTATAAATTGGTCAAGCGTTCTTGTTCTTCTTCTTTACCTTGCCTTTGCTTCCTCGAAACCCTAGCGCCCGTAGAAAAAATCCCCAAATCTTTGCTCTTGCATTGCCACCACGCATCCTCTTCTTAGTTTGGGTGCTTGATTCGTTGCATGGGAAGGAAGAAGGTGGCTTCAAGAAGTCGGTAGTTGAGAAGTCTCTTTTTGAGGAGGAGGTTGACGAGCAAATGAATCCCGAGTTTGCTTTGCCATGAAGGCCATCGCAAAGAACTTCCCCGCCCGACTACCCAAGAGAAGCATCCGGTTGAGCTGCGCAGGATTTGGGTATGATCCAGCCCAAGGAATTCTCCCGGTTGGGTTGCGCCGGGTGAGCATCGTGTCCCCTGTTCCCCGCCCGGGGGAGATTGTGCTTTTGTTTCTTTTGTTCGTGCTTGGGGCTTTGTTTGCCGGCTTGTTCCTTCCTCCACCATTTTCTTCGCTTCTTTTCCATCTCTCTTCATGATCTTACCCCGAATGGGGTTCTTCATCTTTCTGTTTTTATCCATTTTTGTGAGACTTTCCTTGGCATTCCTCCCTCCCTCAATCTGTTTCCGTTTTTCTTTTCCGTCTCAAGCCGTAGCCCCAATAATGATTCCCTCCACGCCCTTGGTGGATGTGGGATCAATTCCGGCGGGGCGTAAGTCTAACCACTTTTTTGACTATGACCTTGTTGATTCCGTGAAGGATTGGCGATCCGAGTGGTTTTATGCTGGTAATCTTGATGGAGGTGCTGGTGCTCCAGCACTTCAAACCTACTCGGGAGTCCCGCCTGTTCCAAATGACCGATGGGAGAAAGAGCAGCTCACTTCTGCCGAGTTGTCTCTTCTTGAACCTCTTTTTGATAGGATTAGGTACCTGAAGCGAATGGTTTGTCCGTTTTGCTATTGCGGCAAGTTACCTTCGTCGCCGAGTACAACCTTTGAAGGCGCGTGAGAACTTTGGCTTTGAGTACTCGGGCGCCGAGGATCCCTCTCGTATGGTGGCCACGACCGAGTTGTCAGATGAGGAGATGCTTGTTCGTCTCCAGAAGATTTTGAAAGGCGCGTCGGTGGTCCCAATGATTGGTTTCGAGTACTCATTGATAAGCCTCCCCCCTTTGTGAGTGTTTCTTTCTATTTATATCTGTATTTCGAGTTCTTTTTGGTGAGATTGACTAGTTTCTTGTCTTTTTGAAGCCTTTTGGCGGGGATTTTAACGTTGATGCTTCTCTCTATGTGGATGGAGAGATTGTTCCTCTACCGCTTCTTTGGTCGCTCCTTCGGCTTTGGCCCAAGTATCCGAAGGTCGAGTTGATTTGCCGTGTATATCTGTGAGGGAAATTATTGAATATGTTCCTTACCAGCCGGTGGCCCTTCCTCGAGTTACTCGTCTTTGGTGCCAAGAGGCCTGCTTTGAGGGGATTCTTCCTCTTCGGCCAGCTTCGAAAAAACGCTGCGTTCTTCTCCTTCCCCTCGGCCATCGATAACCTTTTGATAGGTGAGAGGTTGCTTGATTTTACTTTTGTTCGTTTTTTTTTTTTGGAAAGTAGTCTTGATTCTTCTCTTTGGTAGGCGGTGTATCTGTTCTTCTTTTTTTTGAAGATGAGGCCGAGGATGTTGATGATTCTCCTCTTCTTCGTCGGTAAGTGTTGTCTTTTTGGCTTTGGTATACATTCTTCTTTGTTGTTTTTGTTCTGACTTGGCTTTTTGTAGCCCCCATGCGACTTCTTCTCCTTCTCTGGCCTTGGGGCCCTTGCCGGGTCCTCCTCCTTCTACCACCGGGTTGTTGGGGGTTTGGATGTGGTTATGCCGCCTCCGCTTCCTCGTCCTCAACTTGCTATTCGTCGTGCTCCTAGGTAAGTGCTGACTTCTTTTCCTCCTTTTTGTGTCATTTGTCTTTAGCTTCTTTTGTTCTTGTAGGTCTTTAGCTTTGGCTTCTGATTCTGAGAGGACCGTGAGTGTTGGAGCTATGGGTCGGGGCGTCGTGCACGATCCTCATCCAGTAATGGATTCTGTCCCGGTGGCTTTATCTTCTTCTGGCTGGGACTTCTTCACTACTAGCTGCTCAAGCGGTTGTGGCGACTTCTTCGAGTGGACAAGTTGCCATTTGCCCAACCCCTAACTTCTTCTCATCCTCGGGTTGGGTGTTCTCCTCCTTTGTCTCCTTTTTACCCTCCTTGGAATTCTGTCCGTGATTTGAAGCTGATGCAGGATCTGGAAGAAGATTTCAATCCGAGTTCTCACCTTAAGAAGCTTGAGGCTGAATTCAAGTCTTTTCTTGAAACAGTTCGGGGTAGGATGACTTGTTTGCTTTATTTCTTGTCTTGTCTTTTTCTTATCCTTCTTTTTTTTTATGTGCGGGGTATGTCGGTGATTCGACCTCTTTTTTTTAGCTCGTCTGAGTCTCGAAAGAAGTTGTTGGATGAGCTGGCTTCTCTCAAGCGGCGGGCGCTTGATGAAGAGCGTCAAGGGCGTCGATCTTCGGAGGCGCCTTGAGGCTCGGGATCTTTGCTTCTTTGTTGAGTCCGAAAAAAGCTTCTCGGGATCTTCAAGGTACTTTGTAAATGCTTTTTTATTGCGTATAGTTTTGTCACTTTGCTTTTCTCGACTTCTTTACGCTTTCTTTTGCGGCTTTGAAGAAAAAGTACTCGGAAGAGACTGAAGCTTTGAAGCTTGAAGTAAAAACCTTCCGCAATGACTTCGGAGAAGGTAAAGGCGGATCTTTGAAGAAACTTTAGCCGGGCTCGGCTGATTAGGCGTGGTGCTGATCGAGATCTTTTGCGGGGCTAAGGCATCGATTGAAGACTTGTCCACCCGTCGATGGCTTCGAGAAGGCAATGGTCAACCTTGCTGAAGTTACGTGCGAGGTCTTACCACTATCTTGAGGAGGCACGAAGATGTTGGTCCGACACGGGTTCGAGTTCCTTCCTCGGCCGACCGAAGCGGACCATCAATTTTGCCAAGGATGCAGTGTTGCTTGGCGTTCAGGGTGTCTTGGCTCGCATCCGAGTAGTTGATCCCAACTTTCCTCTTGATAGGGTGATGGATGGGACCCATACTCCGAGGATGAACAAGCACTCGCGGAATCAAGGCTGCAGATCCCCGCCCTTAGCTTAGGAGTTTCTTGATCTTGTAGAGATTACGCCCGGTCGCGTCTTGATGATGGTGATGATCATCAGTAGTGAACTTCTTTACTGTAATGAAACTTTGATGTCTTCCCGGATAATAAAAAGAATTTTCTTTCTTGAATCTTGGTCAAATATCTTGTTGCTGATCTTTGAATATCTTGCTGTCTGTCGCACTCTTTTTGGTGTTGTGAATCCATCTGTCGTAGTTCGTTTTTAATGATTAGTTCGGACCGTAGGCCCTCATCCGAGTTCTTTCTCTCAAGAAGTCGGGATAGGTCGAGCTTTCTCTTGGCTCTCATCTAGTCCTGAAAAGGAGCTAGGATAGGGCGAGTGTTGACTTTTTTTAGCCTTACTCTCATCGGTGTTGTGAAAACAACCCGGAATAGTTGGGCTCAGGCTAGGTTGTAGCCATTTTGCACTTCAACAAATAGTTCGGACCGTAGGCCCTCATCCGAGTTCTTTTTATCTAGAAGTCGGGACAGGTCGAGCTTTCTCTTGGCTCTCATCTAGTCCTGAAAAGGAGCTAGGATAGGGCTAGTGTTGACCTTTTTAGCCTTACTCTCATCGGTGTTGTGAAAACAACCCGGGGGGTCGAGCGTTTTTTGCTCTCATCGGGGTTTGCCGGGAGGTCGGCGATTTTTTTTGCTCTCATCGGGGGTTTGCCGGGGGTCGGCGCTTTTTGCTCTCATCGGGGTTTGCCCGGGAGGTCGAGCTATTTTTTGCTCTCATCGGGGTTTGCCCGGGGGGTCGAGCGCTTTTTTGCTCTCATCGGGGTTTGCCCGGGAAATCGAGTGCTTTTTTGGACTGTAGGTCCTTATTCGAGTTTCGTACTCTAGAAGTCGGGATCTGGTTCTGGAAAGAAGCTGGGATACTGTAATCTTTCTTATGAATCTTTGTTGAAGGAAGTAGTACATGTCTAGGCGTAAAATCGTCGTAATTGAGAGATGTGCCATGAATTTTTTATTGGGGCTCCGTCTTCAGTCATCAGTTCGTAGGATCCGGGTCCTGTTACTTTTGTTACTATGAAGGGACCTTCCCATGGGCTGAGTAGTTTGTGTCTTCCATCTGGTTTTTGTATTTTCCTGAGAACTAGATCGCCGGCTTGTAAGGTTCTTGGTTGAACGCTTTTGTCGTAATATCTTCTCAGTCCTTGCATGTATCTTGCTGATTGTAGGGTTGCATTGACTCTGACTTCTTCTAAGCTGTCGATTTCTAGTCTCCTGGTTTCCTCTGCTTCTCCTTCGTTATATTGCTCAATTTTGGGGATGTCCATATTAAGTCTGGCTGGTAATACGGCTTCGATCCGTATACCAAGAAGAAAGGTGAGTAGCCGGTTGCTCTGCTTATCTGAGTTCTTAGTCCCCAGACTACTTTGGGTAGTTCATCTATCCATTTTGGTCCGTAATCTTTGAGGTCTTCATATAATCTTGGTTTTAATCCGGCCAAGATGAGTCCGTTGGCTCTTTCTACTTGACCGTTTGCTTGAGGATGAGCCACCGATGCATAGTCAATGTTGAATCCGCAGTCTTGAGCCCACTTTTTTGAATTCATTAGTCAGTAAATGGTGATCCTAGGTCTGTAATTATCCTGTTTGGCATCCCAAATCTATGCATAATTTCTTGGATGAACTCTTGTGCTTTGGCTGAGCTGTATTTTACTAATGGCTTGTATTCTATCCATTTGGTGAACTTGTCGATGGCCACGAAGATGTACTCGAACCCTCCTTTGGATTTCTTAAGTGGCCCGTTTGATCAAGCCCCCGGCATGAGAACGGCCATCTGGTGGGATGCATATTAGGTTGTGAGCTAGAACGTGTGCTTGTCTTGCAAACATTTGATAATTTTTGCAGTATTTGACTAGTTCTTCAGCGTCTTTTAATGCTGTTGGCCAATAGAATCCTGATCGAAAAGCTTTTCCGACTAGTGTCCTTGAAGATGCATGATTTCCGCGCAGCACCCCCGAGTGCATTTCTAATAATATTTCTTTCCCCTCTTTGTTGATACGCATTTCAATAATACGCCTGATGATGCTGCTCTTTTATAAAGATTATTTCCTACTAAGACGTAGTTTTTGCTTCTTCTGATTACTCGAGTTGCTTCTGTTTTATTTCCAGGTAACTTCTTTTCCTTGATGTAGTCTATGAATACTTGCATCCATGTTGAGTAGTCTGTGGCTGATCATTAGAATTTGCTCTTCCTCCGTCTTATTCTTCTCGTCTTCTTTTTTCGTCGACTTGATAGATGGTTTGTTTAATTCTTTTACAAAAACTCCAGTAGTACTTTTACCCTATTTGAGCCTAGTTTGGCTAACACATCACCGCAACATTTGAATCTCGTAATATATGATGTATTTCTAGACCTTGAAAATTCTTCTCAAGTTTTTCTTATTTCTGCGCAATAGGCGTCCATGTTTTCCTTTGGTGCAATCCCATTCTTTATTGACTTGGTTGATTACTACTGCTGAATCTCCGTAGACTAGTAATCTTTTGATTCCAAGTGACGTTGCGACTTGTAAGCCGTGGATGAGTGCTTCGTACTCTGCTTCATTGTTGGTAGCTTGCCATAAAATTTGTAGAACATATCTGAGTTGTTTTCCATCAGGTGCGATAAGTAGTACTCCTGCTCCTGCCCCTCCTAGTTTTAGAGATCCATCGAAGTACATTTTCCAATGGTCTAGGATGGCGTTTGGAGTAGGTTGTTGTATTTCAGTCCATTCCGCAATGAAGTCGGACAATGCTTGAGATTTAATTGCCTTTCTTGGTGTGAATTCTATCTTGAGTGCTCCGAGTTCAAGCTGCCCATTTTGAAATTCGTCCTATTGAGTCTCGGTTTCTTAAGATGTCTCCGAGTGGAAAATGTTTCACGACGACTACTTTGTGACCTTCAAAATAATGCCTGAGCTTCCTTGAAGTTATAAGTATCGCGTAGAGTAGTTTTTGCACGTGAGGATATCTTACTTTTGATACTTGTGAGTACTTCACTTATGTAGTATCTTGGCCTTTGTACTTTGTAGATGTGTCCTTGTTCTTCTCTTTTTCGACCACAATAGCCGTGCTTACTACTTGAAGTAGTTGCGATAATGTAGAGCATGAGGTCTTCGTCTTTCTTTGGTGGTACTAATACTGGAGATGTGCTGATGTATGCTTTTATCTTGTCGAAGGCTTCTTGTGCTTCTTCGTTCCGGATAAATTTGTGCGCTTTCTTTAGTAATTTGAAAAAAGGTAAGCCTTTTTCCCCCCGCTAGAGATGAATCTGTTGAGTGCTTTGCCATGCAACTTTGTTAGTTTCTGTAGATCCTTGATATCTGGCCGGTGGGCCCATGTCGGTTATTGCCTTGATTTGTTTTGTGCTAGCTTCAATTCCTCTTTGGCTGACCGAAAATCCGAGTAGTTGTCCCGATAATACGCCAAATACACATTTGTTGGGGTTAAGTTTCCACTTCTTTCTTTTGAGATTGTTGAAAGTTTGTTGTAGATCTTCAATCAGAGAATACGGGTTCTTTGTTTTGATGACTACGTCATCTACATATGCTTCCGCGTTTTTTCCAATTTGATCTCCTAGACAAGTCTGGATTGCTCTTTGGTATGTTGCTCCTGCATTTTTGAGTCCAAAAGACATTGTTTTGTAACAATAAGCGCCGAAAGGTGTAATGAAAGAAGTTTTGCTTTGGTCTTCTTCTTTTAGTGCGATCTGGTGATATCCCGAGTAGCAATCTAGAAAGGATAATAGAGCTGATCCTGCTGTTGAATACACTATCTGATCGATTCTTGGTAATCCGAAAGGGTCCTTTGGACAGTGTTTGTTAAGGTCCGTGTAGTCGACACACATACGCCATTCATCGTGTTCTTTTTTTTGTGTACGAACAGGATTTGCCAACCGATGCGGGTGTAAGATTTCTTTATTGAAACCTCTTTGCTAGTAGTCGGGCTATTTCTTTTTTTTTGCTTCCCTTCTTGTCTGGTGAAAAACGTCGTAGTCTTTGTTTGATCGGTCTTGCTCCTTTGTTGACTTCAATTTTGTGCTCGACCAACTCCCTTGGGACTCCGGGCATATCTGGCTGGTTTCCGGGCAAATATATCCTTGTTGTCCCGTAAGAAGTTGGTGGCGCAGTTCCTATTTGATAGGCGGGTGTCTTGTGATTGTGGCGGTCTTTGATGGATCACATGTTCCTAGATCAATCTTTTTGGTGCCCTCTCCTTCAGTAGTGGTGAGTGTACTTTGTTTTTTTGGGCTGGTATCTCTAGTTCTTACGTTCTTATTTCTCGCTCTTTGCCGAGTTGATTTCACCTTGTATTTTTGAGGATATCTCAGATTGCTTGTACATCGCATTCGTAGGCTCTTTTTAGGTCTCCTCTGAGAGAGAGTACTCCGTGTGGTCCTGGCATCTTGAGTAGTAGATATGGATAGTGTGGTATAGCCAAAAATTTCGCTAGTCTTTGGTCTTCCTAGTATCGCATGATATGATGATTCAAAATCTGCAACTTCAAATTTGATGAGTTACGTCACTGTAATTTGTGGGAGTTCCAAATGTTCTTTGGAAGTGTAATCTGTCCAAGAGGCATAGCTGGTCTCCCGGTACTATCCCATAAAAAGGTACGCTTGTAGGTGTGATCATTTTTGAGAATTCTGTTCCCATTTTCTTCAGGGTGTCTGCAAATATGATGTTGAGTCCTGCCCCCATCGATGAGTACTTTGGTTACTGTTATGGCGGCAATTGTTGGTCCGAGTACTAATGGATATAGCCCTGCGTTCCCAACACTTGTCCATTGGTCTTCCCGTGAGAACTGAATTGGATATTGTGACCGGTTTAAATATCTCGGGTGTTCTTTGGCTCTGCTGCCATGATTGTTCGCCGAGGCAAGCTTGTCTTCTTGTTTGCTCATAGAACCGGGTACTCCCGAGAATATTACTGATCTTTTGCTCTTGGATTTTGAAAACCATTATCGGTTGTGTTGTCTTCTTCTTTTTTTCTCTTTATTTTCTTCCTTGTCTTGTTTGTCCTTTCTCATATATTTTTTCTTGAAAGATGCGACACTCCCCATTGGATGGATTCCTGTTGGATGATAGATGCATTTCATGTTTTCGAGGTCTTCAAATCTTCTTGCCGGGTAGAATTTCTTTCTTTCGGTGGATGCCACCATGTTGTCGAAATATCTCTTTTTGTTGTGGAATTCTTGTCCATTGTCTTGAATATTCCATCTTCTTGAGTTGTCTTGATATCTCGAGTTGTCTTGATAACCCGAGTTGTTTTGGTTGTTCCATCTTGTGTTGTTTTGATCGTTCGAGTTGTTTCTTACATGCGTGTTGTTTCTCCTTTCTTTCGAGTTGTTTTACATTTGTGCGGAAATCTTTCTCTTGTCTTCTCTTCTGCTTTGTGATCATCTTTTCAAGCGTTCTTTTGAATTCCTCGTTTGTCCGAGGGTTTTCCTTGCGAAATCGTGAAACATCCATCTTACTTCTAAGCCGTATGAAAATGCTTCTATTACTTCTCTCTCGGTGATGTCATGTACTTGTGCTCTGAGTTCTCCAAATCTTCTATAGAAGTTTCGAGGCTTTCTCACGGATTTTGCTTTAAACCTTTCAACTCGGCTTGCGTTATTGGGTGGATCGGTATTCCCGCAAAATTCTCGCAAAATGCTTTTTGAGGTCGCCCCATGCTTTGATAGATCCGGTCGTAACTTATCGAACCACTTTGTAGTGGTAATGTTTCCAGGGCCATTGGAAAAAATAGTGCTTTTATATCGTCATCGCCTCCGGCTAGTTCTATAGATTGAGAATAAATCCTAAGCCATTGCATTGGTTCAGTCTTGCCATCATATTTTGAATGATTGGATGGTTTAAATTTGTGAGGTAGTTTGATCGTGAGTAGTCTTCTGCGGCAAGGAAATCTGTCGGGTACTTTTTCTCGTGCGTAGTCGGAATCTGCCCGGCCGTCGTATCTTGAAATAATTCTGTAGGGACTTACGGGTGGTGTTGGAGATCTTCCCCTGTTTTCCCCTGTTTTTTCTGTCCAATCGTGATGAGGTTGAGCTCGTCTCTGATGATTTGGAGTTGATAATCTTTCGAAAGCGGAAATCCTCCGAGTTCTTTGACTTGTCTTCGGATGATATGTGTCGGGGAGGTGCTCGGTCGTCTTGTATTCTTTCTTGCGCGGTATCTCCGAGTAGACTTCTAAGCCCTGGCTTATTCTTCACTTGGTCGTTGTATGGCGTCAATTTCATTAATTAATTCTTGTATCTTGTCGATAGGATCGAGCCTTGTCCTTGCCGCAGCTCGTCTTTCTTCGGCTTCTTTTTTTGGCTCTTTTTTTTTGATTGTACTCGGCTAGCTCTTCTTCATATTTGCGCCATGCTTCTCTTCGCTCATGAACTCGGTTCCTTCTTCCTCCTTTTTTCTTGTTTCTTCTTTCTCTTGCTGCTTTCTAGCTGTCAGTCTCTCCTTCTCTCGTGATGGAATTTGCTTTGGAATATCGCCTTGATTCTTCTAATGATCTGTAGTCGGGTTGGACTGGTGGTACTAGAGGCTGCCTTATCATGAAGACTTCTTCGTGCATGTTGGGTGGATGGTCGAGTTCTTCTCCTTCTAGAGGTTTACCGTATTGAAAAGGAAGGAAGGTAGAGTACTTATCTTGTTTGAAGATGTTCCATTGGTCGAGGTTGTAAGATTCCATTGCCTTCTGGGTGATATTCTCGATATATTCGTGCCGAGTTGTTGAAACCGTAGTGAAAAGAACTCGGCTTGTCTTGTATATTTTGGGTTTTCAGCTTCCTCTGTGAGCTTGAGTCTTGAAAAAATTTCTTGTATCTTCGGCTCGGGTCCTTGAAGTAGTCGGCCACGGAGAATTCCTTGTTCGTCTGCTTCGTAGACCCAGCTTCAGAAAACGAAGGTTGATCCCGCCGGAAAAATCATCATGTGTAGGTCCGTCGAGCCTTTGATGTTGATTTCGTCCGAAAGCCCCTACACCGCGCGCCCGTAACCGCCGGTGTTTGACCACCGATAGCCCGCCACGGGGTTCCCGCGGCAGCTTGATTCGGACCTCGGCGAATGACTAGAACTTCGGCGGTTTCACGTAAAGAGACACACGGTTTATCCCGGTTCGAGCCCTCGTCGTCGAGTAAAAGCTCTAGTCCGATTGGCCTTGGCCTTTTGCGTTGGATTGATGTATGATTGTGTGTTATTAAATGCATTACAAAGGGAGGGTGCTCGGCTCCTTTTTATAGGAGGAAAAGAGCGAGCTATGGTTTCTAGTCCTAGTCGGATCCATAGGAAGTGTTACTGTTTTGATTACTGAGGTTACTTTCTATTCGTCTAACTAGGATGGTCCGTATTCTACTCAGATCCGTCCTTCTTGCTCTTGTCCTGACGGGAGCCGTGCTGGTGAGTAGCCGTCTACGTCCCGTATCGACAGTTGCTTTTAGATGTTGCTTGAAGACCAAGAATCATTATCACCCCAATGGTTTAAGGCTTGATTGTGTAGTAGTAGAAGTAATCTATATCATATGTTTAGTAGTAGTTAATTAGTTAGCAAGTTTAATTAGTGGCTTTCAACAACTGTAAAAATGGTTAATAAAATAGTAATTAACCTTAATCACTCTAGTGTTGATTGACTTTGGGATTGAGTGATGACCCTAGGCCATTAACCCTAATGACCTTCGGCAATTTACATTGATTTAATCGTGTTATCCGTTCTTTTGTTGTTGTTAATTATGAGCTCTTAATGCAACTTTACCGTGAAGGAAAGTTG
Organism: Chrysopogon serrulatus; assembly: GCA_015844335.1. Lineage (NCBI taxonomy): Eukaryota > Viridiplantae > Streptophyta > Magnoliopsida > Poales > Poaceae > Chrysopogon > Chrysopogon serrulatus. Next base: position 244,376 of record JADLZL010005015.1, on the reverse strand, counting down.
TACTCAAGTTAATATTAAGTTAAGTTGTTTCATTCATGTTGCATTGCATCACGCATCATGTCATGCATTTCATCATACTTAGAATGCATCAATTGTATACGTGTAGTGTACGTGAGAGAAGGTTTCCGTGGATCAAGCTTTGGAGAAGGTCCGTGTTGATCCAAGTCCCGACGAGAGGAATCCACCGAAGATGTCACTATCAAGAGTTCAAGACTAATAAGCTAACCTTCTCTGCAACACAGGCAAGCCCCGGATGCATTTAAACATTTCCTTGTATTTCGAAAGGCTTTATATTTTATGTGGATGATATGATGCATTAAGTGTAGAAGTTGTGTGATATCCTATTTGATGCATTTACCGTACCTTGTGATACTATCCTGGATACCTGTTTTGATTTCGAAAATGTTTAGTACCTGCTTAGTCCGACTACTAGCATAGGCTTTTATGAAATGTTTTAAAAGTTGATAACAATATCATCTCTGAGAAAGTATTCAAAACTTGATGTTGCTTGTCACCTACCTTTCACCTTGGCCGGGTCAGGGGTACGCACAAGAACATGATGAGTGAATCGAGACGCCGGTGGAGTGACTTGCATCAGGATGGGCTAGTGCCCTGGTGTAGTGTCGTCCACTTGTGTCGGTTAAGAACCATCCGTTGCGGTGATCCTGTGGTCAAGAGGGTTATTGGATAGTACTAGTCGCATGCTAATGGCGGTAAGCTCCCTTGTACTATCCATGACGAGAACGGACAACCGGGACGAGCGTAGCGTGTACCCACCCTATGAGGCGCACCGTGGAAGGAGACCACGGCGTAGGGAGGTGGTGTACTGTACCCTCGTGGCTAGGACCCGTTCTGGCAGGGAGAAATGCAAGCGTGAGTTGATGTATGTGAGATGTTCGGTCCTGCATACATCATGTGGCTAGGAAGCCCCAGCTGGGTATATAAGCGATTCGAATCGTCGTTGCTCCATGATATGGGAGACTTGACCAAGCGTCAGCATCGTAGTAATGATGAAAGTTAAAGGACTGGAAAGTTTTGAAATTGTTACATGGATGATAGGTGTTTGTTATAGAGCAGGATAATCAATATGAAAAGTAAGGATCAACTTTAGTTGCTTTTGGCAAATGTGTCTTTGATTCTTTCTAAAGCATCACCTTGATTCCTATTAGCCAGCATTCCTGAGTCTTCTCCCCAATTTTTGGTCGGATAAGTCTTGTGGAGTACTTTTTGTACTCAGGGTTCTTTAACCCCTGTTGCAGGTGCTGATTAGTGAAGCTAACTTCGGTCATACCAGTGGGCTTGGCATGATCGAATATCTCCAGTCTAAGAGGTTATCTCGCAGATGCTCTATAGTTCTTTCTTACTTCCGTAAACTTAGTTAAGTGTTGTTTGATTCTGATCAAGTGTTGTCATATCTTTTGTAAATCTTCCACTACTCTGTTGTATTTGAATAAAAATGATTATAATACAACAATATCTTGTAAGAAGTCGATCCTGTAGGATCGTGGTGTCATCGGAGTTTTACCCGACAGAACATTCTGAGTTATGTGGTACACAAGTATGGCTGACAGAGGTCCTAAGGACAATGTCAAGTGCTTGTGGGCCATATAATTTGGAAGGTTCTGCCACACCAACTGAACTCTGCGCCGTGCTTGGACACGCACACGGTACAAACTTCTAACTTGTACAGACACGAGACATGATTCTGTTGGATTAATCGGATGATTGTAAGAAATGAAGGAAAAAAACATTGCTCCTTAATCGTACAGAAGTTTATATATTTGCGTGCTGGCCGGAAGTGAGAAGCTGGACTTAATCAAATTTTAACCAAAATTTTGGGTCCGCACTCCATTTTACAGCCGAATGAGCACTAAATGATAACATTTGTCTGCCATTTAAAACAACCGAGAGTGATAATAGATTGTTGCCACTGGTTTATTTAGAAACCAACAGCATGTCTTTTTTTTATAAATAGGCATGATAATGTAACTGATTTTAAAATAACTGACAGTAATTTTAAAAAGAACGCAATTCTATCCACAGTGCTAAGTTAGACTGTCTTTAGTTTGATAGATTTTTCATGAAATCGTTAATTTTTATGGTATAAAATAAATATCACTATCTAGGCTCATCATGCAATTTATTTTTATAATATATACCTATTTGAAATTAACTGGTGATACATTTTTGTATAAACTTAGTCAAATACACAATACATGGACATATACACAATACATGGACATAGGTAGATCTACCTAGAACTGCATTATTTTTGGGACAGGTAGTAAAACATGTGGCAAGTACTAGACATCTGCACTTGTATGAATTTTTTCAAGATAATAATTGCGGAAATGACCTGTGAGAATACATTATCCCTATATTCATAGAAGAAACCATTAGAAATTACAAATATAATTCCTTCTTTACCCCAAAACTCTTCTAGATGTTTAATTTTATCCTTATTCTAAAACTGTTCAAAATTAGCACATCAACTATCAATACCGTTCAATAAAACCTTGAGGCAGCTTTTTGGGGGCTTTTAGGTGTTAGCATTTGCAAACAAACGGTAACCCATAACCTAGAATTGCTATTTTAAAAGTAAGGAGTATATAACATATTTTTTGGTGCTTTTGTTTTGGTCCATGATGTAAGGAAAATGAACCCAAGGGTTATATATACTTTTGATTTTGGTGATTGATGATCAACAAGACTATTTGTACTAATATTGTTTGCTAGTGATTTTGGATATAGTTCAAATGATGCAAAGTAGACTTAGACTTAGGCCACATGGTGGTGAGATCTGGGTAATCAACATGTATCTGGTTTGTGTGCTTACTTTCCCGACAAGGTAGGTGCACCTTATTTGTTTAATTGTTGTTCTTGTATTATTGTTCACTTGTTTATTTTATTTTATTAAGTTCATCTAATATTTTAAAATTTCATTTATACTTTGCATGTTAGGTGCTCCTTAGAAGCATTTATCATGTGCTCAAAAAAAAAGTCTAATTAGCTCCTGTCATTCGGCTTGCCAAAAACAGCCCTACCCAATAGAGAACTCGAAGCCCTCCACCATTCGGGTGACAGCCAGCCACGGCGCCCCGTGGGCTCACCAAGGCGGTTGACCATTTGCAGCTAGACGCATGTTGGGCTGCTTCCTGTATTGGGCTGCACCGGTGCTGCTGGACCAGGCCGGTGACTTTTTTTTTTTTTAAAAGGACCAGGCCGGTGGCTTTGTGAGCTGGAGATGCAGCTTACTCCCTCCGTCCCAAAAAGATGTCGTTCTCGCTTCCCGAGAAATGGCTGCCGGCAATTTTTATAAATACTAAATATCATCGATTAATATCATAATTAGTATTATCAGAAAGATCTTTAGATCTAGTTTTTTAATAAATTTATTTGGAGATATAAATATTGTGCGTATTTTCTACAAATCAAGTCAAACTTGTGGCATGAACACCCAAAACGTCATCCTTTTTAGGACGGAGGGAGTAGTTCTGTATGCTGAACTTTGTGCGCTTTTAGTATAAGACACAACGTGTAATCAGATCATGTAATCTGTTATTATGTACTAACATCTTCTGTTATTCAACTTACTCTCACTTTCTTGTTTTGTAGATTTCAACTTAACACCTCCTCTCGTCCCTTTAAATTTCATGCATAGTTTTATGTGCTTTTTCTATTCCTATGTGTTGCTACTATGCTCCTACCCCTGTTGTGTGTTTTTCTGTACCTATCCATGGGGCTCTCGGAAGATGATCGAGTGGTTCGTGCACCTCCTGCATGCAGAGACGTGTACAGTGAGCAGTGAGCAACTGGGTATAAACTGAACCACACAATCAAGGGACTGTCGCATAGAAACTTACCCACATGGCCACATATGAGCACGTATGAAGGATTGAGACTAAATCGATAATTCTATAGATTGACAATGTTATCATAGGTGTCAAGTCGATGATTACCTGTAGGTGAGTAGGTTCTATCATAAAAAATCAGCTGATCTACGTTCTACTTGCCGCTTTTATTTTATGTGCATTGTGCAAGCATGTTCATTCTGTTGGCGTGTTTGATGGTCTTTATCGGTGATTTGGTTTGGTGGAACAGCTGATTTGTTTACTCTGGTGGTTGTCACGCATGCTTTCATTTCCACTGTAAGTATGTTCATTTTGTTTTATATGTACTTGTATTGTTTACCTTTTTGGTAAAAAAAAGAAGTACCTTTCTCTCGTGCTCCTCGTGGCAATTTACTTATTTAAATTGGAACAACCTCCCGGGCAACCAGCTAGGCCACGACAGTAAAAAAAATTTGGACCGTTTGATTTCAGTTTTACCGTCGACATTAGCTTGCCATCTTGTTTACTGTTCCCCAGCCAAAATAAATCTACCGTGGCCTCGACTGCTCCTAAAAAAAAAAAAAAAAACTCGATCCAACGCGAAATGAGGAAGCGGCCTGTTCCTTCCTCTTCTTTCTCGTGGACTCCAGCTCTTTCCAGTCTTTCTATCCCCAATGTCCTCGTCTCTTCCACTTCTCCGCGTCGCCGCCTCCACTCCGCTCCACTCATCGCCTCCTCCGCTCTCTCTCTCCCCTCCCCCCCGATGCATCGCGGCGGCGGCGGTCTTCCTCATCCTCCCCTCCCCCGCGTGGCACGGCTCTCTCTCTCTCTCTCTCTCTCCTCGTGCGGGTGGGGCGGCGGCGGCGGCCGTGGCGGCCTTCTCCTCCTCCTCCTCCCCCCCATGGCGGCCGAGGCGCGGGGCGGCGGCGGCCCTCGCTGGGGTGCTGCCGCGGTGGGTGGCCTTCTCCGGCGCGGCCTCTGCGTCCGCCCGGCGGTGCCCATCACCGGCCAGGGCGCTGTGGTAGCAACCGCCGCCGCGTGGCGCCCGGCGTCGTGCTCCCATGGCGGCCTGGTCGGCCGCTCCGCTATTCAGTGGCGTCGTTTCCTCCTCGATTTGGTCCCTGGCCCCTTCCTCTATCTCTTCCTTCCTCTCCCTGCGGGAGCTCCCTTCAAGTGTGGTAACGTTGCCTTGCGTGATTTTTGGCTGGATGTGAGGTGCGAATCTTGGTCAAAGGAAGCAAACAAAAGGCAGGTCAGTTCCACCCTAGATCTTTTGTTCTTCCACTTTTCACTTACCAATCTATATGGTTACCACTATATATTTTTTTTTTTTGCGTTCTATAGGTGTAGCCTGCTCGTTTTGATTGGATCTTGAGAGCAAACAATTATTCTGCCATACATCTGAGCACGTGACCATGTAATAATATTTCTTTGATTTCTTAGTGTGCATCCCTGATAATTGCTGCTTTATTGTTTCTCGGTCACCTGCAATGACGAGTGTAATTTTGTCTTGTTGTTACATTTAAATTTGAGGGAATGGGCTGCTGCTATGATGATACATCATAAATATTTTGTTTAGTGTTTGATCCGATGATCATGAGCTATCTTTCCATAGTTTACATCTCTTCCTTTTTTAGGCAGTGTTCATGAGCTATGATGATTCTACCTTTTATTACATCTCTGTACTATGTTCATAGCTGAGGCAATGATCATGAGCAATCTTGATTCTATTTTTGGCATCTCGTTGTACATGTTCTATGATAATTAAGGCAATGCTCAATTGGTCATTCCTGTTTTTTTTTTTATCTCTTTGTGCCTATTCTATTTTGTGTGCTATGGAGGCACCAATGAGTGGTACCATTTATTGGCTACAGTCAAATGACTATGCTGTTCGAATTACCTCTTAATTCTGAAATGTTACCTTCTGATGATGTTGCCTGTGATGATTTCCTCCCTTCTCAACTTTGATTGTTGCCTTGGGTTTCCCACTCAGACTTGCTTATGATCATTGCCTGTGATGTCAATGATCACATAATTGTGCAATTTGAGCTTGTGTTTACACTGCCTGTGAAGTGATAGATATAATCTTGTTGATTGCCTTGTGATCATTGTCTCTGATCATTGCTTCTGATGTCAAATTATGGACTGTTGGTTCTGAGCACATGCCCTATTCCCAAAGGAATACCTTGTCGTACACTTTTTGTTTTATGCGACTGCTTTTGGTTCTCCTTTTTTCTTTGACCTTTCAGTACAATTATGTGCACTGCTGTTCTTCGAACTCAGGTAGAATACATGCAAGACCGAAGAAGAAATACAACAAAGGTCATTGTTTTCTTGCTTTGGAAGTTCATATAATCTTAGGTTTATTTACTTTGGTGCTTCTATTTGTCAGATGATGCGTTATTGTTTTTTTCAGGTAAATCAAACATGTGTAATGAATGCAGGCCAATTTTAGCTTACAACGTGCTCGGATGTTCCGGTCTACCCTTTGTTGGGTTCAAGATTCATGCGCCACTTTCACATTACTACTAGCATATCGCTTTGACATTACTACTACCGCATCTGTGAGCTAACCACTGCTATAAGACCTGCTCACAATCTTCTGCTTGTATATTCAACTCAAAATTGTTAGTTTGAAGCGTATTTTAATCACACCAAAAGTTAAATTTATGAATTGACAAAACAAATCATATGGGTCTTAAGGTGTTCAGCTATAATTGAGTTGCCCGACTTCTCCCATCAGTTTGACTTTTTTTTTTTTTGTTTTAGCGATAAGCTAATTGGCACATAGCAGCCATCAGATAGATTTCCTTGTGTTACCTTAGTTAATACTGAATTAATATAGAAGCTTTCCTGCAATGCGCTGATTGTCATCTCCTCCATAGGCAAGATGTTAAATAGAGATTGCTTTGAACAACAGTGTTTCATAATTTTTAATGTCTGCGTGCATAACAATGGCAATCATGCTTCAGGAGCGAGGTTCATCGGCGCGGATTGGTACCATGACAAAGCGGCACACCACTGCTGCTGCCTGCTCTGCTAGGACTGCTTACATTTTGTTTATGTACACACTCAGCCACACGACAAGGTGAAATAGGTGTTATCAAAAAATTTAGCCTTTTCTTCAGGTCTGCTAATGCTCCTGCAAATATTTGTTGATGTATACTAACGTCATGATTCATCGGGAAACAATTCAGATCTGCTGGTTGCAGCCTAATTTATTGCGGTACTTCATACAGCTTCAATGAATTGATTTCCCCCCTTAGGCAACAGCCTTAGTTTCCTTTGCTTCATATCTCAGGTTCTTGGCCTTTTCGTCAGCCAATTCAATCAAAATTCAAGAAGCATTTTACTTGACTAAAAACAAATCAGTATATGGATTAGTGATTCAGGTACGTGATTATTATTTTATGACCTCTTTTCCTTCTATTTTCTTGCCCATCCATCTAGGTTCTGATAAAGCATCAGTCTATAATAGAATGGACACATGGAGGGTGACTCAGCTGTGTTATTATCCTTACATGAGCTTCTATAAGGTTTTAAATTTACTTCTGTAGCTTGATATTTCTGAAAAATGCTAACTTCATCTATAGTTGCCTTTTCTTCTTATTATTATGTGCTCCTACTATTTATCCATCTTTAATGCTGTCAGGGAGTGTTGGAACTAATGTTTTTCTATTGCAATGAGCATTCAATTCGACTTCATTTTCTATTTCAGTCCGGTTTCCATAGTTAGGGCTCCAGGATATCTTCGATACACGGACAGATGCTAGGTTAATCATATATGTATCTTTGACACATGCTTTCCTTTGATTCTCATGCAACTACCTGTGTAATCAGTTTGTTTGCATGGGCCGAGGGTGATGCAACAAATAGATTGCAAGAAATTGTTTGTTATTCGCCTGATGCTATGTGCTGATTTCAGTCAAAATCCCGCCCCATGCATCACCAGACACTAATACGAGAACTTAGGCTTTCGTATTTTCAAGTTGTCAAATCAAATCTTTTTTTGGTTGCAGGCTGCTGAAAAGAAATTCCCTTGCTCTTAGCATCTGAAACCACATCATCGGAGATTGAACAGGTGCTTTCCCCATTTATCCCTCATTTCATTTTGAGATGTATACACATCTTCACAAACAATTGGTGCCAAAGCTATATGAATATTAAGTACTGTGCTGTGTGTGTTTAGAACATATTTTAAAAAATGTTGCAGGCCAATGAGAAGAATTCACCTTGCTGTTAACATCTGAAGCCACATCATCAGACACTCAACAGGTGCTTTTCCCATTTATCCCTCGCTCCAAGCTCCATTTTCAGTTATATATAAATTATTATCTTAGACAATTGGAAAACCGAAACCATATGTCTCTTAAGTTGCGCTGTACTGTGTGTGTTTAGATTGTAATGTCATCAGTTTTTTTGCATGGCCCAACTTTTACTAAAATTCCTGTTTGATGTTGTTGCGTTATAATACATACGACTTACAGAGCAATGTAATTGCTTACTGTTGCTCATGTGTTCATTTTATTTAACTACCAGTCCAGTGTTAACAACCCTGCCCAAACCTGGCTCCGTGTTTAGTTATAATTTTAGCTTCTTAGATATGATTGGTTTGTTCATGGATTTTAGATTTTTATTTAGAGCGATGATACACAACTTGATTTTTTCAAATCTCTGGTCCATCTCTCAAGATAGAGATATGTTTGTTCAATCATCTTTTTTTTATTCGACAATTAAATGTGAACTTCAAATTAGTACAATGGAGTTATGCAATACATATGTTAATTATTTAGCGGCCACCTCATAACGATCCAAACAATACTGCTTTGGGTATCTGTAAATAGTTTTGTCTTTCTCAACCTGAATGATCCATGTTACTTTGTACACTTCATTGTGTTGGTGGTCTTGACCTGAGACAATACAAAGACCTTTCTGTATGTCAGGAACCTGTATGAAAGTGTTGTTGATTTATCCAATATTCTGACACATATAAAGAATCTCCTCTTTTGTGTATTCTACGGATCAACTTATAGCCCAGTCAATGCTAACTTATAGCCCAGTCAATGCTCATTAGTGATGTTGTCTTTAGTATCCAATTCCATGTTCAAACCTTTTGGTGCCAGTATTTTATTGCCAAAAAAATAGCACCCAATTGGTTATAGTAATTCCATGTTACTTGAATATATTCTGTAGATTTTTGACCATATGACAAAAGATTTCAAGTTTATAGTGCAAAATGCTTCTATAATTTTCTGAAACAGATACCACTATATGGAATATGTTGATTTAAAAAAACTTTTTTTTTCAGGTCATCACTTGAGAAGACCATACGGGTGCTAAATGGAAGCCAACCGGGAGTTCAGAACATATGGCTCATGGGAGGTCACATTCCCTCCGTCGGGTTTTTGTTCTAGCCTCAACAAGTGCACAACCAATGGAGTGGTACCTATTATGGGTATCCCCAAGGATACAATCTATATGGTTAATTATGCTCATATTCCGCTCAAAATGTCCATGGTATGGAAATTACCAGCAACAGCCCCCACCAGATCAGGTACCCATGTTTCTCAAGACCCTACCACGACATTTGATGATTAGCCGTCTAATTGTGTGCCACTAATGTGTCGTCTTTTTTCTCTTTGCAGTAACAATAACAATATGGCCCGAGAGGATCATTTGTAGTTGCAGCAGCAACTTTAGAGCATTACCATGATAAATGAAGCGTATGTATTTGTATTGAAAGATTTCAGTACTCTCCTAGGACCCCATTATGTCTATGTGCTGCTTGTTTTCTGAACACCGTGTGATTGTTTTTCATGCTCGATAATATTTGTGTTAGTCACTATACAAATAAAACCTAATAGATTATTTTTTGTTTCATCAGCATGCGCGCAGGAGCGCGCCTTTTTACTAGTTTTAAAAGAAACACGTACACGTCCATAAATGTGCATGGGCTTCAGAAGACGAGAGTGGCACCCTGTGTCGTGTGCAACCGGGATACAATCGATGGCCGAGATGGCAGCCGTGGCTGGCCGCGAGAGATGGAGCCTGGCCGGTGCGACGGCGCTGGTCACCGGCGGGAGCAAGGGCATTGGGCACGCCATCGTGGAGGAGCTGGCGGCGTTCGGCGCACGGGTGCACACCTGCTCCCGCAACGCCGATGAGCTGGAGGAGTGCCGCCGGAGGTGGTAGGAGAAGGGGCTGAGCGCGACCGTCTCCGTCTGCGACGTCGCCGTGCGCGCCGACCGGGAGAGGCTCATGGACACGGTCAAGGCGACCTTCGACGGCAAGCTCGACATCCTGGTGAACAACGCCGGGCAGATGCAGCCCAAGGCGGCGGCGGAGTGCACGGCGGAGGAATACTCGCATGTGATGGCGACCAACTTGGAGTCAAGCTTCCATCTCTGCCAGCTCGCGCACCCTCTCCTCGTCGGAGCGTCCATCGCCGGAGGAGGAAGCGTCGTCCATGTCTCCTCCATCGGAAGCTTGCTGGGATACCCTGGGCTCGTGCTCTACTGTATCTCCAAAGGTACCAACGAATACGTGGGTGCTAGTCGTGCTACATTGCAGCAATTATTATAGTTCTAATATTAAGTACGCCAAAGAAATTAATATCTCACTCTCCAAACGTATGTAAATTAAATTGTTTGAGGAAAACATTTTATTTTTCATGCAAAAAGTAATTTCTATGTTTATAACAGAATTCTAACATTATGTAGGAGGAATGAACCAGCTTACAAGGAGCCTAGCTGTTGAGTGGTCCCAGGTGCTATCACGACTAATTTACTCAAAGAGGTGCAGTACTACATCATTAACTAATGCGTCGTTATCTTCTTCTGTCCCCTAAATTGTTGAGACTAATAAAGTGTATGGTTAGTCTCCAAACTTGGCTAGGTGTGTCATGCTAGTGCCCGTACTTACAACTTGGCTAAGTATGTCACACTGGTCCTCGTACTCTCAAATTACCTAAATTTTTACTATTTAGCCCCTTTTTTGAACTAAATTTACATCTGGACCCCTGGAGAAACTAATTGCGGGTTGGACCCCGGAGATAGGCGCCCTTGAAAACAGGGCGCCGAGAGAAAACGTATCGGGCCACAGTACATGGCGCCCGAGTGGGCGGCTTCGTTCCAGCTAGGCCGCCTTCGTGTCGGCCAGGCGTGGCTAGTCGGCCGCCCCGCGAGTCATGGCGCCTAGATAGGCGCCACGATCTTAAGCGCCGACCTTTATTTCAAAACCCGCTCCTCCCTTCCCTCCTTCTCTCTCCCCGTTTTTCTCTGCTGAAGCCTTGCCGCCGCTTCACCCGCCACCGCCGCTTGCCTGCGCAGAGGAGGAAGGGCGCGGCCGCCAAGGAGGAAGGAGGCGCGGCCGCCAAGGAGGAAGGAGGCGGCCGTGGGTGGCCTTTCGCGGCCGTCATTGGCCGTTCAGCGGCGGCGCCGCCGTTCGCGCGCCCCGCCCGCCCCTCACCGTCCGCCTTGGCGGCGGCCCGACCGGCTTCGGCGTCGGCGCGATCGTGCGCTAGGGCCGCCTGCACCCTCCTGCGTCGCGCGACCCGGCCGCCCGCCCGCCGCCCGGCACAGGGAGCAGCGGCCCCGCCCGTACGCTGCTGCTCGCCGCCCTCGTCGTTGCCCGCCCAGCGCCCTCCGGCGGCGAGGGCGGCTCCCCAGGTGGCCGGCGGGCCGGCCGGCCGCCGCCCCTTCTCCTGTCCCGTCGGGCGCTGCGATTCATCGTGCAGAGGTAATTTTTTTTTTTAGCCAATGTAGTTACTCAGTTAGCCAATGTAGTTAGCAGATTTACTTAATTAGCAAATTTAGTGACCAAAAATAGCTTAATGCAGCTAGTTATCTAACTTAGTATTAGATTAGTTATTATTTATCATTTACATTCTGACAATTAATAGTTATTTGACTTAGTTCTTTTTTTACTTATGTAACTTAGTATTAGATTAATGCAGCTAGTTACCAAAAATAGATTTATGGAATTCGCAAATTAATGCAGCTAGTTTTTATTATCCGAGATCCATCGTTAGTAGTTACTAGCTCTTATGTGCATTATTATTATTATTATTATTATTATTATTAATATTATTATTGTTATTAGGTATTAGTTATATTTGCTGCAATGCAAATTTATAAAGTGTAGGTTGGTATTAAATGTAGTTAGAAAATATAGTTAGTACTTAACTGTACTTTCCAGTAGGATTGTAAGTATTACTTGTTAGTAGTTAATTAGCATTTACAATGCCAATAAGTACGTAGTAGTTAGTACTTGGGTATTATTTAGTACTTACTTTTTTTTTAGCATTGGCTTATGTGGATGATTGTTTTGGATGATTTAGATGGATATTTTATTGACCCTACACCATGGTGGCACAATTGAAAGAGATGGTTTTGGAAATGTCACATTTGCTGGCATGCAGACCATGTCTGTGGTCCTTAGTGAGAGGCCTTCATTCATTGACCTAGTTGGTCGGGCTCGGCACGAGCTGCATTGTCATGCAAATAATGAAGAAATTGATATTGAGGGTGTTCTGCACTTTGGTGCAAAGGAATCACTATCAAGTAGGATGGTTCCAATCAGCTCGGAGGATGAGTTGCAGAGTTTTGTGAGATCAGTTATGAGGACTCCATATCAATTTTTGGATATATATGTCAGCAAGAAGTCCATTGATCCCACCCCTCATGGTCACTCGCCGCCTCATCACGGATATTCACCGCTCCAAGGGTGTTCCCCAGGAATGGATAATCCGGTTGATCCTCCTTTGGCTACGCGGGAGGTGGAAAATGTTGTGGTGCGAGATGCTCAATCCGCTCCTAATGAGGAAGGAGTTTCTCATCAAGTCGTACGGGAACTCCCTAACGAACATGTTATTCCGCCTCCTCAGGAGATCCCTTTGACCCAGGAACATCCTAGTAAGTGTTGCAATAACATTCTTTTCTTGTTCCATTCTCCGTCACTGCATTAGTCCTTTCACTAAATCACAACCATTTTCTTTCTTATGTAGGATACGATAATGATAATGTAGGCTGCCCTGCTATGCCACATTCAGCTTGTAGGGCCTCTAACAGTGTTGATGTGCAATTGGAGGATGAGGATGAGCCTTATGGGGACGCTAGAGCTGTCCATTCGGATGATGATCGTCCTGTTCCTCCATTATCACAACAAGAGAAAGAATTCCTTCGGCAATTCTGCCCTGATCGAGATCCAGCAGTTCATGAGTTTAGCGACCTCAGTCATTCTCATCAGGCGTTCGCACAAGGCCGGGATGATGAGCTGTTAGAGGCTCCCGAGGATGAGGGAAGCATTGAAATTAAAAAAGCAATGATTTTCAAGGACTTGCCCACATTGAAAAGGTGGCTACAGGGCTATGCTGTGAAACGGAAAAGGCCTTTTAGAGTGAGGCATTCTTATGTTCAGCGGCGGTACACTGTCGTGTGCGAGGATGCCCATTGTGAGTGGAGGGTATGTGCTCGTAAACAGAAGGACACGGGAAAGTTCAAGATCACCAGAATAGTTGGTCCACACACGTGTGCCGAATCAAATCTTGATGCGAAGCATCGGCAGCTGACCTCCACTTTGTTAGCAAAAGCAATTTTGAACATGTTGAAGGGTCAGCCCAATTTGAAGGTCAACTCAATTCAAGAGTTTGGTTTTAGGGTCTTTGGCGGATACAAGATAACATATGGGAAGGCATGGAGGGCAAAGCAGCGTGCATGGAAGATGATATATGGGGATTGGGAAGAGGGGTATGAGAAGCTTCCTGCACTGTTCAATGCAATGAAAGCAGTTAATCCAGGAATGCATTATGAGTACACCCCAAAACCAAATGAATGGAAGGATGGCAGGGAAATATTCTATCGTGCATTCTGGTGCTTCCCCCAGAGCGTGGAGGCCTTCAGACATTGTCGTCCTGTGCTATCCATTGATGGTACATTCCTTTCTTGGTACGTTGGTGCTACACGTTGTAGGTTGAAGGTGGAGTGGACTCAAGCTGACTATGCTGACATGGAGTCCTCTGAGGATGAGGACACGGCGTACGACCTAGCGACACGCTCAGGGACTCAAGTGGAGGCCGCACCCATCATCGATTGAGCGGTACAATCGTATTTCATAATTATTTGCTCATTTCAACTTAGCAAACATAAACCTAGGCATAGTTTTCTTGCTCAACCTTATTCGATTCCAAAAACACAACATAGGCATAGTGTGGTAGATAAAGTAGCATATCATATACGGTTATGGTTATTTGCAGGGAAAGACTATGAAGCGATGTCTGGTGGATATAGAGCGTTTGTCTACTGCACAAGTCGACGACAACACACGTTCCATTCTAACTGTAAGCCTATAAAATCAGTACATATGAATGAGTACATATGCATTATGGCTATGTTTACAGCTTGTTCCCTAACCAAGACTTCATTGACAGAGGATAGCAGCTCGACTCCGTCGTGGGGCGCGGCAGTGTGGTTGCTTGTCTAGTCACGCTGTTGACGTGCAAGGCCCCTCCATAGAACGGGCATGTACTAGTGCTGGTGCAGGTTATGCAGAACAGAGCTCGTCCCGCGCGACAGTTGACACTTTTGATGTCAACGAGGAGATCAAGGAGGACGCTGACGACGACGAGCCTACTTACGACGAGCTTGGTGCTTCTCAGCTCCACGACGCTCCGTCCACTCAGCCTTCACAGCCTCCACGGAGGCACCGCCGTCCGCCTAACACTTACACTCCGGGGTCGCGGGCTCTAGGAGCGAAGGGCAAGGCTAAGAGGCATTGATCATAGACCTTTAGGTTTCATTACCAGTTGACATAGATGAAGTATTTGTGTTGTATGGACTTTGATTATGGACTCTATGTACTCGTACTATGGTTTGTATGCATGGACTTCTATGGACTGTCTACCATTATTTATGTTCTGTGTGGAGTATTATGGACTAGCCATTATTGGTAAACTGTGTCTGGTCAATTAGAATTTATCTATTGTGCTTATATGATGTGTTGTGAAAAGATATATATTGTGCTTATATTTGTGTATGGAATGTAGGAAAAAATGGGGAAACTCTGTCGAAATTTTTTAGCCATTCTAACTTTGTATTAGTTAAGTCATGAACTGCTTCTGCTGACATACTTGGTTGCATTATTGCCTAAAAAATTATCCGTGTCTGCGAAATAGGCATACCATGATGATTAGAAGGGAATGTCAGCCTATACACTGTATAACTAATTTTATTTAACGATTATATACACTAAGTTGTCAAGCAACAAGACAGTGAGGAGGGTTCGTGTTCGTGGAGGTAATGTGAAGTGGAGGGCTCTTCGTTTGGATACTGGTAACTACTCATGGGGAAGTGAAGCTGTAACCTGCAAGACCCGCCAAATTAAAAGTAACAGTCACCAAAAATATTTAAACACAAACGATTCGACATATGCAAATGCATAACAATCACACAGATATAGTAGTCCACTAAATTAAGCGATAAAGTACTACATAACTTAAACTACCGTGCATCACTGATAGCAGTCAAAAAGTACTTAAACAACAAGGTCCACGAATAAAGCTTACAACTAGCAACAATACTACTACTACTGGGTGCAACGAGGCCACTTTCCCTTCCTCGCAGCGTCGGGATTCTCCTCCATTGCTGCTTTTGCTCGGCGAAAGCACGCTCAAGCTTCCTCTCCCTCTCCTCCCGGTGGCGGCAATCTTCCTCATTTCCTCCTCTTCTTTCCGCTCCTTCTCCGCTGCCTCCTCTCGGCGTCTCTTCTCTATACGCTCCTTCATCTCCTCATCCCACTCCTTCATCCGACGCAGGTGTTGTTTGTCCTCCTCGCTAATCTCAGTGTCGATCCACTGCTCGAAATCACAAAGCGGCGGAGGAGTCTGCAAAACATTTAAAAACAAAGTGACATTAATGATACATGAAATTTGAACACCGAAATATTATATATTGCAATACTAAATTCTCACCATTAATCCAATGCGGATTTGACGATCCGTCGGTTGGTAAGCAAAATTAGCACACATCCAATAGCGCTAACCATATGTTTGCTCTTCCTCACACTTATCCACCTTGCAAGGATCACCACAGTAGCACATCGGAACAGGAACACCACTAGGCAACGGTAACCGAATAAAAGCATTGGGTGGGGGGCGTCCTCTGTACAACATTGCAAGGTATATTTTTATTAACCCTATGTGCCTCATTTAGTAAATAACTATATAACTATAAAAATTAACAAATTCGACAGTGGATACCTTGGTTTACTAGCTTTTCCACGCCTCGGCATCCTAAGGTTGTAGAACAAATAAACATATTAAAAATTTCTACAAACCCTAACCAACATTCCACCAAACAAGTAATATTTACACACCCTACAATCCAAAACAACGCAAACAAAATGAGGAGGGGAGACACCATACCTTGCTCTTGTAGTCTTATGGATCAAATCCACGTTCTCACGGTCCAAAATGGTGATCTCCAATGGCTGTTTGACGTGAGAAGAGGAGTAAACCGAGGAGGAAGAGAATAGAATGGGGGAGCCCTCGGGCAGGAAAGGGCAGGGGATGGTTTTGAAAGCAAGGTCGGCGCCAAGATCCAAGGCGCCAACATCGGCGCCGTGAACCGTGGCGCCGACTGTCCACATCAGCGCCACGCCAGCAGTCCACGGGTGTCGTTCTCAACCAGCCGGCGCCATGACCCATGGCGCCAACGCGTGTTACCTCGGCGCCTCATATCACGGCGCCTAAGGCTGGGTCCAAATTCGAAAATAGTAATTCCACGGGTCCAAACGTGAATTTAGTTCCGAAAAAGGGCTAAATAGTAAAAATTTAGGCTCACATTACATCATTTCAGCCATTGAACTCTATTTGGATCTCAGTGGTCATGCAAACGGGTTTAGGCACGTGCCCACACACTGATGTGGCATATTGAAAAGTTGCTGACTTGGACCTAACATACATGTCACCTCCCTCTCATATAGCTCCCACCTCGCTCATGGCCATGGCTGGTTGGCACATGTTATTTGTCAGTCGACATTCATGAAGAGGCAACACCTATTGTTGGTCTTGCCAGCTAGGGCATAGGCATTGGCGCTGGCCGCTAGTAGGGGCGCTGGTGCACATGGAGATGATAGGGGACACCACCACTAGTACACAAAAAGATTTTGCATGGTGTTAGAAAAAAAAAATAACTGAGGTGATTAGAGCTGGCAGCCACACCGTTAATCAGTGGCCCGTCTGCCCTTGCCGCTTGCCGAGCAAACCATTAACTGAGTCGGGTAGCTTAACATAACTGCCACCATTAGTCTATGATTAACCATGGTGGTTAATCGATTAACCGAGGCAGTCACCTTAAGGCCACTGCCACAGTTAATAGATCCATGTGGTTGCTTTAAGGCAACCGTAACATGAATGATTGTAATAGAAAATAATTTATAATTTTTTTCGTTTGAAATTAGATAAAGACAAACTTTATATCAAAATTGTAGCTCTCGACGAGATCTACAACTTTGTACTCTTGAAGTTTTTTTCGAATTGAAACCATTTAGATGTCGAAATAATATGGTAAGTGCACAGATTTTGAAATTTAAAATTTAAAATTATAAAATAATCTTGAATGTCGACATTATCTATATAAAAGTTATAGTATTCAATAGAATCTGCAACTTAGTTGAAAAGATTTAAATTTGAAGATGTCTGGAGTCCCAAATGTGTGTTTAAAAGTTATAGATTTTAAAAGTTAAGTTTTGGATTTTGTGTACAACATTAACCGGGACCGTCACCTTAAGGCAACCACCATGATTAATCTGATTAATGGCAAAGAAAACCGACATGGTTAGTTGTTTTTCACCGTCACCGTTGAGTTTTCTATAGTAGTGGGCTGCCTAGGACAGTGGTTTATTGCCAGTGTTACTTGATGTCGCACTAGCCTTATTGCTCGCCGATCTTATTACCATATAACCGGTGAGGTCATGTTAGCCGTCCTACGCCTTACTGGACAGTTGAAATATTTGTCGTCCCAAAATCTGTCATTTTTTAACACAAGAGTTGAAAAGGAACTTTCCATACATCTATCGAATTATTCCTCCGATCCTATGCATGGCAAAAAAAAGGTAAGCCATTCTGATTAGATAACTACGGTTATATATATATTAAGAGTTGAAATTGGCATTCCCCATTTATACCATAATGGATTAAATAACTACGGTTATATATATAAGAGTACGTACATTGTCTAGCTAGTGCAATAATGAAATTTATCTACTTTTTTTTGAGTTGACAGGTTGACCAAGAATTTATGCAACAAGAGATTTCGCGGATTCCGATGCAGAGGACCGGCGAGGCAGAGGAGGTGGCGTCCGTGGTGTCGTTTCTGTGTATGCCGGCGTCTTCCTATGTCACTGGCCAAGTAATTTGCATCGACGGTGGCCGGACCATAAGTGCATAAGCTTGTACTAGTATATACAAATATACACGTGGAATAAAATGGGACATTCATCAGTTTGTTGCATAGTGTCATGGATGACTTATACTCCGTCTATGACTTAGCTTGAAGATTTTATTTAGGCCTTGTTTAGATTACCTCACAACTTCCAAGTTTTTTCACTCTCTCCATCACATCAATTTGTACCCGCATGTAAAGAGTATTAAATATAAGTAAAAAATAACTAATTACACAGTTTAGTTGTACATCACGAGACGAATCTTTTGAGCCTAGTTGGTCCACGATTGGACAATATTTGCCACATACAAACGAAATGCTACAGGACTTTTCAATCTCTCTCCATCACATAAATTTCTACCCTATGTATGGAGCATTAAATGTTAGTAAAAAAAAACTAATTGCATGGTTTGGTTGTAAATCACGAGATAAATCTTTTGAGCCTAGTTGGGCCACGATTGGACAATATTTACCAAATACAAATGAAGTGCTACAGGACTTTTCAATCTCTCTCTTCCCCCCATCTAAACAAGGCCCTAGCAATCATATGCTATGCGTTTCAAATTGTTTGAAAATTGAACTTCGTATTGTTTTTAAGCAGGTACCGTGTTGTAACCTATGTATTATGAAATGTTTAATGATTTATTAATCATATAATGTGTTTTAATTTGTTTTGGGATCAGACTCATCATGCATGAGCACTTATCTAGTACAGGCACACTAGTATACAGATCATTTCTCGTGACACTAGCGTTTTATTTCTACTGGCAGTTTCTCTTGAGAAGAGCCAGTAGAAATTGGCCCTATTTTTACTGGCGGATTTTTTAAAAAACCACTAGTAGAAATGCGATTTCTACTGGCAGTTTTCTTGAGGAACCGCTAGCAGAAATCGTGTATTTTTATTGGTGGATTTCTTAAGGAACCGCCCGGTAGAAATCGTATTTCTACCGGCGGTTCCTTAAAAAATCCACCTGTAAAAATAGTTTGAAATTGATTTTTTGAGTTTTTCAAACTTTCTCGGATGGAGAAACTTCCAAAATAAAAGTTGTAGATCTCGAAAAGTTATGAAACTTGGTAGTTGACAACTTTTTCATTTGAAATCATCTTTTCATGGAAAACTACGTCCGAAATTATCAAATTTGAAACTCAAATTTTGCAAACGAAAACTTCCAAAATAAAAGTTGTAGATCTTAAAAAATTATGAAACTTTATTGTTGACAACTTTTTCATTTGAATTCGTTTAGGTCCTCAAATACTCAATTTATACTTGGTTTTGGATAATATATGGGGAAAGAAAAAGGGATATGGACACATATAAGTGTGAGGTGCAGTGGTAGGGGAGGGATCGCGTGAGGCCAAGGTCGCGGGTTCGAAGGCCGGCAACTGCGTAGCGCGCGATTTTACGCGAAAAAATTCTAGCAACTGCGTAGCGCGTGATTTTATGCGAAAAAATTCCAACTACTAAACACATACAATTCAAAAGGAATAGAGATAGGTCCTGCTCTTTTTTAGCAAACCTCCTCCAACATCTTTTCTTTGAAGGCTCACAATGCCATGTTTTTGTGGATAGTGTGTTAGGAATTAATTCACCTTAAAATTCTCAAAACTTGTTTAATGTACGGTGCTCTTGAAAATGTTAGAATTTTCAAACACTCTTACTGATAAGCAAGGCATCTATTTTATGGTCAATATAGATAACAAGGAATAAAGTTATTTTTGGTAGTTGCTGACCCAATTCTCTTGTTACTACAGGGAACCCATTGGCTTTGGTCCTGGGTTTGCAATAGTGTGAGAGGATCAACAAACACTTATGGTGATCGATGTCTTCTCAAACTTTATAGACCACAACACAACAATAAGGCTTTTTAATTTGCATTCCTATGGGTGGCCTTCTTTGTTTCGAATTGAGTGTGGAGATGGTTTTATTAAAAGAATTTTGTTTTCCTAGAGTTGTTGACTTGTAATAAGTTGATCTGATTCCTTTTCATGGGGGTGGAAGTTGGATACACTTTACATGATCAAATAAAGCTACTAAACAATATAATAGTAAGTTAGTAACAAGACTAGATGCATTATTCACAGATTTAACTACATGTTAACCATAGGATGTAATAATTTACCATACTCTCAAGTGAATGCAATGTGTCCACTTACTAAAATATTGGAGATTTAAAGTTTCAAAAATTTTAAACAAATCTTGGATGGAGACTCACTTTTTATTAAAATTCTTATTGTGACCCAAATCTTTGCAGTTGAGACTTGCCTAATTTGAAATAATTTAGGAGTTGAAATATTCAATATACAACAAGCACCACCGGATTCGTCTTCTTTGCCGAGTGCCCCAAGTACTTGGCAAAGCCTATACTATACTCGGCAAAGGCTTTGCCGAGTGTTGCACTCAGCAAAGGCCACTCGGCAAAGAACCCGTCGGCAAAGACCTCTTTGCCAAGTGCCAAAAATCGGGCACTCGGCAAAGCCTTTACCAAGTGCCCAACACTCGGCAAAGATCAAAACAAAAAAAAAAACTCGAAAATAATAGAAAATAATTTAATCGGGGGAGGGCCCCACCGACCAGCGCCCATTCATCTCTATCCGGCGGCATTTTTTAAAACTTCGTGTCCAGCGGGATTCGAACTCATGACCTCTCCCTCACGTGGAACCTCCCCTACCACTACAATACACACTCACATATGTCTATATTCCGTTTGGGTTTTTAAATATTATGCAAAATCAAGTGAAAATTGCTTGTTTGAGGCTCTAAACGAATTCAAATAAAAAACTTGTCAACTACAAAGTTTCATAACTTTTTTGAGATCTACAATTTTCATTTAAGAAGTTTCTCCATATGAGGTCTTTTATAAAATTTGAATTTCAAATTTGAGCGGATTCAATGCAGTTTCGCATGACAAGATGAATTCAAATGAAAAAGTTGCCAACTACAAAGTTTCATAACTTTTCGAGATCTATAACTTTCATATTGGGTGTTTCCCTATCCGAGATACTTTCAAAAATTCAAATTTTAAATTTGTGAAATACGATTGTACTTTTTATTAGCAAAATTAATTCAAATTAAAAAGTATTCAACTACAAAGTTATATAATTTTTCAAGGCCTATATCTTTTAGTTTGGTCATTTAATCATTCGACATAGTGGTAGAAACATGTTCACAAATCTTATATATCTCTCTTATAGTCACTACCGGAATCCGGCTCTTTGCCGAGTGTTTTATCTTTAGCACTTTCGGCAAAGAGCTTGTTGCAGAGTGCCCAAAAAAAACACTCGGCAAAGTAATTAATACTCAGCAAAAAGCTGGATTCCGGTAGTGAAGATTACGAAATATTGATAAAAAAGATAGGTATCTAGATGTGCTACTTACAAAAGAGAGTCTAGTCCAGTAGTAGAGAAGTGTCATATCTATGCTCAAGGTAATATCTATGCTCAAGGTCTTAGATTTGAGCCCCCAAAGACACAAAATTGCTTGTTTTGTTTTTCTGGATCCAATAACAAAGGTGGACATCTTAATGTGCCTTCCTTCCTCAATGGCATTGTAACCATTTGTTAAAGGCGACTGTGCTGCTGGCCTCTTTTTGACCGTCTCCGAAAATACTTTCCGTAGTAGTGATAGCTTCTACCACGATTTAGTTCTAGAGACCGTACAATAGCTACCCACGATATAGATTCCATGTGGATTGTTTAGCTATGCATTTTGTAAGAAGATATGGGGAATGATTTGTCATCGAGCATTACATATTTTATAAATCGACTATCCCTCAAATATTCGCTCTTTAATTCTGTGATAGGAGTATAATTGACTTTCCTGCATGTTTAGAACAATTCAACATAGACAGAAAAATGTGAACCCAGACCACTCAATAATCAGTCAACACACGTACCCATCCATGGGGCTCGGAAGATGATCGAGTGGCTCGTGCGCCGCCTGCTTGCAGAGACGTGTACAGTGAGCAATTAGATCTGGGTAAACTGAACCACACACTGTTGCATAAACACAGCAGGGATCGATGGAAGCAGCTAGCAGACGGCCACCAGATATGGACATATGATGCCTGGTTGGTGCGATAGCTCTCGTCACCCAAGAACACACACTCTTCCTACAATTAATCTCCCTACCCATATCAGCACGTCACAAAGATTGAGATTGAGCCGATAATTATAGATTACCAACATGTCACATAGGTGTTAAGTCGATGACTACCTATACTTGAGCAGCCTCTATCATAATAAAATCAGCTGATCTATACTCTGTTTGTCACTTTTATGTGCATTGTGCAAGCATAATCGCAATTTGTATATAAGACAGTGGCAGATGTCTTTGTTTTCTGTTGTTGTAGTAAATCACTGGCGGACGCGTCATGACATCTGTAATGAGCAGTCACCACAGATGTGTTCTATTTAGAGTTAAATACACCAACGACCCTTAAACTTGAGACGTTATGTTACTTAGATCCACAAACTTTCAAAATCAAAATCTGACACGTAAACTTGTTTAGTGGTACCACTTAGGTATGGTCCTAAGTGGCACCACTTAACAAGTTTAGAGGGTTAGATTTTGATTTTAAAAATTCATAGATCTAAGTGGCCTAGCACTGCATAACAAGTTTATGAGGCTAAATGGTACAACGCCACAAGTTTAAAGGTTATCAGTGTACTTAACTCTTTTATTTATTTGTGCCTCTCTTATGAGTAGTCAACACATCCTATCTACAGCGATAGATGCAGATTGATCATCGTATGCTTTCAAATGCATCTTTGATGGACATTAACATGAGTATGCGATAAAAGGATTTGACATAGTGTGTCATAGGTGTCTAGATGAAAAAAATTCTGGTTCTCTGGTTGTCCTTGTTGGTGGTATTGTTTTTTTCTCGAAACAAAAGTAGGAGCTTATGTACAAGAAGGTTAGCCAGACAAGACATCAAAAAGGCACTTAAAGGGTTAATCACCCCACACAACGCGGCTAAGCACAAACACGACCTACTACCATTTGTCATCATCGTTACCAAGCATGGAAGCCAAATTGCCAGCAGCTCTGACTTCCCGTGGCAAGCCACCACTAGTCACTCCCGATGAGTCCGATGCTAATGACCGCTGTCTGTCATCATTGCCAAGCTCAAACCAAAGAGCAGCTCCTTGGTAGTCTTTGTATGTGTCCTTTTTTATTTTGGGAGGCATTGCTGTCGAGAAAAGAACGTCCCACCTCTCTCTTTGCTTGTTCCGGCGTATTTGAGGGGTCTCTTTATATCGATGATTGGTCTGGTGGTACACAGCTGATTTTGTTTATTCTGGTGACTCTAACTATATGCTTTTCGTTTCCACTGTAACTATATGCTTTTCGTTTCCACTGTAATTATGATCATTTTGATTGGTCTGGTGGTCTCTTTCTATCGTGCTCCTCGTGGCAATTTTAAAAAGAGAGACACGTACACATCCACGCATAAAACTCCATGGGCTCCAGAAGACGAGTGCAGGGAAGTGGGCGTGAGCAACAGAATACGATAGATCTACGTCGTGCGACTTTCCTAACCACACAAGAGACGACTGCAGGCGATGGCAGAAGCGGCCGGCCGCGAGAGATGGAGCCTGGCCGGCGCGACGGCGCTGGTCACCGGCGGGAGCAAGGGCATCGGGCACGCCATCGTGGAGGAGCTGGCAGCGTTCGGCGTGCGGGTGCACACCTGCTCCCGCAACGCCGGTGAGCTGGAGGAGTGCCGCCGGCGGTGGGCGGAGAAGGGTCTCCAGGTCACCGTCTCCGTCTGCGACGTCGGCGTGCGCGCCGACAGGGAGGCGCTCATGGACACCGTCAAGGACATCTTCGCCGGCAAGCTCGACATCCTCGTAAGTGCCGCTGATGCGAATTGCACATGAATTTCGATTAGGCCTCATTTCTTGATTGAACTGCTGTGACATGACGGCCGGATGTGGCACCATCGTCGGCGCAGGTGAACAATGCGGCGCAAGTGATCGCCAAGCCGGTGACGGAGTGCACCGCCGAGGACTACTCGCGGATCATGGCGACCAACCTGGAGTCATGCTTCCATCTCAGCCAGCTCGCGCACCCGCTCCTCCGCAATGCCTCCGTCGCCGGCGGCGGGAGCATCGTGCACATCTCCTCCACTGCAGGCTGCCTCGGCATTCCACAGAAAGTGCTTTACAGCATTGCCAAAGGTAGCCATTTCCGTCTTGCTCAAGACCCATTTCTAGGAGCATCTTTTCAAGTATTTTTCACACTCTATCTTTAGTGTAGTCTGGAAAACCAGCCCTCGTCTTCATTCTTGGGCAACGAGAAATTAGGAAAAGAGAACGTTAATATTAGAGATCTAATTAAATAGGCTAAGCCATTTTAGCCTCGTCTTTTCAAGTATTTTAGCTATCTATGTCTCAAAATAGGCTATAGTGGTAACTAAGAGTCAAATTGTACATTACAAAACTTAGTTAAATTCTTTTTAAACAACTTCAGCTAGAGACTTAAAACCTTGGATTTCATATCGATATGAAATGATACAAAGAGGCTCTTCAATTGCTCGCTCACATATTTTGCATTTATATATGTGTAAAAGATACCATATCTCCAAACGAAGATTCTACTGAAATTCCCTCATATAGATAACAAAATAAAAAATTATAATAATACGAAAGAATTTTCTTCCAAGAGAAATAATTAATGTGCATAAGTTTGATTGTGATGTCCTTATAAATCCAAATATTATTTTTTTTCACGACCGGGGAATATAGTCCGTTTTTTCATTAAGAAGAGTAAATTACAAGTCAGCTATAAAAGAACCCTCATAGCGCGGATTACAACCCAATAAGATAGTAGAGAGTAATCTGAAATAAACATAGTAATCTATACCTATTAATAAAGAGGCAAGACTTTTAATCCTCTTTTTTTCGTCCGGCCCATTCTAATTTGTCTAACTGTCAGCCCATTCTACCCCTCCAGTTGCAGCCCACTCTCCCCCTCCATTCCATCGCGTCGGCCCACCCACGGCCATGTCCAGCCCACCTGATCATCTGCTCACGTCGCCCACCCGCGGCCCATGTCCGGCCCACCTGCTCACATAGCTAGAGTGCTAGACAAAGAAAAAGCAAAAAATAACCTATCAATCCAAGATTGGAACCATGGTCTCTAGGTAACAACAGACAAAGGCTTATCACTACACCACACAACCTTTAGTGATGTATAATGGAGTTTGCTTTTATTTATCGTTGATAACTTATATATTATAGATGTAAACATGGCATACTACTCACGTAAAATATGTTCTATGTTCTACAATTTAAAATTTAATATCTTAATACTTCAACCAAAAAAAAGTATTTTACAAGGGCACCAAGCTGCAGACTTAGGTGACAAAGATCAAAGAGTTTTATAATTTCTATATATAATTATATTTATAAATTCCTTAATATGTTGTCTAATCGACAAGCTACATACATTGTCGTATATGTAGGCTAGGCAACTAAAAAATTATTTATATAAAAATTAAATGTTATTTTTTATCTCTCAAACTTAAAATGTCATAGCTTTTTATTTGAAGCTTCGATTTATTCGGATCTGATTACTAATCAAAACACCAGCCTTGCAATATGCCTGACACTGTTTGGATCCAAAATCACAGATGGTTACTTCCCCATGCAACAGACTGTTTGGGTCTATTCCTTAAATATTTTTCTTTCTTTGGTTTGTGTCACCACCTCCAACATGGACTCCCCATACCAATCTAATAGGAGAAATCAAATACAATACAACAACTCAATAAAAAAATACAAATCCAATAGGAGAAATTGAATACAATAGGTGGCTCAATATATAAATTGGATACAAATTAGGTTAAATTGAACATCAAGTAAACCATATAAGCAAAGGCACCATATCACCGTCGGCGACGTGGCATGAAAAGATGCTAAGGCCGAAACAACGATGGCACAAGGCGCGGAGACGATGGCGGTCAGGCAATGGAGGGGAAACCTGAGGAGATGGCAATGTTAGTGAGACTGAGGTGAGGATGAGTGACGATGACAACACAGGGCGAGGTCTCAAGGAGATGGCAACACAAGGCGAGGCAACCAAGTCGTCGCATAGTCAAAATTATTTATATATATGTTTTTAGGACAACATCGAGTACAATAAAAATATAATAATGTAAATTAAAAACTATAACTTTCAAAACAAAATAAATATAGATATCAAAACTTAAGATGGTACTTTTCTCCTGTTGCAACGTACGGGCACTTTTGCTAGTAACAATAAAAAAGAAGATATAAAGAGAGAGCGACTGCCCTCAACACCTAATACCTATAACTGTGTCTGTAAAAGAACATCGCAGTGGTCATCCACATAGCAGATCGCCCAACAGCAGCAACGGCAAAGCATCCGCCAACGATCCAAACAGCGGCAAAGTATCCGCCAATGAACCAACCGACGGCCAAATATCCGTCGGGGGAGAAGCGAAGCCACCAGCTATGGCAAATCCAAATATTATTCAACGATGATGAAATAGTATAGACCAGATTTATTTAAACTGAACCTAACCAACCACGTGGATGTAAAAAAATACCGAATATTTGCTATCAACTTTACTTCCGACAATAATTTTACATTTTGATTTGGCAAAACCGTAAAACGGAGAAGTTGGACGTGAATAATAATAACATATACTATTTTTTGCTTTTTGTGGAACATCAATTTTAATGTGCATAATAATAATAACATATACTATTTTTTGCTTTTTGTGGAACATCAATTTTAATGTGCATACACAGGAGGGATGAACCAGCTCACAAGAAGCCTCGCTGTGGAGTGGGCCAGGGACAAAATTCGTGTGAACGGCGTCGCACCAGGGATGATCACGACTGACATGCTTAAAAACGTACGTGCCTACGTACATTTTTAATTCCCATTACCATCCAGCTCATTCATTGTTTCTCTTTCTTTCTTTCTTTTTTCCACTATTACTATGTTAGTAGTTGTTTATTACCATGAGACATAGCTCGATCATCATCAGCTCAAAATCATCCAATGTTCTTTGCCGGAATTAAATTATCGGTGTTTGAGGTTTTGGCAGGCAACAAACTCGGAGATCATCGAGCACGAATCTCAGCGGATTCCACTGCATCGCATCGGGGAGCCGGCGGAGGTGGCGTCCATGGTGGCGTTTTTTTGTGTATGCCGGCGGCGTCCTACGTCACCGGCCAGGTCATCTACGTCGATGGTGGCCGAACCATAAGCTCTTGATAAGCATACATACATTCTCCTACGTCACTCCCCAGGTCATCCAGTGTAATAAAAATACTTGCAGCCATGAATAAGAAAAATGGTGATTATTAGAAAAGAAACTCATTTTGAGGCGGTGCGTCAACGTTACAAAAAAGCGTCCTAGCAGGCAACTACCAGCTAATTAATCACCCCAGTAATGGCAATGGCATTGGCATTTGGGAAGAGAAACAAAAATCATGTAGAAAATTGGATTCTTGTGCACATGGCGATCACACATGGGGAGTCCTAACAATTTGTGATCTTATATAATATAAATATTTCACGGCTGGGTGGATGCTATCGTGTAAAATATTTAAATTTAAATATTAGTCGGATACTGATTGAATATATATCCAACTAAATTGTCAGATATCACCAATAGTGGTTGATTTGTATTTGTAAAATATTTGTATTTAAAGTGCTTCGCCGACCGCCATGGCATCTCCCAAGTCATGGATCCAGTCTGGAACACGTGGGCCGACGGCGAGGGCGGCAGTCTTGGTGTCATAGACCAAGGTTTGGGGGGGTGGGGGTGTGGTGGGGTTTGCGCTGGGGCGGGGCGGTACCGCGGTAGCTGCGCCTGGTGTCATCGTCATCATCAGTTTTAGTTTATAGAGCGAGATGTGGAATCCGAATCGAAATCGATCACAAAAAGCAATAGGGAATCAGTCAGACAGTACCTGGCATTGGATCTGAATCGGAAACAACAACGCCCACGAAGCCAACTTGTGCGGCGTGAGCCCCTGCTCGTGTGTTTCGTCCTCAGCGGCCGTGTGCTCTGGACGAACAGCAGAAGGCGCGCATGAACAGCATGTATGGCCGCCCTGGACGACGTACGTGCGCAGCGCCGTCAGCGACCAGGCCGCTGCCACTATTTTGGTCGTGTCATTGCCTCATTGTGGATTTTTTTATTTTTAATTGTTTTAAAACCAATATTTCAACATTAACCGTGCCAAAGTAGAATTTATAAATCTAACATCTTTGGTCGCACTATTGTGCACCTAGCGATATACTTCCTCCGTTCCAAAAAGGATATCGTTTTGGGTGTTCATGCCACAAGTTCGACTCGATTTGTACAAAATATGTGTAATATTTATATCTCTAAATAAATTTATTAAATAACTAGATTTAAAGATCTTTCCAATAATACTAAGTATGATATTAATCGATGATAGTTACTATTTATAAAAATTGCCGGTAATTGTTTCTCGGAAAGCGAGAATGACATTTATTTTGTGACGGAGGGAGTAACACTTTGTCGCGACACCAAAGCCGATCTAGCTTGGCCTACTGTCCGCCCAAGCCGACAATCACGCTCGAACCTGCGGAGCCGAAGGAAGACGCTTGAGGTGCTTTGGGCAGCCTTGCATTAGCGGGCCGTATTGGGCCGCTCAAAAGAAGGATGGCAGGTTATTTTTCAGTGGATGGAAAAGTTCCATTTTATCCTAAAATCATGTCCAAATTCCAAGTTTCTTGGATTCTAAAACTAGCACTACCAGGGTCGCCAGCCCTAATTGCATTCGGCAAAGGCTTTGCTGAATGCCCGACACTCGGCAAAGATCGAAATAAAAAAAAACCAAAAATAATAACAATTTTTTTTTGCAATTTTCATAGCTACGTGGCCAAAAAAGTTTTTTTTTGTGCGAAGGATTGTTTGGTCATTTGTTCATCTGACATGGTGGTTCTAACATTATTCACATAATCTTATATATCTCTCATAAATGAGTTGTTATTTACAATTCAGGAATTGCATACTAAAAATTTGCTCTTTTAGCATTTGTTTTTTGGGTAAGGAAGCTATTCTGGTTCTTATTATTGTGCTTTGGTACTCTCTGCAGTTCACTGGAGAAAGACCATCACTACATATTCCATGTTGGATCCAGACGGGTACTAATTTCTGCATGTTGGGTTGCTGCTCAAGTTCTGAAATATATCTCAAATTGGAGTTTGTGATTCAAGTATAAATTGATTTGACTATAAAAAACCTCTGATTTTTGCAGTGAAGTAGAAGCTTCGAGCTGAGATAGAGGAGGACGTGCCGTGGTGGATTGGAGCTGGGTGGAGCTCGGGCGGATATGGAGGAAGAAGAGGAGCTACCACCGGATCGACGCCTCCTGCTGGTATAGATCGGTAGAGATGGAGGAGGAACTCAGTTCGGTGGCATCTCAGCAGCCTCTGATTGGCACGTGGTGGAAGTGGAGCTGGAGGTAAATGGGGGGGAGGAACGAGGAAGCTATAACAGCGGAGCTGGATAAAAACATATCTTGATGCTTGTTGTGTGATCTAGCATATTTTTTTTTTAGTTTCAGATCGCAATGATCTGGTCAGTTATTTATTCTGTGATTTGTTGCCTACTAACAATTTTTTTTTTAATCTGTTGCCTATGAATAAGTTACCTAAACGATCTGTTCTAAGCTGATACTGTGACAATTAATAAAAAAGTTTCCGTAAAAATTATGAATTTTAAAATGTATTATTCACATAGCAAGTGTTTTACTTGTTCATGGAAAAAAATGAAAAAGACTGTTATAATTCAAATTCATATATAATTCAAAAAAAGAATTGCATATGAACTTATTATATTTGAAGTATATACAAAGATCAATTTATACATTGTGACTAGATGTTACATCCATGCTATTCTAGATTCAGTTTGACTAAAGCTAAATCATATTTTAATGTAGGTAAAAATTCACTATTACTCATATACAATATTTAAAAATTTATTCTAACCACATGCGTGTCGCACGTGCATGTCCACTGGTAACATACAAAAACAGGAAAGCACGCACCACGGTGGCTCCCTGCACACTCACACGGATTCCACGTCTGCTGCACTTGAGTCATCAACATGTGGCTCGACTCGCAAAAACGCTGTGCCTGGCTGGGTTTCCTTCGTCCTGTTTGTGTGTAAGGGGAGGAGACTACGGATATCGATCGACGACTGAAAAAATTCTATCTGATGTAAAAACAAAAAACTCGATCAACGATAACCAAGTCAATCTCTTAGTTGGAAAAAAGATTTTATAATAGAAATTTATCTTTTTAGTATTAGTATATTATATAGGAAGAGGTTTTTCTACTCCCGGGAGTAGTTACTCCTATCTTCAAAACAACATATTGCATATATGTTTATACTTATTTACCACTTTGAGTATATTTATATACTCATACTAGATACTTTAAATCTTCCTACGTGAAAAAATTTCAAAGGAACTCATACTTTTTAATATATTACAAAAATACTACTGACTGTAGCATATAAAACAAGTATAACCACATACTCTATGTATGCATGCATACTTAATGTATATACTACCATAGATAGTCTAGTATGATTATATACTTCGTGTATATACACTTCGTTTGGTCATATACACCTTAAATATAGAGATATTGATATGGGAGTAACTACTCCCTAGGAGTAGGAAGGAATTTCCCATATTATATATATTATTATTATATTAGATAGGTATAGAGATAGAGAGGTAGAGATAAAGAGAAGAGTAGATATAGTTACAGATATAGAGATATAGGTATAGATATAGATATATATTTAGAAGTTTTTAGAAAAATCTAGCTCAGGCGTATAAACAATTATAGCAAATTCGTATTCTTGGCGTTTATGCAGTGTCATCGTCGGTAGTTGTTGTCTTTTACCATGCCTCCAATTGCTAGTGCCATCATGCTGCGTCTGAGCATCCGCCTACTCAGAGCACAAGAATCACCAGTCACCCATGCTCCTCTAACCATACTCCAAAAAAATCAGGTAGCTTTCACTCATGGCTGCCGCTAGCGGGAGCAGGCAGCAGGAGAGGTGGAGCCTGGCCGGCGCGACGGCGCTGGTCACCGGCGGCAGCAAGGGCATCGGGCACGCCATCGTGGAGGAGCTGGCCGGGTTTGGCGCACGGGTACACACGTGCTCACGCAGCGCGGCGGACTTGGAGAAGTGCCGCACTACTACACTAATTTTATTGGAGGCGGGCAAATTCGTTTTTCCGAGGCGGGCATGCAGTCCGCCTCCACCTGATCGTCACAGTTAATTAGAGATTAACCGAGACGGTCTTACGCCCGCCTCCGTTAATAAATTAAAAAAAATAAAAAAAACAGCAAAGCCCGATTGGCCCGCCGAGCCCATCCGTAGGGCCCGCCGAGCCCATCGACGAGCTGCCGCCCCTCGCCGGATCCGCCAGGTGCCACCGAATCTAGAGCGCCTCACCGGTTCCCGAAGCTGTGGCCACCAGGCCGCCACCGGATCTGGACCCGTGGCGGCCGCTGCGCTGGCGTGAGCCGCCGGGGGGCCTCTCCGCGCCACCACGCGTGGGCGCCGGGGCTCCGCACCGCCCGAACGTGCCCACCGTAGAGCCACCATGCGCTGCGTTGCCGCCGGGGGCCTCCACGCCCGCACCAGCGAACCGCCGAGGGAGGGCTTGGGGACGCCGATGCCGCCAGCCTCCGCGCTCCAGCCCCGCGCGAGCTGCCTGGGGGGGCCGCGAAGACGACGCCGCCCCGCTCCAGGCCTCCGGCGCTCCAGGAAGCCGCTGGGGGGGCAGCGGAGACGCCAGCGCCACCGCACGTTCATCACCGGGAGGCCTGCGCCGCCAAGGGACGCCCGAGGGGCCTCCCGCTCCCCACGGGCCAGCCGCCGTGAGGGGCCTCGGGGGACGCCAGCGCTGCTCGGGTGGGGAAGGGCCGCGGCGACCTCACGCAGAGGAGCTCCGCCGCCGATTGTGGTGGAGCTGGAGAGAGGAGGGCGCCAGGTGAGGGAGAGTGAGAGAGGAGGGCGGACGGGTGACGAGAGAGGACGGCGGGCGGCTGAGGAATAAGTGAGGATGGGGTAAGTGAGGGGAACCCTAGCTCTCATTTTTATATAAGCCCGATACGAATGGGCTTTGGGCCTCGGCCTTATTAACCGAGACGGGCCTTTTTAGGAGGTCCGCCTCCGAAAATAGAGATATTTTTAGAGGCGGATTTCTTATAAAGGTCCGCCTCGGTTAATAGATTTTGCGAGGCGGTTCACCATGACCGCCTCGGTTAATAAAAAATGACCGTCTCGGTTAATCCAGGCATTAACCGAGGCGGTTGGATTGTCTGCCCGCCTCCGAGACCCATTTCCAAGTGCCTCGCAAAAGATTTTTTGTAGTAGTGCCGCCGGCAGTGGGCCGAGAAGGGGCTCGCCGTCACCGTCTCCGTCTGTGATGTCGCCGTGCGCGCTGACCGGGAGAAGCTCATGGACACGGTCAAGGCGACCTTCGACGGCAAGCTCGACATCCTGGTGAACAACGCCAGGCAGGTGCTGCCCAAGGCGGCGGCGGAGTGCACGGCGGAGGAATACTCGCATGTGATGGCGCGACCAACTTGGAGTCGAGCTTCCATCTCTGCCAGCTCCCGCACCCTCTCCTCGTCAGAGCGTCCGTCGCCGGAGGAGGAAGCGTCGTCCATATCTCCTCCATCGCAAGCTTCCTGGGTTACCCAGGGATCGTACTCTACTGTATTTCCAAAGGTAACTACGTGGGTGCTAGCTACAAATGTTTGGCTTTTGTCTATCTTTGCTGTGTTTTCTCTTGTAACTCACTCTTGGTTACGGTTAATCAACGAATTGTTACTATGAAGCTTATTAGGTTAGCACAGATGTAGTTGGGATGCTAACTCGCATTTAAGCTCGAACTTTGGGATCCGCCACGATACAACACATGTTTTTTTAAATAAAACAAATATTAGTGATATTGGAATTTAAAATTTTGACTCTAGAATATCTACATTATTGTTATATATAGCTATATGATAAACTAGCAGGAACCCCCAAGTTGTTGCACGGGCTAGGGAACTATAACGTATATAAGTGTGGTCATAAAAACAGTAAAATACAGTGCATATATTAAAAAATTTCATAAACATGTACTATTGAGAAGATATGGAAGTTTTTTATCAATTACTTCAGCTACCATCTTATAAAGAACCATTGTCATGCTACATGGATCAGGATGTTTTGCTTGGACATTTTGGAAGTGAGCTTCGAATTGTTGGATGCTCAGTTTCAGATTATAATGCAGGTACACCAATTTCTGCAACCTGTCATAGCCTTAAAGATTTATTATTTTTGTATGGAGGAAAGCAAATGCGCTCCAGTTTCTTTGACATCCACCTGATGATGTGCATTGTGAAATGTCTTGCAATCCTTTTTAATTGATGACAATGCCCTGCATAAGAACATCACCAGTCAGCTGCAGTCAATTTAAAAAAAGTTAACTTGCAGGACATGATCGCTATGTGGCAATTATTTTTATTTCAGAGATATTTGTTGCACATTGACAGGAGCAACAGCAGATAATACATGTGCTGGTTTTGCATTTAGTGCTGATCACCAAGCTTCTGGATCTCCAAATAACCCTGTCAGAGGTAGCAGCAGGCAGCATGTAACTATCAAAGGCTAAGACATTCATTAATTTTCCTTGTACATAAGTAGTGTTAAAAGTCTGTCGTCACATGAGGAAAAAAAGAGACCAGCAGATAACACCTCACATGAATAAAAAAGAGGCCAGCAGCAATGCAGCGAAGACAAAGAGCACATCATTGTTATTTCAAAAATGTTGTCTCTCTAATATTATACCATGTGCAAATAGCATCATTAGTAGGAATGAGTCAGCAGACATGAAACTTTAAAACTCTATGTACAAAGAAAAATCATACTCCGTAGGTGTGGAAATCATGTATACTGGATTACATGGTAGGATTTCAAATTCTATCAACCAAATCACTGACCCCAAGAAATGTTGATACTAATATTTTCAGACATCTTGGAACCGCACAATGGTCTTAAATAAGTAGAGTAAATGTTGCATAATTGGATATTATTTGTTATAACTGAACCTCTCGGATTTTTTTTTTCATGACTGCACAAAGTTGAATTCAGTAACTGAATCTCAGTTTAGTTGTTCATAGCACAGGTTGATCGGTACTGTATAGAGCATGGAACTAAATTTACCTAGAAAACATAGCATCCGCCCTGTGCAATAATTGTGCATCGGTATTTTACACTACCGTGGAGAGAGCCTGCACAATTCATGCCATGTTTTAATGTGTTTGGATGTTGACCTTTTTTTTGGTAACTTGTAGCAGTAACCTCTAACCTCTGGCCCTGTTTTTTGACTCTAGCACAACTCAGCTCGAAACATTTGGGGAAAAATTTAGGCTCAAAACAAATGTTAATATGACTGCCTTACTCTACACATAACATGGGTAGCAGTTTTTTTCAGGCTCGATGATACTCTAGAGTGTGTTACTATGGTATTGCCTAAACATTGCGAACATGGAATCAACCATCGTTGCAATCAAAACCTGTGACTTTAATAGAACATAAAGGTTAGCGTAGATCAACAATGTATCATTTTATACCCTATGAGATGAGCCTTTTCACTGGGAACAGACGTTATGGAGTTGTGGTGGCAGGTACAGTGGAAGTTTTGGTGATATTGTACAAAAAGATTCTATTTAATAAGCATAAGCAGGCACTTGTTTCGTATGATGCTCTCCATTTAACTCAAGCTCTCGCTGGCTCGCTGCACCCTTTTCCTATTAACAAAGGCAGTTGCTTCAGGATTGGAACTGGCAAAAGAAACGCTGGATTCACGTTTAACCTGAAAGCTGTACTTTATTGATACAACAAAACGCTGATATATTGATTCAGAGCTAGATTTTTCTTAAAAGAGTACGAAAATCAGATTGACACCAAGTTGAAACAAAATTCGGGAAATCAACTCAGGAGTGTTAGTCATACTCGTCTTGTTCAATCTGCATAAGCAAAAGAGATGGTATGCAAGGATAAAAACTTCTGACGGTAGCCTTTTGTTTTCCTTTGGCATTCTATCGACCATCTGAAAGGCACAGAACGCAAGGGCAAAGGAAATAGTTGAAGGGCTTACCGTGACAGATCACACATGTCCCTCTGCTCGTAGAGCTCCATAGGCATCACAGCAGGGGAGGTCGCTGCCCTCACGGAGCTCGTCGCGGATGGTGGTGGCGCCCTCGGAGGAACCTCCAAGATCCAGTGGTGGCGCAGGACCTGCGGCGGTGCAGGTCCATGGTGGTGCGCGTGGTTGCGGCGCGGTGGACCATGGGCCGCGCGGATGGCCGGCACGGCGGAGACCGAGCCGCACGGATGGACAGCACAGCAGCGAGGGTCCGCGGCGTTTCACACTGCACGTGGGACGCGCCGTTGGCGGACGCAGTCGCGCGAGGCGGATTCCGCAAGGGTGCTGGAGGCTCGCCGTCGGTGGAGACTGGGAAGGGGCAGGCGACTGAGCGGAGGCGATTTAGGACGGGGAGAGGCGGAGGGGACGGTAGAGGAGGGAGATAGGGAGAAGTGGATGGAGTCGCGGCTTCCTCGGGCGCCGTGGTCACCGGCGTTTGCAGCGGTGGAGGCAGCAGGGTGTGACAGCGCCGGGGCCTGCCGCCTGCGTCTCCGAAGCCAAAATGTTCTGGAAGTTTCGTGGCCGTGGTCAGCTGAGGACCGTCGATGGCAAATCGCAAGGCCAGGAAAAGCAGACGACGTGGCTCGACGTGCAAACAGATAAGGTAATATAGGAATAAGGAGAATGGTAGATACCCACTTGTCATCTCATTGAACTGTGCACTCATGTTGGACTGCTCCAACTAGGACTAAATAGTTTCTCAAACATAACCCGTCCTTGTCATTTTTATTTAACCTGTATAACCTGTGTTATGTTTGAGCTCAATTCAAGGACGAGATTCCCAAGATTTATTTACACAAAAGAGCAATACCTCACTCTCCAAATGTATACAAACTAAATTGTTTGAACAAAACATTTTTTATAGTTCATGTAAAAAGTATTTTCTCTGTTTCTGATAGAATTCTAATATTTTTTTTTTGCGACGAAAGAAGAATTATATTAGATGATAGCTGGGTACATCAACATATTACAGTTCCTCTGGATTATACAAATATCCAGAAATTCATCTAAATTGTACCCACGCTGTGAATAGCTACAGATCTCAAACCCAAACCTATTTGACGCTTTGTATGAATGACCGCACAGCAAATACTGGCAACAATTGTTTTCGCCGCATGTAGATGCCCAACGGACAGCCAACATTCCCGCGCAGCGGAGTTGAGAAACTTCTTCTTTTCTTGTATCTTCCTTTTTCTTCTTTCGCCACCGAAGAACGAGGAAGACTGATCTGAAAATTATTCTCCCTAGTGCTTCATTGTGGCCAGATCCAACTACAACAAAACGAAGAAGGGACTGGAGAAAATTATTCCATGGTGGCGGCATCATCTCCGCCTTGATGCCGCCGTTTGGAAACACAAGTCTCCATGTCGTCATGTCGATGAAGATGCTGATGCCGTAGATGCCGCCTTCATCTTTAACATGTCCGCCATAGAGAAAACGATTCCACCCCACACCCTCGCCGTTGTCGGAGAAGAGCAGGAGGAAGAGATAAATCTTCAATACCAAAAAACTTGGCATGGAGAAACCCTAAACCTAAAGACTCAATCTAATAAGAAAAAACTTACTAGAAAATAATGGATCCCCACTCCCTCCGACCTTCGGCGATATGCCGAAAGAGGAGGGAGGGGGACCAACGGTGGAGACACCGAACGGGAGGAATGAACCAACTTACAAGGAGTCTGGCTGTCGAGTGGTCCCAGGATAAGACTCGTGTGAACTGTGTTGCCCCAGGCGCTATCACGACTGATATACTCAAACAGGTGCATAGCTATTAGACCAAGTACCAAATGATTAAATAATAGGCAGGTCATCAGCTTTTTTTATCCCCTAAATTATTCAGACTAAAGTGCATGGTCGGTCCCAAAACAAGACTAGATAGATGTGTGTCACGCCGGTGCCTATACTCACAAATTGCGTTGTTTCAATCCTTAAACTTATCGAAGTGTGTCAAGCTAGTTCTCACATACAAATTACACCGTTCTAACCATTAATCTCTCTGTGTCTCGGTAGTCATCCAAACTGATCTAAGCACAGCCCACACACCGATGTGGTATACTGAAAGGTTGCTGACTTGGATCTGACATACATGTCACCTCCCTCTCATAAAGCTCCCACCTCACTTATGGCCATGCATGGCTAGTTGGCTCATGCTATTGTCAGGCTGTCTCCAAGAGTAGACCAATTGGGATACCCAAACTCAAAATAGGTTTCCAACACAATTTCTATAGCATTCAATAGAGTATTATACAGAAGACCTATTTTAGGTGTTAGAAGAGGCATAACCCAAATCTGAGTATCCTCTTTACTGAAGACGCATTTGCATAAGAGCTATCTTTTGAGTCTTGTTGTTGGATAAGACTAAAAATGAGTATGAATCCTTTGTCTGTAGCGTTACTCAAAAAATGAATGAGTATTGTCGTTTGACTCACGGCTGTTGGAGACAGTATCAGCCATTCAGGAAGGGATAGGGCTTGTGGGTGTTCTTGCTAGCTAGGGCACAGGCGGTGGCGGTGGCGGTGGCGGTGGCACTGGTAGTCGTAGGGCTGGATAGTGCTAGTAGGTATAGGCGCTGGCGGGCATAAACCGTCCTTAGTTTATCAGCAGTGTTTTTTTCTCATAAAAAATCAGTCGTTTTAGTATGCGCTGGCATGGCAGAAAAAAGTATGCAAGAATGAATAAAATTCTGATTATACTTATTAAAAAACAAAATTCGATTACATTGATTTTGTACGAGGCTACATAATTACATTTATCTATCACGATGATTCATTAGCTAGTACACAAATAGAACAAAAACAAATACGTCTGCTGGATCGGAATGACTTTGGTTTGACCATAACATTGCACATAAGACAATTTCTTTTCATAAAAGAAATATAAGTTAGCAGAAAATTGCATTCCCCATACATACCATAATGGCTTAGATAACTACGGCTGTATATAATGAGAGTACGTATGTCTAGCTAGTGCAATGAAATTTATACTTTTTGTCTTTTTTTGGGTTGACAGGTTGAACAAGAATTTCTCGACGAAGAGATTTCACGGGTTCCGATGAAGAGGATCGGCGAGGTAGAGGAGGTGGCGTCCGTGGTGTCGTTTCTTTGTATGCCGGCGTCTTCCTATGTCGCTGGCCAAGTCATTTGCATCGACGGCGGCCGGACCATAAGTGCATGAGCTTGTACTATGTACTACTAACTTCATCCTAAATTATAGTTCATTTGTCTTTTTCAACTTTAAGTTTGATCACTCATCTTATTCAAAAAAATTGTTCAAGATTTCATTTCTTTTGTTATGGCTTGTTTTACGAATAAAAAAGTTCTTAATTTAAATTTGACTATATTTACATAATTTTTTTAATAAGACAAACGGTCAAACTTGAGGTTAAAAAAAGTTGAACAAACTATAAATTAAGATGGAGGGAGTGGTTAATATATAGATGTGGAATATAATGAGACATTCAGTTGGTTGTATGGTTTCTTGGATGACTTATGCCATGAAAATTTTATTTAGCAACTATATATGCTATGCGTTTCAAATGCCTGAAAATCGAACTTCTCATATTGTTTCTGAACATGTGCCGGTTGTAATCTATACATTACGAGAGGTTTAAAGGTTTATCAATGATATGTCATCTGTTTTACTCCCTTCATCCCAAATTATAAAACATTTGACTTTTTGGCTCCAAATTTGACCATTCGTTTTATTCAAAAAATTTGTGCAAATATGGCCAAATTTAAGTTATTTTGAAGAACTTCTATTAGTAAAGCAAGCCACAACAAAAAAAGTGATATTATGCAAAAAATTTTTGAATAAGACAAATGGTCAAACTTGGGGCCAAAAAAAATCAAACGTCTTATAATTTGGATGGAGTGAGTATTTTGTTTTAGGAACAGACTCATCATGCATGAGCACTTATCTCATACGAGCATGCAAAGAACGGTAGACCAACTGAACTCTGCGCCGTGCTTGGACACGCACACGGTACAAACTTCTAACTTGTACAGACACAAGACATGATTCTGTTGGATTAATCGGATGATTGTAAGAAATGAAGGGAAAAAAAAAACATTGCTCCTTAATCGTACGGAAGTTTATATATTTGCGTGCCGGCCGGAAGTGAGAAGCTGGACTTAATCAAATTTTAACCAAAATTTTGGGTCCCCACTCCATTTTACAGCCGAATGAGCACTAAATGATAACATTTGTCTGCCATTTAAAACAACCGAGAGTGATAATAGATTGTTGCCACTGGTTTATTTAGAACCAACATCATGTCTTTTTTATAAATAGGCATGATAATGTAACTGATTTAAAAATAGCTGGTAGTAATTCTTAAAAGAACGCAATTCTATCGACAGTGCTAAGTTAGACTGTCTTTATTTTGATAGGTTTTTCATGAAATCGTTAATTTTTTATGGTATAAAATAAATATCACTAGGTTCATCATATCATGCAATTTATTTTTATAGTGTATACCTATTTGAAATTAACTGGTGATACATTTTTGTTTTAACTTAGTCAAATACACAATACATGGACATATACACAATATATGGACATAGGTAGATCTACCTAGAACTGCATTATTTTTGGGACAGGTAGTAAAACATGTGGCAAGTACTAGACATCTGCACTTGTATGAATTTTTTCAAGATAATAATTGCGGAAATGACCTGTAAGAATACATTATCCCTATTTATACAGTTCATAGAAGAAACCATTAGAAATTATGATTATAATTCATTTTTTACCCCAAAACTCTTCTTATTCTAAAACTGTTCAAAATTAGCACATCAACTATCAATACCGTTCAATTTAATCTTGAGGCAGCTTTTTGGGGGCTTTTAGGTGTTAGCATTTGCAAACAAACGGTAACCCATAACCTAGAACTGCTATATTAAAAGTAAGGAGTATATAACTTATTTTTGGGTGCTTTTGTTTTGGTCCATGATGTAAGGAAAATGAACCCAAGGGCTATATACTTTGGATTTTGGTGATTGATGATCAACATGACTATTTGTACCAATATTGTTTGCTAGTGATTTTAGATATAGTTCAAATGATGCAAAGTGGACTTAGACCACATGGTGTTGTATCTGGTTTGTGTGCTTACTTTCCCGACAAGGTAGGTGCACCTTATTTATTTCATTGTTGTTCTTGTATTACTGTTCACTTGTTTATTTTATTTTATTAAGTTCATCTAATATTTTAAAATTTCATTTATACTTTGCATGTTAGGTGCTCCCTAAAAGCATTTATCATGTGCTCAAAAAATAATCTAATTTTTTTTAGCAGAAAAAAAATAGTCTAATTAGCTCCTGTCATTCGGCTTGCCAAAAACCTTTAATAAAATTATAGAAACGGCCCTACCCAATAGAGAACTCGAAGCCCTCCACCATTCGGGTGACAGCCAGCCACGGCCCGTGGGCTCACCAAGGCGGTTGACCATTTGCAGCTAGACGCATGTTGGGCCGCTTCTTGTATTGGCCTGCACCGGTGCTGCTGGACCAGGCCGGTGACTTTTTTTTTTTTTAAAAGGACCAGGCCGGTGGCTTTGTGAGCTGGAGATGCAGCTTAATTAGTTCTGTATGCTGAACTTTGTGCACTTTTAGTACAAGACACAACGTGTAATCAGATCATGTAATATGTTATTATGTACTAACATCTTCTGTTATTCAACTTTCACTTTCTTGTTTTGTAGATTTCAACTTAACACCTCCTCTTGTCCCTTTAAATTTCATGCATAGTTTTATGTTCTTTTCTATTCCTATGTGTTGCTACTATGCTCCTACCCCTGTTGTGTGTTTTTCTGTACCTATCCATGGGGCTCTCGGAAGATGATCGAGTGGTTCGTGCTCCGCCTGCATGCAGAGACGTGTACAGTGAGCAGTGAGCAACTGGGTATAAACTGAACCACACAATCAAGGGACTGTCGCATAGAAACTTACCCACGGCCACATATGAGCACGTCTGAAGGATTGAGACTAAACCGATAATTCTATAGATTGACAATGTTATCGTAGGTGTCAAGTCGATGACTACCTGTAGGTGAGTAGGTTCTATCATAAAAAATCAGCTGATCTACGTTCTGTTTGCCGCTTTTATTTTATGTGCATTGTGCAAGCATGTTCATTCTGTTGGCGTGTTTGATGGTCTTTCTTTATCGGTGATTTGGTTTGGTGGAACAGCTGATTTGTTTACTCTGGTGGTTGTCACGCATGCTTTCATTTCCACTGTAAGTATGTTCATTTTGTTTATATGTACTTGTATTGTTTACTTTTTGGTAAAAAAAGAAGTACCTTTCTCTCGTGCTCCTCGTGGCAATTTTAAAAGAAACACGTACACGTCTATAAAGTGCATGGGCTTCAGAAGACGAGAGTGGCACCTGTACGTGTCGCGTGCAACAGAATACAATCGATGGCCGAGATGGCAGCAGTGGCCGGCCGCGAGAGATGGAGCTTGGCCGGAGCGACGGCGCTGGTCACCAGCGGGAGCAAGGGCATTGGGCACGCCATCGTGGAGGAGCTGGCGACGTTCGGCGCGCGGGTGCACACCTGCTCCCGCAACGCCGGTGAGCTGGAGGAGTGCCGCCGGAGGTGGGAGGAGAAGGGGCTGAGCGTGACCGTCTCCGTCTGCGACGTCGCCGTGCGCGCCGACCGGGAGAGGCTCATGGACACGGTCAAGGCGACCTTCTAAAGGACCGAGAGTGGCGACCAGAGGGGGTGAATGGGAGCCTCAAATTTCTTTCAAAACTTTCGACCAAATGTCCCAAATTCAAACACACAAACGAGCGATAAGTTCACGAGCCAACAGGTGGCTGGGTACTCTAGGAGATGTCCTAGGAGTACAGCGGAACGATCGCAAAAGACCGGAAGCAAGCGCTCGACGGAACTTCGAAACGGGTGCACCCAATTCCTATTGAGAAGGAGTGAGTGCCCAACCCAAGATACTCAAGCCAACTAATGACAAGAGTACTTAGGAACGATGCACGTTAAGTTAGGAACCCAACGCAAAAATCAGAACTCAGATCACGAACGGGCAAGAAACGCGAAAAATCAGCACTGCTACAGCGGGATTCTTGCGGCATTTTTTGAAACTTCTTGTCCAGCGGGATTCGAACTCATGACCTCTCCCTCGCGTGGAACCTCCCCTACCACTGCAATACACACTCACATATGTCTATATTCCGTTTGGGTTTTTAAATATTATGCAAAATCAAGTGAAAATTACTTGTTTGAGGCTCTAAACGAATTCAAATAAAAAACTTGTCAACTACAAAGTTTCATAACTTTTTGAGATCTACAATTTTCATTTAAGAAGTTTCTCCATATGAGGTCTTTTTATAAAATTTGAATTTCAAATTTGAGCGGATTCAGATGCAGTTTTAAGCATAACAAGATGAATTCAAATGAAAAAGTTGCCAACTACAAAGTTTCATAACTTTTCGAGATCGATAACTTTCATATTGGGTGTTTTCCTATCCGAGATACTTTCAAAAATTCAAATTTTAAATTTGAGAAATACGACTGTACTTTTTATTAGCAAAATTAATTCAAATTAAAAAGTATTCAACTACAAAGTTATATAATTTTTCAAGACCTATATCTTTTAGTTTGGTCATTTAATCATTCGACATAGTGGTAGAAACATGTTCACAAATCTTATATATCTCTCTTATAGTCACTACTGGAATCCGGCTCTTTGCCGAGTGTTTTATCTTTAGCACTCGGCAAAGAGCTTGTTGCAGAGTGCCCAAAAAAACACTCGGCAAAGCAATTGACACTCGGCAAAAAGCTGGATTCCGGTAGTGAAGATTACGAAATATTGATAAAAAAGATAGGTATCTAGATGTGCTACTTACAAAAGAGAGTCTAGTCCAGTAGTAGAGAAGTGTCATCTATGCTCAAGGTAATATCTATGCTCAAGGTCTTAGATTTGAGCCCCCAAAGACACAAAATTGCTTGTTTTGTTTTTCTGGATCCAATAACAAAGGTGGACATCTTAATGTGCCTTCCTTCCTCAATGGCATTGTAACCATTTGTTAAAGGCGACTGTGCTGCTGGCCACTTTTTGACCGTCTCCGAAAATACTTTCCGTAGTAGTGATAGCTTCTACCACGATTTAGTTCTAGAGACCGTACAATAGCTACCCACGATATAGATTCCATGTGGATTGTTTAGCTATGCATTTTGTAAGAAGATACGGGGAATGATTTGTCATCGAGCATTAAATATTTTATAAATCGACTATCCCTCAAATATTCGCTCTTTAATTCTGTGATAGGAGTATAATTGACTTTCCTGCATGTTTAGAACAATTCAGCATAGACAGAAAATGTGAACCCAGACCACTCAATAATCAGTCAACACACGTACCCATCCATGGGGCTCGGAAGATGATCGAGTGGCTCGTGCGCCGCCTGCTTGCAGAGACGTGTACAGTGAGCAATTAGATCTGGGTAAACTGAACCACACACTGTTGCATAAACACAGCAGGGATCGATGGAAGCAGCTAGCAGACGGCCACCAGATATGGACATATGATGCCTGGTTGGTGCGATAGCTCTCGTCACCCAAGAACACACACTCTTCCTACAATTAATCTCCCTACCCATATCAGCACGTCACAAAGATTGAGATTGAGCCGATAATTATAGATTACCAATGTCACATAGGTGTTAAGTCGATGACTACCTATAGTTGAGCAGCCTCTATCATAATAAAATCAGCTGATCTATACTCTGTTTGTCACTTTTATGTGCATTGTGCAAGCATAATCGCAATTTGTATATAAGACAGTGGCAGATGTCTTTGTTTTCTGTTGTTGTAGTAAATCACTGGCGGACGCGTCATGACATCTGTAATGAGCAGTCACCACAGATGTGTTCTATTTAGAGTTAAATACACCAACGACCCTTAAACTTGAGACGTTATGCTACTTAGATCCATTAACTTTCAAAATCAAAATCTGACACGTAAACTTGTTTAGTGGTACCACTTAGGTATGGTCCTAAGTGGCACCACTTAACAAGTTTAGAGGGTTAGATTTTGATTTTAAAAATTCA
Source organism: Chrysopogon serrulatus (assembly GCA_015844335.1). Lineage (NCBI taxonomy): Eukaryota > Viridiplantae > Streptophyta > Magnoliopsida > Poales > Poaceae > Chrysopogon > Chrysopogon serrulatus. The sequence continues at coordinate 199,800 of JADLZL010005015.1, read as the reverse complement.
TAGATCTAAGTGGCCTAGCACTGCATAACAAGTTTATGAGGCTAAATGGTACAACGCCACAAGTTTAAAGGTTATCAGTGTACTTAACTCTTTTATTTATTTGTGCCTCTCTTATGAGTAGTCAACACATCCTATCTACAGCGATAGATGCAGATTGATCATCGTATGCTTTCAAATGCATCTTTGATGGACATTAACATGAGTATGCGATAAAAGGATTTGACATAGTGTGTCATAGGTGTCTAGATGAAAAAAAAATCCGGTTCTCTGGTTGTCCTTGTTGGTGGTATTGTTTTTTTCTCGAAACAAAAGTAGGAGCTTATGTACAAGAAGGTTAGCCAGACAAGACATCAAAAAGGCACTTAAAGGGTTAATCACCCCACACAACGCGGCTAAGCACAAACACGACCTACTACCATTTGTCATCGTCGTTACCAAGCATGGAAGCCAAATTGCCAGCAGCTCTGACTTCCCGTGGCAAGCCACCCACTAGTCACTCCCGATGAGACCGACGCTAATGACTGCTGTCTGTCATCATTGCCAAGCTCAAACCAAAGAGCAGCTCCTTGGTAGTCTTTGTATGTGTCCTTTTTTATTTTGGGAGGCATTGCTGTCGAGAAAAGAACGTCCCACCTCTCTCTTTGCTTGTTCCGGCGTATTTGAGGGGCCTCTTTCTATCGATGATTGGTCTGGTGGTACACAGCTGATTTTGTTTATTCTGGTGGTTGTCACGGATGCTTTCGTTTCCACTGTAACTATATGCTTTTCGTTTCCACTGTAATTATGATCATTTTGATTGGTCTGGTGGTCTCTTTCTATCGTGCTCCTCGTGGCAATTTTAAAAAGAGAGACACGTACACATCCACGCATAAAACTCCATGGGCTCCAGAAGACGAGTGCAGGGAAGTGTAGCGTGAGCAACAGAATACGATAGATCTACGTCGTGCGACTTTCCTAACCACACAAGAGACGACTGCAGGCGATGGCAGAAGCGGCCGGCCGCGAGAGATGGAGCCTGGCCGGCGCGACGGCGCTGGTCACCGGCGGGAGCAAGGGCATCGGGCACGCCATCGTGGAGGAGCTGGCAGCGTTCGGCGTGCGGGTGCACACCTGCTCCCGCAACGCCGGTGAGCTGGAGGAGTGCCGCCGGCGGTGGGCGGAGAAGGGTCTCCAGGTCACCGTCTCCGTCTGCGACGTCGGCGTGCGCGCCGACAGCGAGGCGCTCATGGACACCGTCAAGGACATCTTCGCCGGCAAGCTCGACATCCTCGTAAGTGCCGCTGATGCGAATTGCACATGAATTTCGATTAGGCCTCATTTCTTGATTGAACTGCTGTGACATGACGGCCGGATGTGGCATCATCGCCGGCGCAGGTGAACAATGTGGCGCAAGTGATCGCCAAGCCGGCGACGGAGTGCACCGCCGAGGACTACTCGCGGATCATGGCGACCAACCTGGAGTCGTGCTTCCATCTCAGCCAGCTCGCGCACCCGCTCCTCCGCAACGGCTCCGTCGCCGGCGGCGGAAGCATCGTGCACATCTCCTCCACCGCAGGCTGCCTCGGCACTCCACGGAACGTGCTTTACAGCACTGCCAAAGGTACCCATTTCCGTCTTGCTCAAGACCCATTTCTAGGAGCATCTTTTCAAGTATTTTTCACACTCTATCTTTAGTGTGCTCTGGAAAACCAGCCCTGGTCTTCATTCTTGGCCAACGAGAAATTAGGAAATAAGAATAAGAATGTTAATATTAGAGATCTAATTAAAGAAATTACTGGAGAACATTTTTCTACCAAGGTTTCATCAGTGTTTTAAATAGCCGGCTAAGCCATTTTAGTTATCTATGTCCCAAAACTGGCTATAGCGGCAACTAAAAAACCAAATTGTATATTAAAAAACTTAGCTAAATTATTCTTAAACAGCTATAGCTAGAGATTTAAAACCTTGGATTTTATATCACTATGAAATGATACAAAGAGGCTCTTTAATTGCTTGCTCACATATTTTGCATTTATATACTTCCTTCGTCCCAAAATAATTGTCGCTTTCGCTTCCCGAGAAACAAATGCTGACAATTTTTATAAATAATAAATATTATCGATTAGTATCATAATTAGTATCATCGGAAAGATCTTTAAATCTAGTTTTTTTACAAAATTATTCAGAAATATAAATATTGTATATATTTCCTATAAATCGAAGTTAAACTTATGGCACGAAAACCAGAAACGACATTTAATTTGGGACCGAGTAGTATGTGCAAAAGATGTCATATCTCTAAACGAAGATTCTACTGAAATTCCCTCATATATATATATATATATATATATATATATATATATATATAACAAAATAAAACATTATAATAATACAAAAGAATTTTCTTCCAAGAGAAATAATTAATGTGCATAAGTTTGATTTTGATGTCCTTATAACTCCAAATATTATTCAACGATGATGAAATATTATAGACCAGATTTATTTAAACCAAAACTAACCACGTGTATGTAAAAAAAAATACCGAATATCTGCGATCGACTTTACTTCTGACAATAATTTTACATTTTGATTTGGCAAATTGGTAAAACGGAGAAGTTGGACATGAATAATAATATATACTTTTTTTTTTTTTTTTGTGGGACATCAATTTTAACGTGTGTATACACAGGTGGGATGAACCAGCTCACAAGAAGCCTCGCTGTGGAGTGGGCCAGGGACAAAATTCGTGTGAACTGCGTCGCACCAGGGTTCATCCTGACTGACATGCTTAAAACGTACGTGCCTACGCATATTTTTAATTACCATCCAGGCATCCAGCTCATTCATTGTTTCTCTTTCTTTCCTTTTTCCACTATTACTATTTTAGATCAACACTAAATCATAGATGTTAAATCCACACTAGATTAAACCATGACTTCAGTCACTCATATCAAACCAGAGTACGCTCAACTCATTAAAATACATTTTCAACCCACCAATTCACCAACACCTTATGCTATTGTTTATATTTAGCCACAAACAAAAGCAAAAAATAAATAGACGCAACAAAAACTCGTTGCAACCTCTATTATTCACAGCCAAACTAGATCAGTCCACTTTAACGGAACCCAAACCAAACCAGTCCAATAACCTTCTCAGCTTGTTTCAATTCATACTAAAAAAATACAACCCAAAAGCAAAAACAAACAAAAAAACCGGGCTTAACCTAAATCATTGTCAGGTTATATTACTATGAGACAAAGTTCGATCTTCATCAGCTCAAAATCATCCAATGTTGTTTGCCGTAATTAAATTATCGGTCTTTGAGGTTTTGGCAGGGAACAAACTCGGAGATCATCGAGCACGAATCTCAACGGATTCCACTGCGTCGCATCGGGGAGCCGGCGGAGGTGGCGTCCATGGTGTCGTTTCTGTGTCTGCCGGCGGCGTCCTACGTCACCGGCCAGGTCATCTACGTCGACGGTGGCCGAACCATAAGCTCTTGACAACATATATACATTCTCCTACGTCACTCCCCAGGTCATCCACGGGTAATAAAAATACTTCCAGCCATGAATTGAAAAAAAGATGATTAGAAAAAAAAACTGCATTATGAGGGGGTGCGTCAACGTTACACAAAAAGAGAAACAAAATCATGTAGAAAATTGTGTTTAAAAAAAAATCATGTAGAAAATTGGATTCTTGTGCACATGGCGATCACACATGGGGAGTCGTAACAATTTGTGATCTCATATAATATAACGGTAATGCTGAGACTCGGATGTCTGACTTTATCCGGACATGGCGCCCGCCTACTTGTTGCTCCCACCGCTCGTCCTTGTACTCACGATATTATATTATAAAAAAACAAGTCGGATAGATGGACTCGACCAGCGCGCTCGTACCTATTTGGACGTGCAGTTGTAGACAGGCGCCCATCATTTCTTCCTTTTTTCATGGGTCAATGCATGGGAGCACGTGCTGTGTGGGGATGCATGCAACACTTGAGTTCTGTGCATGCTGTTACCAGAAAGAAGGATGGGCGCTATTCATGAGAGAGAACATGGGGCCCTGCATCTGCATGTCTTTTTTCTTGCTCCTATGATAGGTGACCATAGGCAGCTGTCCTAAATTTTTTGCAGGCACCGTTACTATTATTTCGTTGCGGGACGCCAGGTTGCATGAAGAAAGAGAGGGTAACGATGTATGTTCTCTATGTTTATCTAGATGTTGCATGTATTTTATTTAAATGTTGTAAAAATATATTTTAGTGTTACATATGTTGTAATGGCTATATACATATGTTGTAAGTATATATTTCAAATATTTCAGCTGTTTTAGATATATGTTACAAGTGTTTTATTTGAATGTTGCAATATTGTAGTGGGTATAAATGTATGTTGCAAGAGTATGTTCTAAATGTTTCACCTATTTTAGATAGATGTTATATATATTTTATATAGATGTTGCATATATTATACTGATTACATATACTCCCTCCGTCCCTTTTTATTTGTCGCTTCGCTTCCCGAGTACAAATGCCGGCAATTTTAATAAATAATAAATATCATCGATTACTATCATAATTAGTATCACTGGAAAGATCTTTGGATCTAGTTTTTTAATAAAATTATTTGGAGATATAAATATTGTACGTATTTTCTATAAATCAAATCAAACTTATGGCACGCATGCCACGGCGACATATAAAAAGGGACAGAGAGAGTATGTTGCAAGTTTATATTTTAAATGTTTCACTCGTTTCAGACTTGCTTTGTATTTTTTTTTCACCAAATGCTTGTTTATCAGTAGTGGCTACTCTAGGCCTTGTTTAGTTCCACGAAAGTTTTTGAGGAGAGAGATTGTAAAGTCCTGTAGCACTTCGTTTTTATTTGGTAAATATTATCCAATCGTGGCCCAACTAGACTCAAAAGATTCGTCTCGTGATTTACAACAAAACTATGTAATTAGTTATTTTTTTATTTATATTTAATACTCTTTACATGCGGCAACAAATTTGTGAGAGGAGAGAGATTGTAAAGTCCTGTAGCATTTCGTTTGTTTGGGGGAAATATTATCCAATCGTGGCCCAACTAGGCTCAAAAAGATTCGTCTCGTGATTTACAACTAAACTGTGCAATTAGTTATTTTTTTATTTATATTTAATGCTATTTACATGCGGCAAACAATTGATGTGATGGAGAGAGAGTGAAAAAACTTGCAATTTCAATTGAAAGTTGCATGGAACTAAACAAGGCCCTAGTCTCATTCCCACATGCAGGCACACACATGTAGTAGCAGGCGTAGGAGCGGAGCAGTAGCAGGCAAGTAGCAGCGCAGGTGTGCAGTAGCACTGTAGCAGCGCAGGTGTGTAGACAGCGCAGCAGCAGGTGCAGGTGTGCAGCATGTGAGCTGCTGTGGCACGTGGGAGTACCAGCTTGGGGTAAAGCATGAGCAGACAGACATCACATCAGTATTAGGAGATGCGGACCGGTAGCGCGAGCAACACATACCTACGGCAGGCGCGGGCGTCCAGACGGTTGCTCGAGTCCGGACGGCCGGACGCTGGGAAAGCCCATAATATAAAGGAATATATCACAATTTAGGTTGGGTGTGGATGCTATCGTGTAAAATATTTAAATTTAAATATTAGTTAGATGTTGATTGAATATATCCAATTAACTAAATTGTCAGATATCACCAATAATGGTTGATTTGTATTTGTGTTTGGTATCTTTTTTTTGTGAGGAAAAGGTACAATAACTATCAATATCTGTACCAGATATTATTCAAAGAAAACCACAGACCTTTAAAATGGCAAAAAGTCCACTTTAGTCCTTCAACTTTTGTTGAAGTCTCAATTTAGCCTTCAGCCCTCTATAACTGTTAATGTTAAAGCTGAATCAACGGTGGATTTAAGTGTATATGTATTTCCAAAAAATAATAAAATAATATTAAATCACTAAAATTCATTCGCAACAATTTTTAAATCAGTAAATGTGAAATAAGTATAGAGTTTTTTTTTCTAATAAAGGCATAATCTATCTCATTGAGATATATAACTTTAGTTTTGATAAACTTCTTCATTTGAGATCATTTGGACAATTCAAAAAAAATTTATTATCGAAATATGAAGACATCAAACAGATTTTTAGGACCATAAAAACTACAAATGAAACAACCATTACCAACAATAAAGTTGTAGATCTCTTTGAGATCTAAAACTTTGGTTTAAGACATTTCTCCTTCGAACAACTCGAAAAACTTAAATATCAAAATATGACAACTACAAACAGAATTTTAAGACATCAATTATAAAGTTATAGATCTCATCAAGATTTACAACTTTGGTTTTCTTTTGTTAAGAGTGTAGTAGTAGAGCACGGAATGACACTTAGATCTGATACTTTGAAAGGCATACAACAACATAACATTGTACAAAATGTGACATCATAAATAAATTCACATATTGGTCTAAACAAACACCCATAGATGCTCCTATCTAGCTCTGTCACTACTGGAAACTCACATTCTTCTGTGAGTGCAAAAACACACTGAAAAATACAAATACCCATAGAAAAATATTTTTGTGAGGGTGTACCGACGGAAAAATATCCACAGAAATAAAATGACAGAAAAGTTGAATTTTTATGTGGGTTCACCATCGAAAATCATTTTTTTTTACGTGGGTTTTACACGCACAGAATAATTATGTTCATCCAGATTAAAGATAAATATTCTATGTCTTAATCCTCACAAAAAAAAATAAACACACAGAAAAATACATTTTTCCTATCAGTGCAGCTAAACTCACTATTCAATTTGGAATTACTTTTGATAAGCATGCAGAAATTCATTTAAAGTTTACAAAATAGAAAATCACCCCAAAAAAATTCAAACTTCTACACAACATTATGTATGTAGCCTATGTTATGTAGAAAAAGTTTGGAGTATAAAAGTCATTTTTAACATTGTTTCACAAGGTGCTTTCCCTGTATACACGAATAAATATCAAACCATATGCAAGAAAAACAATAATTGGTATCCAAACAAATGTTGTCAATTGGTAGAGTATGATTTTAGAAAAATTTAGAAAAAAATCATCAAATTTTAAGTTAGTATGAGGATGAAAGACTAGAGAGAGATTAAAATGAAAAGTGATGCTTGTTCATAGCATGAGGGCACTTCTATTTTTCTGTGTGTGTTCACTTTTTTCTGTGTGTTTTATAGAAACCCATAGAAAAATTAATATTTTTCTATGGGTATACATTTTTTCACGTGTGTGCATTGTCACATACAGAAAAAATGATACAATTATTCCGTGAGTTTTCGTATTTTTCTATGTGTGCCAAAAAATGCACAGAAAAATTCATCACCCACAGAAGTATTCGAGTTTTCAGTAGTATGTAGATGTGATTGCCTTGCCAACAGTGGCGCCATCCATCTCTATTATGATTCTTGTCATTCCCTCCGTTATCTTTTATTAGGCTAGTCTCAATGGGAGTTTTATGGGCATTAAATATGCTGATGTGACACTGTATTAATGAAGAGAGAGATTGTGAGAGTTTCATAGGAGTAGAGATAGTTTCATGGGGATGAAACCCTTTTGCATTGTTTCCAAAAACTGAATGTGTTAGAAACTGAACCATAAAACTCCCACTGAGCCCTTGTTCAGTTCGAAACTTGCGTGAATTCGAACTCCTGTAGCACTTTCGTTTGTATTTGACAAATATTGTCCAATCGTGGCCCAACTAGACTCAAAAGATTCGTCTCGTAATTTACAACAAAATTGTGTAATTAATTATTTTTTTACTAACATTTAATGCTCCATATATACGGGTAGAAATTGATGTGATGGGAAAGTTGCATGAAAGTTGCAACTTTCATGCGAACTAAACATGGCCTGAGGATAGCATTAGGCGTAGAAGCTAGCTTTGTGGATACCAAGGAAACTCAAATAGTGAGGTTGAGGAGCAGTAGTAATCATGCGTGCATTCAGGTGCTGGTGAAACGAACCAATGAGGCGCGTGCATTGACAAATCAGAAACGTTTCCGTGTACTTGCATGCATGCATGAGCTTCGGGTTCCATACATTTCGAGTAAATGCGGCGGCTGCTCTTCACCTCCTGCCTTGGAAGGAGTGCGCTTGCTCTTCACCTTCCGCCTTGAAGTAACCCGGCGCCCAACAAACGATCAAAATGAAAAATCACTGTACGCCAGTACTAGCAATTAAAAGTGACCTTTGGTTAGAAACGGATGTTAGTTATGTCCGCCTATGAAAATAAAATATGTCCACCTCTAAAAGTATTTTGTGTAGTGTCCTGACTTCCACACATTGTTGGTTCCACTTGTGTGGGTGTGAGCTAGGAGAGGCCACTGTTGTTACGGCGAAGCATATCCCGAAGGCAACTTCCCGGGAAGGCCATTTTTTCACCGTTGGATCGTGTGCTGAGATCTGCGCCGTGCCTGAGAAAGTCTGCCCAAGATTTAACTTTTTGCCTCGTGTACAGGCATTTTTACCCCACCCCTGGACCCACACTGCAAAAGCACGGGCACGGCCACCAGGTTTGGATCGGCCGAACTTCCCTCCTCTTGAGTCTGAACTTTTCCCCTCCGTCTTCTACTGAATCTGCCTCCCATCCCTCTTGAACAGCCATGGAACCAGCCCTCAACCTTAGATCTGGTTGAAGCTTGGTGATTCAAGGCAATGGCACACTTGGATCTGCGCTAGGACTCCACGCCGGCGGAGGGAGCGGCGACCTCCAATATGGTCTGCGACGGGGATGGTACTGTCTTCTACCTCTGACCTCCTCTCTCTTTCTCTCTCTCTAGCTCTCACTCTCTCAGACTCGTCTTCTACCTCATATCCGACACTCTTCTCTCCTTCACTGTGGAGGACCTGAATCCGAAATTTCTTGCCAAGATTGGATTTTTGTGGGATTTGCTTGCTTCGCTGTGTTGGGGGATCCTGGTTCCGGATGCTGTTGTCGAGCCGTGTTGACGGGTGCCGCTTGCCGTTGAAGAAGGCCGAGCGCCGTTGGTAGAGGAGCCACGAGCGCGCCGCCGTGGCTGTGGAAGAGGGCCGAGCGCTGTTGGTAGAGGTGCTGCGGCTTTTTTTTCCTTCATCTGCTGCTAGCTCCGTGTAATTCCACTGAGCAATCCTGACGAGAAGAACAATTATAAAGTCCCTGTTTACTGTAATATTGAAATTTTTTAATTAGCTGGTCTTCTTTTAATTCCAATTTTTATTAACTGTATGGCAATGTCCAGCTAGATTGTCGTCTCGCTATAATCGTAGGTGGGCTGTCATAAAGGTCTCGGTGGTTTTAGGTTTTCAACACCTCTTTCCTATTTATGACAATGAATTTATTGAAATTGTTGTAGGTCAGTCAGTGCTGTACTTCAGATATTTGTCTGTAAATTGATTTTTACTTTTTTTAGCATCTCTTTGCTTATTTTAAACCGCACTCTAATCTATGTTTTGAAAATATTGTATGTAATGAAACTACTTATACTGGACCAGTTAAGATATACATGCTTTTTCACTTTTACCATATTATTGTTTTACCGTGGATTTTAGTTTTCAAAGTATCCCTAGCTTATTTCTTGTCTCTGTTTGCTCTCATATACCAGGCTCTATATCAATGTATGAATTAACACACTTTAGAGTATGTAATTTTTGTTTGACATCGCTGGAATTCTTTTAATGTGATTACATTCATGTAATACTATAAATCGACCTTATGCATTATGAACTAGCTTGAAGAACTGCAAGCAAAGAGTTATATCTATCTGAAGCATAGTAATTGATCTTATTGGTTACTCTGCAGTTTTTTTTTGTGTTCCACTTTAGATTGGAATCTGAATTTTTTGGAGCTTTATCATCTATGCCACCCACAGATCTCGAAGGGGGCACAATCCCGGAGTTTGTGGTGCCAAGCTCAAAGATAGCGAGCGAGCAGAAAGGTAATGTCTCCATCTTATTTTTTAATGAACCTTCTAGATCTCGAGAATGAGGGTTCTAATTAATTTTTATCTATGAATGTCAATCTCTTGGTAGGGGCGCAAGTTTTAGATCTTATTTCCTACCCATTCATGCATCACAATTTCTTCTCGGCTGGTTCGGCCACCCAAAAAGGTGTGTGAATCATTCTATAATTTCAAATACCAGTCATGTTGATGTTATACCTGGTAAAAACGAATAAATATGGTAGTGTTGGTAATAAAATCCTTTGAAACTATGGAACATTGTTAACATTATTTTGTAAGTAGGGTTTCTTGGACGATCAACGTTCCAAGATTTGGTTTTGCAAGCAACCTCTGGTGCATTGCAATTTCCCGACATGTATGGTTCAATTGGGAACTCTTCTTCTTGCATGGTCAGTACGAGTGGCGATATATTGGGAGATACACACATGCAGCCAACCAACATGTTGGACCCAGATCATCCTTGCACATTGGATAGGTCAGTTGCAACTTGTTCCACTCTGACTGTTAATAAGGAACATTTCTTAGGATGAAATTGTGATATGAATTGCTTTCTGGACTGAATAGAAGCTCCTGCATTGCCAACACGGACTATGGTGACGTTGTGGTTACTGAAAATGTGAAAGAAAGTGTTGTTCCAAGTGCAGAAGCGGATACAGACATGGACATTGAGGCTGTACTTGGAGAAGGTATTCAAGACATCTCAGATTTGAATGGTGAACAAGATTTAAAAATCTTGCCAAAATGGTGAGTTTACTAGTTGGCTAGCATTACTGCTGTAATTTGATTTCACCACTTAGGAATGTATACAATTTTTAATGCAGCCTTGCTTTGAAAAGTTTTTTTTTAGATTGGGGACAATGTAGATGGTGTGCTGTTATCCAGATTTTATCTAGATTAATATATGCAGCTATATGATGCTGCTTTACCAATGTAACCTTTTTTGTTATTTAACTTTCCTACAAGAGAGATACAAATATTAAAACTATAACCTTGAGTTTTATCATTGACAAAACTAGATACGTAAGTGCCCTCAACAAAACACTTTTGATTTTGTAGGAAAAGGCTTCCAAAAGGAGCGCCCGATTGCTGCCAAACACGTTTAATGAGTCCCATTGAGGGAGCCTTGCGCAATGCACCTTCGAGGAAGACCAAACATATTTTTGAGCCATCTCTTGGTACAAAATTTAATTGTATTACAGAGGCTCAAGAATTTTATAACATCTACTCATGGGAGGTTGGCTTTGGAACCAAGAAGGGAGATAAGCGTGAAGGCAGAATGCAAGAGTTTCACTGTCAATGCAAGGTAATAATTGCGCTTCCTTCAAAACATGCATGTCAAACTCTTATAAAAATGTAACAGAACCGACCAATTTATAAAAGCATAAGTGAAAAATCACTCGCTAAGCAAGTAATCGTCACACTTAAGCAATTATAAACCCGGTAGTCCGGAAATCTCGAAGGATTTCAAACCAAACATCATCAACCAAGATCGTACAAGTTTAGCGTCACCATTCGCACGTTACAACATTTCACAAATAGTTCGACAACATCAGAGTGCGGAAATAAAGTTATTACAAACCAAGTTCTTCAAATCCAAGTAGCGGAAACAAGATAGTTTTAAAAGCTCAACCCACACACACAAACTTAAGTTTAATACGATTGCCCGATAGCCAATCCACAAAAGCAAGTGGGGAGAATATTAAGAACGACCATGCCCTTGGTACTTTAATCCACTGGGTAAAAGCAGGTCTCACAATACCCGTGGTAGGTATGGCCATCTGCACAAACAATAAGAGGAAAAAACCCTGAGTACGAGAAGGTACTCAGCTAGACTTACCTGTCTGACTCAAAAATAAAAGACTCCAAGGAGTATGATAGGCTTTATCGGGGGATAGCTTGACTCTTTTTGCAATAAAAGCGGTGGTAACATTTAAGTGGTAGCTCAGCTTAACCATTCCTATTTATGCTAGGTGAGCACCTATACTATGCATCATTATAATATATTAGTCATGATTAAGCAAGCAAGTAGTAACCATAATCATAATCATAAGCTTAACCCATCATCATCATTAACCACATTCCTTAGTCATTACTACGATGTTTGCAGCTCAAGTCAAAGTGTTCACCGTCCCAGAACGATGGCGATTCGAATCGATTACTACTGAGCTCAGGGGGTATTCCTCACACAAACCACACTCACGCGCGAAGTGAGCTACAGTCACCGTGGCACATATCCGGGAAAACACACGGACTCGAGTGGAACCACCGTACCCAGGGACCGCCCGACTGCCTTAGCCAGCCTTTGCCGGACCTCGGACTTACTCTTCGCGCCCCTGTGGTCCCCCATCCATCTCCGATACGGTGCGAACGCAGTCGAGAACCGGCCCGGATAGTGTTAGGCTTCGGTCGGAAGTGCTTATCCGCCAGCTAAGTGTGAGGCATGCGTTCAATATGACTTGCGGTACAACAACGGTGCGGGTCCTTAATCGACACGCACGGAATCACTATGGTCCAACAACCCCACAAGACTCCGTCCGGTCTCCATTTATCACAACCATAATCATCAACCAGATGATATCAACATAAGCCTTCCATCAATCATAAGTAACCACCTATACTCGCGGATGACGTGAAATCACCCGACTTTTTACCGCCTAAGCAAGCTAAGCATAATACTCGCCCTAGACTAGCGGGGGTATATCAAGGTGGGTAATTCAATGGTAAAGCAAGGATATAATGCATCAACGGTTGCACACAACTCCTATACTTAATGCAACAATCATAAAGCATAATTAGACTGTTAGAAAGCATAGGTAAGTAGATGCTCCGGTGCTTGCCTTGTTCGAAGTCAGCTGCGCGTGATTCGGACACTCGGGCAGGTCTTCCTCGTCCTCTTCTGGTGGGACCTCCTGTTGGAACTCCCCCTGGTGACTCTCCTCGATCTCCGAAAGTTGGGGGTCCTCCTGCGAACCTGTATGATGCGATGCACGGTATAAACATAAAGAATGCATAGGTGCGATGCTTATGAATGAAGATGATTAACAATTTATTTGACAGAGTAGGTGCATATCTCTTCTCTAAACACTTAGAGAAGTGCATAAAGAAGAGAGGTGTGTATAGGCACACACACACATACTCACAACACATAAATAAAGAGAAGTAACATTACTCATAGCTAAGTATCACACTTCAGTTATGGTGCTGCACAACAGGACCAACACTTCAAACATAACTAAAAGTGCTCAAAAATAAATATAGCACCTACTAAAGCAATCAAATCAAAGCCTTATCATTTCATGTGAAACAATAGGCTTGAAATGTGACCTCTATCTAGACAGTCCAGAAAAATCTACAAAAATTATAGGAGCTACATCATGCTATAACAAGGCCATGATAAAATTTTCATCACATTTCATCAAGCATAACAGCCTACACAAAAAAGATAAAGCCACATGACAGAATTGCACATTTAATAACTTTGTACTGTGAAAAGTGTCAAACAACAGATTTCATATTTTTAACTAGAACTTCTTAGCACAAGAGCAGTCATCAAAAATTATCAAGGCATAATTCCTCATATTTAATTTACTAAAAATCATTCAAGAATCAGCCCAGAATTGAATTTAAATCATATTCCAATATTTTTATATAGGAACTGCATGATACATATTTTTCCTAGAAACTACATCACATAACAAAGCTTAACAAAACAAGAATCATATTTTTCTAAGCAATATACAAATTACTATGCAATTAACTGGATTTTAGCCTTTTAAGCAATTAAATAAATCTATACAGAAAAGCATCTCAAAAATTGCATTTCATATTTTTACTAGATAGATCTATTCACCAGGAATCCAACAAAACAAGAATCATCAATTTTGGACTCCATTTGCACCAGCTATGAATTTACAAACATTTAAACACATTTTCTGGAAATTCTTTTAAAGAAAAAAAACCGAACCCTAGCCGGTCCATGGACTTGGTCCAGTGGACCAGAGCCACGACAGCCGGGGCCCCTCAGGTGCATGGCCCCACCGGCTAGGCCGAGGCGGGAGCCGGTGCTCGGGCGGGCGCTAGCTTCGCCGGCGACGAGCTCACCGGGCGCAACCGGGTGGCACCGGGCGTGCTCCTCGCAACGAGGCGCACACGGTGACATGCTCGGCGCGGGCTGCGGTGAACCCTAGCTACAACGGGCGGCGATGATGGCGGCACGGCGGCTCGGGCGCGAGGCGCGGTGGCCGCCTCCGGCGCCCGGTTGGCTCCGTGAGGAGCGCATCATGTGTGCGAGTGCAAGGCGGCTGCCTAGGGTTTGGGTGGGGTTGAGCGCCGGAGCTTCTCTCGACCGCGGGCGTGGCGACGGGCGGCGAAGAACTCCGGCGAGCTCATGGTGCGGCGGTGGATAGGTGCGCATTGCCCCACCTGAGCGCTGGGGTTCGATTCGAGGCTTGGCGGCTACGGTGCGCGCGAATGGGAGGGGAAGAAAGGGGGACAGGGAGACGGAACGCGGCGGCGCAGAGCTCCCGAAGCGCTGCCATGGCGCAACGGCGGCGATGGCGCGCGCCTCACTCACCGGCTTGGTTGGCGCGACGGGTGTGGTGGCGGTGTGGAGGAGGGCGAGGCGGCTGCGGGCGAGGTTCGGCGGGGTGGTGATGGCCCGGGCGGGCGGCGAACGCGCGGACGACGCGACAGAGAGAGCGAGCGGGAGGGCGAGGAGTGAGCGTGCAGCGAGAGTGAGCGGCGTGATTCCAATTTGGGCGACGGGCCGGGTCGGGTGGGACCCACACGCCGGAGAACGCCGCCACGCTGGGCGGCTTCGGCCGCCATGGCGAAGCGCTGGCGGGCCGAAAGCCGACGCCGGCCGGCCACGACGCTGCGGGTCTTGCGCGGGCGTGGTGCGTATGGCGTGGGCCGCGGCCGGTGTGGGCGAATTCGCCTGCCCGGTTGCGGTGAGATTTTTTTTTTTTTTTTGAAATTTAAATCTGAACCAAAATGTAACCATTTGACAAATTTAAAAGCATTTTCATGAGATGTGCCCAAAATGAAAGTTGTAGAGAAAATTGAGATGAACAACTTTTATTTAAGGCTCAAGTCCAAATTCCAAATAAATTTTAAACTATAAATTTATTTTGAAATTTAGACTTGAAAAGGGATTTTTCATCTAAATTTCTTTTTGCTCCAAATTGCTCTAAAACTTTTGCAATAAATTTTGTTAAAACTTTTCAAATTGCTGGGCAAGGGATTCCAAACTTGATCAAGTCATTTGCAAGCTAATTAATTAACTACTTAAACAAACAAGCAATAAATTAAGAATTTAAAAGCAATCACATGAAATGACAAAATGTAAACTAGGGTTTATGCTTGATGATGCTCATGCCATGCTTCATGAAGATTAAGGTTAATTAATTATTAGCCTAATGCAAGCTTAACACTTGAGGTGTTACAGCCCTACCACCTTAAAGAAATCTCGTCCCGAGATTTGGGTTTACTAACCGTGTTTTATGGAATTCGGGATAAACTTCTTTTAGGTAATCCTCTGTTTCCCATGATGCATCTCTATCATCATGGTAGCTCCACACGACCTTGTAAGTACGCACCAAATGATTCCGAGTGACTCTTTCCTTGCTATCCACAATTCTCACAGGCTCTTCTTTATAGATCAAGTTAGATGCTAGCCTCAGCTCTTGCTCATCAACTCTTTCTTCGGGCACACGTAAACATTTCTTCAACTGAGAGACGTGAAAGATCGGAAAGATAGCACTCATCGACTCTGGTAACTGCAATTTGTAAGCAACTTCACCTCTTCTCTCGAGAATCTTGTATGGACCCACATATCTTGGGGCAAGCTTCCTCTTGGCTCCAAACCTTTGTGTACTCTTTATCGGTGAAACTCGAGGTATACATAGTCACCTACTTCAAACATCAAAGGTCTTCTTCTATTGTCAGCATAACTCTTTTGTCGGATCGGATGCGGCTTTCATATGCTCTTGGATGGTTCGAACCTTCTCTTCAGCTTCGGGAACAAAGTCAATACCGTAGTATCTCCTTTCTCCCGCTTCGACCCAATTCAACGGAGTTCTACACTTCCTGCCATACAAAGCTTCAAACGGTGCCATCTTGATACTCTCTTGATAACTGTTGTTGTAGGAGAACTCAGCCAAAGGTAGCCAAAATTCCCACGATCCTTTTGCAGATAGCACACATGCCCTCAACATGTCTTCAAGAACTTGATTAAGTCTTTCAGTCTGATCTGAAGTCTGAGGATGATAAGCAGTGCTATGTAGTAACTTAGTTCCCATACCTTCATGCAAACGGTTCCAAAAGTGAGCAGTGAACTATGGTCCTCGATCAGATACTATGGTCTTGGGTACCCCATGTAAACGGACAATCTCAGAGATGTAGAGGTCAGCATAGTGAGGTGGTCTAAAGGTAGTCTTGACAGGTAAGAAGTGAGCTGACTTGGTTAACCGATCGATGATCACCCAGATTGAATCATTTCCTTTCTGTGAAGTTGGCAAACCTATGATGAAATCCATACTAATATCATCCCATTTCCATGCAGGAACTGGTAAAGGATTTAGTAAACCTGCCGGCTTCATGTGAATGGCCTTGACACGACAGCAGGTATCGCATCGAGCCACATAAGCTGCTATCTCTTTCTTCATCTTGGTCCACCAGTATCGAGGTCTCAGGTCGTGATACATCTTGTTGCTTCCAGGGTGAATGGATAGCTTGGAAAGGTGAGCCTCATCCATTATCTTGTTCTTGAGTTCTCGATCCTTCGGCACGACAAGACGAGTGTCGAACCAAAGTACACCATTGTCATCCAGTCTGAAATGCGGAATTGATTCCTTCATCTTTTCTTTGAGCTGATAGATGCCAGGATCTGTCTTTTGCCCTTCAATGATCTGTTGGTCGAGAGAACACCGAACTTGGATATCATGCAGGACTGCAGGATGCATCAGATTGAACTTCTCTTCAAACAACGGCTTCACAGCATGATGATGTGACTTGCGACTCAAAGCGTCTGCAACTACGTTTGCTTTGCCAGGGTGATAGTGCACTTGCAAGTCGTAGTCCTTCATCAACTCTAACCACCTTCGCTGCCTCATGTTGAGCTCAGGTTGAGTAAAGATGTACTTGAGACTCTTGTGATCAGTGTAGATATGGCAAACATTTCCTAATAGATAATGTCTCCATATCTTTAATGCATGCACAACTGCAGCTAACTCTAAATCATGCGTGGGATAGTTGACTTCATGCTTTCTCAACTGACGTGAAGCATAAGCAATTACTCTGCTATCTTGCATTAACACACAACCCAAACCGCCTTTTGATGCATCGCAAAGACACATCAAACGGCTTCTCGATATCTGGGCGTGTGCCAAGACAGAGGCGGGGTTAGCAACTCTCGCAAAGGTACGAAAAAAGTCGCTTCACACTCCTCCGTCCCGCACAAACTTGTGATCTTTTGCAGCAGACTCGTCATCGGTTTGGCTATCTTAGAGAAATCGGGAATGAAACGGCGATAATATCCCGCCATTCCAAGAAAACTCCGAATCTCGTGAACTGACGTTGGTACGTGCCGATCCATGACCTCCTGTACCTTGTCTGGGTTAACTGAAATACCATCCTCGGATATGATATGACCAAGGAAAGCAACTTCCTTCAGCCAAAACTCGCACTTTTTAAACTTGGCATACAGCTTATGCTCTCTAAGTCTGGTGAGCACAACTCTCAAATGCTGAGCATGTTCTTCTTCATTTGCAGAGTAAACCAAAATATCATCCAAGAATACAATCACAAACTTATCCAATTCTGGCATAAAGACTGAATTCATAAGATACATAAAGTATGCAGGAGCATTTGTTAGGCCAAAAGACATAACAAGATACTCGTACAACCCGTATCTAGTGACGAAAGCAGTCTTATGCACATCTGACGGATGAATCTTGATTTGATGATATCCTGACCTCAAATCAATCTTGGAAAACACTTTTGCTTTAGACAACTGATCAAACAGAATATCAATTCTCGGCAGAGGGTACTTGTTCTTGATTGTTACTGCATTGAGCGGTCGATAATCAACACACAACCTTAAGGAGTGATCTTTCTTCTTCACGAACAAAGCTGGACAACCCCATTCAGAAGTACTCGGCCTAATGAAACCCAACTTATTCAGCTCATACAACTATTTCTTCAATTCTGCTAGCTCATTAGGAGGCATACGATAAGGTCTCTTGCATATTGGAGCTGTACCAGGTACTAGATCAATTGCAAACTCAATATCTCTGTCAGGCGGTAACCTAGGCAAATCTTCAGGAAAAACATCAGGAAACTCACAAACCACTGGAATCTCAGCAAGAGAAGAAGCTCGGATAGCATATGTTAACTTGGTCATATCTGCAACTCGAGGCAATAACACTTGGAAAGTGCCACCACCCTTAGGATCCTTGAGGGTAATTGTTCTATTCCCAGTATCAATCATAACTTGCTTATCCTTCATCCAATTCATCCCCAAGATCACATCCATAGTTAAACCAGGTAATACTACCAAATTAACTCTATATGACTTATCTCCAATTTCAAAGGTTGCTTGCTCAAGCATCTGATTAGATAGAACATCAGCACCAGCAGAGCTGATGCGGTACCCATAATCTAATTGCTTAAGTTCTAACTCATGTGACCGTGCATATGCTTGACTCATAAAAGAATGCGATGATCCAGAATCAAATAAAACAACTGCAGGATGATTGTTGACAAGAAACGCATTCGATGAATCGATTCTCCTTCGGGAATCTCATCCACGGTGGTGTGGTGTGCACGCAAGCAGATAGGTCGCCCGCTTCTTCGGGTAGGGACAAGATTTGGCGAAAATGATCCATCCGATTGCAGTTGAAGCACGGGCCCTTCACGGCGGGATAAGCTACCGTGGGACCACCAGTCTTGACTTGAGCTTGAGGTGCAGGTGGACGATAACCCCTCTGGTTCTTTGAAGGTGTTGGAGCTGTAGGATTCATCCTTGGAGCGGGTGCACGGAACCTCGAATTCTGAGCAGGAGGGCGGTACTGCGGACGATTAGCCATTGGGGGCCTGAACTGAGAAGATCCTCCCTCAAAGTTTCTCTTGCGATTCTTGGAAGCAGCATGCAGGTTGTTGTTATTCTCCTGAGTCAAGCAGTCACTGATGAACTCATTGAAGGTAGCCCTCGAACTGATGCCCATGGTTTTGGCCATCTTGGTATTAAGACCCCTCTTGAAGCTAGCTATATTCTTCTCCTCCGTGTCCACATATGATGGAGCATAGCGAGACAGGTTGTTAAACTCCTGCAGATACTCATTCATGCTCTTGTTGCCTTGGGTAAGCTTCATAAACTCTGACACTTTCATAGCCATCAACCCAGGAGGTACGTAGGTGCTGCGAAACATCTGAGTGAACTGTGCCCAGGTGATGGGAGCATTCGGCGGAAAGGTGGTACGTTGATGGGACCACCAAATTCCAGCCGAACCCTGCAGCTGATGTGCCCCATACTCAACCTTCAATGACTCGGTCATGCGGAGCAAGCGAAACTTATCTTCCATTGTGTTGATCCACTCAAGAGCCTCAAGTGGTTCCTTGGCTTGCAGGAACTTGGGTGGGTCAGTATCGAGGAAGTCTTTGAAAGTGCTATACTGGTTGACATGATGATCGCGATGGCCTCCACGGCTAGTGTTGGCCGCGATATCGCGCAACGTAGCTTCCATGTTGCGCTGACTGCCGAGGAACTGTTGAAAAAGTTGCTCAGCGGTCAACGGTGGTGGAGGTGGTGGTGGTAGGTCCGTCCTAGGGTTTGCTCCATTACCCCCATTTCCTCCGTTTCCTCCGTTTCCTCCACCACTACCATTCCCTCCGTTGCCTCCATTGCTACCTGCGGTGCCTTCATCCACCATATTGCCACTGGCAGTGCGGCGGGTCCCAACCATCTACATATTCGGGCAACAAGTAATTATTAGGTGATGTTATAACATTGTAAGCGAATGTAATAATCATGCCAATGAATTATTGGAAGAAATAAATTCATTCAACAACACACAGGCATAACGATTTATTTCCACAATTCATAACATCACTAATTAGATTACTGAAATAGCATCATCCAAGGCATACAACATCCAAAATTGCCAAAGATACATACACTTCGGACTTTTTGGCGCTCGGATAGCACCACAACACATGAAGATCCAACATACATGAGTCACATCTCACAACGGTTACATGCCAACAACAAAAGAACAAAAGCGCAACTACGACTAGCGATGAGACTACTAGCCTACTCGTGCTCGCTACCAACGTCAGACTCAGCAGCAAGAATAACGTCGTCGTCAGGTGCAGGCTCGGGTGTAGGTGGAAGATCAGCGTCCTCCTCGCCTCCGTCAGCGTCGATGACTCCAGGCTCTAACTCAGCAGCTCCAGGCTCATGGTGAGGATGAACCTGGTTGTACAGCACGTGGTAGTCCTCGTGCAGCTGGTCAATGTACTGCTCACGGTCAAAGAGCCAATGCCCCAGCTGGTGGGCGTCGTTCCGGGCTTCATTCCTCTCTGTCACCAGCTGTGCCATCACCCTGTCGCTGTTCCTCTCATACTGCTCATAGCGTGCAACACGTGCGCGCAAGGTAGCGATCTCCCTATTTGGCCTCCCTCTCACGGGCCTCGGCGTCGTCTCTCGTAGCTGTGACAAGCTCTATCACGGTGCCTCGGGTCTCGACACGGTCCGAGTGCCTCTTCTTCCTTTTCTGCTCCTTCTTCCATAGGGTCTTGTTCCAGTCATTCATCTTGTACATGCAGGACTGGGTAGCATCCAAGGTCTGCATCATAGCAAACATGGCTCTCATTGCCGCGTTGTCACTATCCTCAATCTCATGAATCCCTGGCCAGCGGGCCATGCTGGGGGACTGCTCCCAGAACGTGTCAGCAGGGTCACCACGAGGAAACACTCCCGCCAAGGCCTAAGCCAAGATCAGCGGGAAACGCTCCATGATGGTGCGCAAAACGAAGAAGGCGGCTCTGCTAGCCCCCTCCTCCGGTGTGACTCCGTAGGCACGCAGGCGCCACCCCTCCCACCCCGAGTCTTCGTGGAGTGGTGGGACGGTAACCTCCACAGCAACCATGTTGTCCTCAATGCTCGGCTCCTCGGTCACCCAAGAGTACACGGGTCGCTGCTCCTCCGTATACCCCACGTGGGCCAACACACGCCAAAGAAGCGTGGGCATCCCAAACTCCTCTAGGAAGTGAGACTCCCGGATAGTGGTGCGAGGTGCGAGCTGTCCACGCGGTACACGGCCTCCGGTGGACTTGCGAGCAGTTTGCTTGGTACGGGCCATCTGTTTAGAAATTTATCCCGAGTGAGTCAAGTGATTAATTATCCAATTTTAATTAACGGAAGTAACCAATTTACAAGGGAAGGTAAATGCAATGACATGAGATGAACAAACATGATGTATGCACGAATCTTACGTTCTCACAAACTTAGCAAAATAATTTCTAGCGGATATACGGTGGCATACAACGTTCTCTCATAGCGTATAACTAAACGTTCTACACGAATCGCTGTTATGTACCTGCAGAAAATCCACTTCAGCCCATCCCGACAGTATGAATATAATGCATGGCAGAAATGTAAAAATTAAATACTCACACATACGTGCATTCCCAATACACGCACATGTAGTACAACTACCCGATCCTCGTCCTTATGACGGCATCGTCTCAACAGACGGCACAACCCATAATTAAACACCTTGGTAAGTACATGGTTTTGACATGTAAATACTTCCGGTATCACACTAGCACTCCCTTAGATTGCCGGTTGGACAACCATGCTCTCACAACTCCCACTTACCGAGGCGTAGAGGCATTTTGAACCATACATTACCATTCAAGCAAATGGCACCCATACAATTACCTTGCTGCATGGGCAACAGTAAAAATAAAATATGATGCAAGCCCCCAAGTTAGTACTTAAATAGCCACCTAGAGTCCTTATTTGGGCATAAAGGATATGACCACCGGCACACTCTTAATTTGCAAACGAGGTTTTCTCCAAAGACTTATAGATCTATAAGTTAAAAATTCAGTTTTAAAACCAAAATCTTTTGTTTTAAATACACATGTGAACAGTAACCGCTAAACCTTGCTCTGATGCCAGTTGTAACAGAACCGACCAATTTATAAAAGCATAAGTGAAAAATCACTCGCTAAGCAAGTAATCGTCACACTTAAGCCATTATAAACCCGGTAGTCCGGAAATCTCGAAGGATTTCCAACCAAATATCATCAACCAGGATCATACAAGTTTAGCGTCACCATTCGCACGTTACAACATTTCACAAATAGTTCGACAAAGATCGAGTGCGGAAATAAAGTTATTACAAACCAAGTTCTTCAAATCCAAGTAGCGGAAACAAGATAGTTTTAAAAGCTCAACCCACACACACAAACTTAAGTTTAATACAGTGCCAGCTCGTTAGCCAATCCACAAAAGCAAGTGGGGAGAATATTAAGAACGACCATGCCCTTGGTACTTTAATCCACTAGGTAAAAGCAGGTCTCACAATACCCGTGGTAGGTATGGCCATCTGCATAAACAACAAGAGGGAAAAACCCTGAGTACGAGAAGGTACTCAGTTAGACTTACCCGTCTGACTCAAAAATAAAAGACTCCAAGGAGTATGACAGGCTTTATCGGGGGATAGCTTGACTCTTTTTGCAATAAAAGCGGTGGTAACATTTAAGTGGTAGCTCAACTTAACCATTCCTATTTATGCTAGGTGAGCACCTATACTATGCATCATTATAATATATTAGTCATGATTAAGCAAGCAAGTAGTAACCATAATCATAATCATAAGCTTAACCCATCATCATCATTAACCACATTCCTTAGTCATTACTACGATGCTGTAGCTCAAGTCAAAGTGTTCACTGTCCAGGAACGATGGCGATTCGAATCGATTACTACTGAGCTCAGGGGGTATTCCTCACACAAACCACACTCACGCGCGAAGTGAGCTACAGGTCACCGTGGCACATATCTGGGAAAACACACGGACTCGAGTGGAACCACCATACCCGGGGACCGCCCGACGCCTTAGCCCTTTGCCGACCTCGGACTTACTCTTTCGCGCCTGTGGTCCCCCATCCATCTCCGATACGGTGCGAACGAGTCGAGAACCGGCCTGGATAGTGTTAGGCTTCGCGGTCGGAAGTGCTTATCCGGCCAGCTAAGTGTGAGGCATGCGTTCAATATGACTTGCGGTACAACAACGGTACGGTCCTTAATCGACACAGACGGAATCACTATGGTCCAACAACCCCACAAGACTCCGTCCGGTCTCCATTTATCACAACCATAACCATCAACCAGATGATATCAACATAAGCCTTCCATCAATCATAAGTAACCACCTATACTCGCGGATGACAGGAAATCACCCGACTTTTACTGTCTAAGCAAGCTAAGCATAATACTCGCCCTAGACTAGTAGGGTATATCAAGGTGGGTAATTCAATGGTAAAGCAAGGATATAATGCATCAACGGTTGCACACAACTCCTATACTTAATGCAACAATCATAAAGCATAATTAGACTGTTAGAAAGCATAGGTAAGTAGATGCTCCGGTTGCCTTGTTCGAAGTCACCTGCCAAGTGATTCGGACACTCGGCGGGCAGTCTTCCTCGTCCTCTTCTGGGTGGGACCTCCTGTTGGAACTCCCCCGGTGACTCTCCTCGATCTCTCTCGAAAGTTGGGGGTCCTCCTGCGAACCTGTATGATGCGATGCACGGTATAAACATAAAAATGCATAGGTGCGATGCTTATGAATGAAGATGATTAACAATTTATTTGACAGAGTAGGTGCATATCTCTTCTCTAAACACTTAGAGAAGTGCATAAAGAAGAGAGGTGTGTATAGGCACACACACACATACAACACATAAATAAAGAGAAGTAACATTACTCATAGCTAAGTATCACACTTCAGTTATGGTGCTGCACAACAGGACCAACACTTCAAACATAACTAAAAGTGCTCAAAAATAAATATAGCACCTACTAAAGCAATCAAATCAAAGCCTTATCATTTCATGTGAAACAATAGGCTTGAACTATGACCTCTGTCTAGACAGTCCAGAAAAATCTACAAAAATTATAGGAGCTACATCATGCTATAACAAGGCCATGATAAAATTTTCATCACATTTCATCAAGCACAACAGCCTACACAAAAAGATAAAGCCATAGGACAGAATTGCACATTTAATAAATTTGTACTGTGAAAAGTGTCAAACAATAGATTTCATATTTTTAACTAGAACTTCTTAGCACAAGAGCAGTCATCAAAAATTATCAAGGCATAATTCCTCATATTTAATTTACTAAAAATCATTCAAGAATCAGCCCAGAATTGAATTTAAATCATATTCCAATATTTTTATATAGGAACTGCATGATACATATTTTTCCCAAAACTACATCACATAACAAAGCTTAACAAAACAAGAATCATATTTTTCTAAGCAATATACAAATTACTTTGCGCTTAACCAGATTAAGCAATTAAATAAATCTATACAGAAAAAGTATCTCAAAAATTGCATTTCATATTTTTACTAGATAGATCTATTCACCAGGAATCCAACAAAACAAGAATCATCAATTTTGGACTCCATTTGCGCTTAGCTATGAATTTACAAACATTTAAACACATTTTCTAGAAATTCTTTTAAAGAAAAAAAAAAAACCCCCTAGCCGGTCCATGGACTCGGTCCAGTGGACCGAGCCACAGACGGCCGGGCCCCTCGGGTCCATGGCCCCACTGGCCAGGCCGAGGCGGGAGCCGGTGCTCCGGCGGCGCTAGCTCGCCGGGCGACGAGCTCACCGGCGCAAATCGGGTGGCACCGGGCGTGTTCCTCGCAACGAGGCGCACACGGTAACGTGCTTTCGGCGCTGGCTGCGTTGAACCCCTAGCTACAACGGGCGGGCGGTGATGGCGGCACGGCGGCTCGGCGCGGAGGCGCGTGGTGGCCGCCGCCGGCCCGGGTTGGCTCCGTGAGGAGCGCATCGTGTGTGCGAGTGCAAGGCGGCCAGACCTAGGGGGTGCGGGGTTGAGCGTCGGAGCTCTCGGCCGCGCGGGCGTGGCGACACGGCGGCGGAAGAACTCCGGCGAGCTCATGGTGCGGCGGTGGATAGGTGCGCATTGCCCCAATTGAGCGCGCGGGGGTTCGATTCGAGGCTTGGCGGCTACGGTGCGCGCGGAATGGGAGGAAGAAAGGGGACAGGGAGACGGAACGCGGGCGGCAGCAGAGCCCCGAAGGCCAGCCATGGCGCAACGGCGGCGGATGGCGCAATGCGCCCTCACCTCGGCTTGGTTGGCGCGACGGGTGTGGTGGCGGTGTGGAGGAGGGCGAGGCGGCCGTGGGCGAGGTTCGGGCGGTGGTGATGGCCCGGGCGGCGGCGGAACGCGACGACGACGGCGAGCTGCCGCGGTGGGCGCCGCTATTGAGCCAGCCGCTGCGCTGGGCGAGAGAGAGAGCGAGCGGGAGGGCGAGTGAGTGAGCGTGTGCGAGAGTGGAGCGGGGCGGGATTCCAATTTGGGCGACGGCCGGCCGGGGTTGGACCCACACGCCGGAGAACGCCGTCCAAGGGCGGCTTGGCCGCTACCATGGCGAAGGCGCTGGCGACTGAAAGCGCCGACGCCGGCCGGCCACGACGCGCGAGGCGCGCGCTGCTGGTGCGTGGGGTGGGCAGCGGGCGGGTGGGCCGAATCGCCCCGCCCGGTTGCGGTGAGATTTTCTTTTTTTTTTGAAATTTAAATCTGAACCAAAATGCAACCATTGACAAATTTAAAAGCATTTTCATGAGATGTGCCCAAAATGAAAGTTGTAGAGAAAATTGAGATGAACAACTTTTATTTAAGGTTCAAGTCCAAATTCTAAATAAATTTTGAACTATAAATTCATTTTGAAATTTAGACTTGAAAAGGGATTTTCCATCTAAATTTCTTTTTGCTCCAAATTGCTCCAAAACTTTTGCAATAAATTTTGTTAAAACTTTTCAAATTGCTGGGCAAGGGATTCCAAACTTGATCAAGTCATTTGCAAGCTAATTAATTAACTACTTAAACAAACAAGCAATAAATTAAGAATTTAAAAGCAATCACATGAAATGACAAAATGTAAACTAGGGTTTATGCTTGATGATGCTCATGCCATGCTTCATGAAGATTAAGGTTAATTAATTATTAGCCTAATGCAAGCTTAACACTTGAGGTGTTACAAAAAAAATGCATGTCAATTAAAATTAGGCTGAAGTGATATATGCCAAACATGAGATGTGGTTCTAAGTATCGACATTTGACATTTAATGCGAGGTCAAGAGTAAAATAATCAGCTTTCATGCTCCAGATTGATTTTCTCATAGCTAAAGGCACAAAAACACAATTGCTCCTTTAATAATATTGCATTTCCAAGATGTCAATGCAACTGAGCTAATAATATTGTATATCCTGTTCACATGAATAACTATTACAGCTGACCCTGACTAAAAAACAATGGCATGTTATTTTCCTAAAAAAATACATTATAAAGGAGGAATTCATGTTTAGTGTAATATTACTTGTTACCACCATTAGCTTCCTGTCGAGCTATGTCAAAACTTCCAAATAAAGAGAGAACAATGTATTCAATGTACTTTCAGACATGGATTTCGTTCGACGACATTGATAGGGTGAAATGTCTTCTTTATTTTGAAATTTATCTGAGACTGCAGTAAACAAATTGCATAAACCGTTATAAATCATCATTTTTTTTAAAAAAAAAAGGGGACACAGCACTGGCTGTTAGGTGATTTTGTAGAAACAAATGTGAAAACATATAATAAACTGCTGAAGGAATAAACCATCAAGTAAACTGTAATTTTACTTGGTCAGATAACTACATAGATGAAATTAGAATTTGCACTTCCTTCAGAACCTGTATCTAGTTTTATCTTCGCTTTCTTCAAGAAATTACTTTAAAGATCTTGCTTTTTGTGTATACAGGGCAGTGGCAATCGTGTACAATACAAAACTATGAAGAAAAAATGCCTGGCCATGGTGCGTCTGCGTCGTACAGAGGACTTTGGATGGTATGTTAGTGAGCATAGAGCTGATCATAATCACCCACTTTCAGAGTCATGTGCTGAGAAGTTGTGTTGGAATTCACATGGAAACATTGATCAGTACACCAAGGACATGATCAGATACCTTCGTGATGATAATGTCACCTTGACAAAGGTCAATCATATAATGGGAAAGATTGTTGGGCCAACTGGTGAACCTCCATGGTCAAAAAAATCAATAAGTAATCTGTGCAAGAGGATTGCAAAAGAACAGAGAGCTGATGATGTGAGGAAGACACTAGAAGTGTTCAAGGGATTGAAGAAACAGGACCCAGGTTTCCAGTTTTGTGTAGACTATGATGACAACAATAGGATCAAGACCCTTATGTGGTGCCGTGGTAAGAGTAGAAGCCAGTATGCTTGTTTTGGAGATGTTGTTACCTTCGATACAACGTACTGCACCAACATATACAAAATGCCATTTGGTCTATTTGTGGGTGTTAACAACCATTTCCAGAGTACAATTTTTGCTGGTGTCCTAATGGCTAATGAGACAGCGGAGAGCTTCAAGTGGGTGTTCCAACAATTTGTGGAGCTTATGGGTGGCACCAAGGCCCAGACTATACTAACTGGTACGTGTGGATACAATCAATAAATCTAGTTTTGATCCAATTTCAAAAGTTTGTGACTAACTTTACATTTTTTCCCTAAATAATGGTGCAGATCAGTGTCAAGCTATGGGAATTGCAATTGCGGAGTGTTGGTAGGGAACTGCACATCTTTGGTGCAAATGGCATGTGCTGAGAACAGCACAAGAGGAGCTTGGACCTATATTCAACTATGGTACCCCTTTCCATGATGAATTTAGCAAAATTATAAATGAAATGCTCACAATTGATGAATTTGAGAGTGCATGGGACGAGCTCCTTGAAAAATATAGCCTTAGAGACAATGAATTCATGCAACGTACATATAAAAAGAGGGAAAGATGGGCTAAGCCATACAACAAAGGGGTCTTCTGTGCGGGAATGACTAGCACACAGAGGTCAGAGAGTGCAAATCATATGCTCAAGCAGCATGTCCTACGAAATTCATCGATGAACAAATTTGTTATGAACTATAACAACTTACTCTTGACAAGGTACAAAGCAGAGGCTGAGGCTGAACATCGAACAAAACAGGTTAGACTTGTCTATTCATCTCTCACTTTTTGTATAGGAATGATACATAGTACATATAATTAGCTAACATTGGTAACTTATCTCCAAACCAGGTTGCGTTTGTTCATCAACGTGCATGGCCAATTGAGATACACGCAATGCAAGTCTACACCAATGCATCATATGAGTTGTTTAGGCTGCAAGTTGATAAGTCTACTCGATATAATGTCAATACTACAAACGATCCATCAGTTTATATGGTTGTGCATGACAAAGCCAAGCGGCGAGAGCATTGGGCGAGAGTGCAATTCTCTGTCCAAATACATGATGCAGGTGATTTACATGATGGAGGTGATTTTTTTGAGTGTGATTATGGTTTGTACAGCCACTTAGGGATTGTTTGTTGCCACACCATACGGGTATGATAAATTTCCAAAAGTTATCTATCGAACTGGTCTACATATTTGCTGTACCAAGTACTGAGAGTATTTTTCCTGTTAGCCACCATGTTCTACTAGCATCTACTAACTCAATTGGTATTGGTTAACTGTGCACATTACATGTTATATAGGTCATGCTTAAGATTGGGATCTCCAGAATTCCAGACCGCCACATAATGAATCGATGGACAAGGGTGGCAAGGGATGTTCTGCCTGATGAGATGAATTTCTACCACTCAGAGTCACTTCCAGTGCAGACGCTGACATATAGGCACCGGTTGCTAGCTGCAAGTGCTGAACGCATTGTCATAGAGGGTGACCATGATGCTGAGACTTTTGAGATCGCCACGAAGCATATGAACAGGGCTTTCATGGAGATAGAAGATTACATGAGAATGAAGGCTGCTGGTGAAACCGATGGGTGTCAAAGTAATGACGAAAGGAGTAGTGACGAACATGGCAATGGCACTGATACAGATGGAGAGACTTTTGGAAATAGCTATGGGGCTGCAGGTTGTAGTGCTGGTTTGAGTGATTCTGACCTTTTAAGGATGAGACCACCCGAAGCAAAGCGTGTCCGTAATAGACCAAGGATCACAAGGTACAAATCACGTCTTGACTTGATTCAAAAGAAGCTAAAGAAGAAGAAGGTTACCAATGGAAGCAAGAAGAAAAAGAGCAAGTTAAAGTGCACTACTTGTGGGCTTGAAGACCATAAGGCCTCAGAGTGCCTCACTAAAATTGTTGATATGAGCATGCCCGTACTGTAGAATTGGTCGCGTGCCATGATGGATGTTCCTAGTGCCTATTGAAATGGAACTTATTTTGTGTACTAGACTACTTAGGTGCCCGTTGAAATGGAACTTGTTTTATACTAGACTACTTGGGTGTCTGTTTAAATGGAACTTGTTTTTGTACTAGACTACTCGGATCCTTAATTTGCCTAATTTGAAGGAAGTCTAGTGATTAACGTGGCATTTTGATTTATTGTTTGGATTAATTATATACTCCATACTGACCTATATATTCTGTTGGTCTGATCTGCCTTTTTGAACTATACTCCATATTTACATATTTTGTTCTATGTGCCCTTTTGATATTTATATTTGATATTGGAAATTATGGTTGCTGCCTAACTGTCTCTTTGAATTTTTGTGTCACAAGTTTGACTTAATTTTTAGAAAATATATGTAATATTTATATCTATAATTAATTTTTTATTAAAATGATTTAAAAACCTTTTAGATAATACTAATTGTGTACTATAAATACTAGTATGTTTAAAAAAATATTTAGTTAAAGTTGTTTCTCAAGAAGCAAAAACAACAGTTATTTTAGGACGGAGGGAGTAGCAATAAAGAGCGGCACCATGCAACGTACCTATTTTTCTATCCATGTTGGCCGCCCTTGTTGTTGATGCATATAGTCCCATTGATGTCTATCCAGTCTATTTCCTCGCACTACATGTTGCATTCAACTTAGTGCTACATCTCTGGTTCTGGAAAACATCCTCAACAAACTTTCTCAACTTTAACTAGGTTTATGTTAGCAGGTTTATATTAGCAACATTTGTATTTTCAAATAAGTTTACTTATGAAAATCTATTCAATGATATATCTAGTTATGCTAATTATGTACTATAAACATTATTTTTAATATATTTAGTAAAATGTATTTTAAGACAAATCTAATATCGTCTGTTTAGTACCATAAATACTAGTATTTTTATGTAAATTTAGTTAAATTTGACATGTTTTTTAATGTAACAGTGTTCTAGTATTACATTGTTTGGGACAAATTAAGTACTTATATTAATACACCAAGCATATAAAATAAAACTTTCTTGTTTTTTTTTTAAAATTAATCAAACCACACGAATACATCAGGTTAATTTCTTGTGGCTTTAATCACAAATTTAGTGTCAAATTCTTAGACTTTTTCTCCATGTTTAATATGCAACTCGAAACATAAAAAATAATATACATAGATATATACATATGTATGTGTGTCCTTAACTAAATGGGAACGGTATTAGTAAACAATAGTACTTGATTAAACAAAACTTCACTCCAATAACAAGTACATCTTAGGTACATTAGTTTACCACTTCCATAAAATAATAATATACTCCCTCTCTCCCATAATAACTGTCGCTCGAGTGTCCGACGAGTGTCCACATTCACAAAGTCTCGCATGCATCTGACCGGCCCTTTGTCCATATTCACTGAGTGTCCGGCGTACCACAGCAGCAGCTAAAACGACATTTAATAAGGGACGGAGGGAGTATATATATAGAGAGAGAGTATAGAAAATGCACTATATTTGTGTGTGTGTAGTGTTTTCTTTTATAATCTTATCCAGACGGGAGCGAGAATCTACTTCAAATTCAAACGTGCGATTTGTTCGTTTAGAGAGTGCTACAACCCGGATGGGAGCCAATCATGGTCGGTGGCTAGAGTCGTGTCATGTGGAACGCAATGTGCCAACAGTTGACGCAAATGCAGGGGTCGTGCTTTTTATCACAACATGAGTCGTGCTTTTGGTAGCGTGGCAATTAGAGTAAATGCATAATAATGCTTAGGTCTTTCCAACATCAAGGAACATTATGAATATTTGTATAAGCATCTTTAATTCAGTTTAAATATAACCAGCGGAGGCTTCTTGCACCTCGTGGTTCCTAAAGATTCTAGTTTATTTGATTTGACATATACATCAGTAACCAAAACATTTTGACAAAATGACTTTAGTTTCTACGATGTATTGAGATTTAAGTGCTTATATGAAATAAGAATACATGTCACTCTAATAAATCCAAGGGATCCTTGCACGAATAGAAAATTTGTCATCCTAAATGCATGTCTCAACAAGCTGCATAGGATTTTGAAACAAGATAATAAACTCCTACCACTTCATACATCTGTAGCCTATTGGGCCAACAAAAATAGAATATACAAACATGATAATGAATTTCGTCCACTTCAGTTCCTTATAGCTTGTTCGAAGCAAAGTTCCGGGAGTAACAGCTCCACTGCCCTTCCAAAATGACAGGTACTACAAGCTGTGGATAAAGATCAACAACTCAACACCAACTGTTGTTCAAGTTTAGTTTGTATCAGTTACTTCAACCTTTAATTTTACTTGCCATGGAGCAATCTGCAAGATTGTAGTCTTCAATAAACGGGGCTCTTAGCATACATGTAATCAGTGTCAGCTCAAATGCAAGTTTAATATGCAAATGCAAGTTTTTTAGGCATCCTAAACAAAGCCTAAACAAAGCTTGACCCAGCATGCTGCCTATTTAAAGCAAAATCACAACTACAAAGATGTCATATATGAGCTGATTACTTGTACAGCTATAAAAGGCCACATAATAATGCAAATTGATATCAAGCAGTATGTTTATGGCAGATTTAAATAGACAATATCTTAGGATTAACTTTAGAGAATCTCTGAAGGCTGCTATGAAAAATAAATTTTATTCACCATAAATCTCTGCATGAGACAATAAGTACCTTTTGGTAGCATAATAGCTTGGAAGAGGTACATCAACCCCCTGAAAATGTAACAAAGTGGTAAGTCGTCCTTTTCTATCGAACAAGCAGAAGACCTGGCTGGTGTTCGAAAAAAAGGAGACCTGGCTGTGTGTATCATTATATTAATAAGGAAAAGGAGACTAGACCAAAGTGTTAAGTACTTAGTACATTGAACCGAGAAAAATGGATAAAAATCAACATTTATCCAAATAAAGGATACAGATATACAGAAGAAAATAACCTGAATGGCATCCATATCCCCACTGCCCAGCTATCGTTTCTATGCACATAGAATATATATTCTCTTCATAAAAATAAAATTATTTAATTCATCAGTTGTATTTTACATCTTTTAAAGTTTAAAATATAAGTGTAAACACTATCTAGAAACATATTCTTTCCAACACTGCTTCAGATGCTACCTGATTCTAGCAAATCTCATACAGTTTTAAATAAAAGAAATGGATAAAAAGGATTATCAGATAGCCATCAAAAGGGTGGATAATCACACAAAACTTAAGAATCGCCGTGAGCCCTTTTGCCATGGATAAAGGTAACCACAACAATTTGGCATTCATATTGACCACGGAACTTTGAAGGTTTAGAACAAAGATAAAATTTGTGCCAGTTCAATCTTACTGAATGAGCAAAATAATCCAAGAGCTCTCATGCGTGCCAATAATTCAAACCGCAGTTTTTTATTGTGACAAAAACCAATCAATTCAAGCACAAAACAATCATAATAAATAAGAACACTTGGAACACAACATGAGCTTTAGAACGCAGCCCTTTTAGAACTAACAAAGCTAGGCACAAGCAGCAATAAGTCATACAGTTCTCGGTTTGCAGAAAATACAGGGAACAATGAAACCCACATTTGCAATGAAGTGTACCTCAATCAAGTCAATAAACTCTTCTAATAACCTATTGTGGTGGTCTTGTACCATACGAGCAATTGCCAAACCAACTGTTGGCTAGAAATCTTGAATCATTTGTAGCCCCTTATTTAATTTGTCTTCAATAGTTGCAGCATCTTTGTTGCAGTCATATTTATGTCAAGATTGATTTTAATATCTTGGGATACGAAAGCCTTCTAGAAATGAGTTGATAGATGAGAAATTTAAACAAACCTTATTGTGGTTATTGTTAGACACTCCTTTCATTTTCCTTGCCCAACTGTAGCAGACTGAGGTAGCAAGGGCTTGGCTGCATACATGGGAGACAGATTCAATTGAATTGACATGAGTTATTAGTCTTCCAATTTATGCAGCTTATAAATAGTTGAGGTTCTGACCCTAGACCAGCCATAAGGATCAAGTTTTCTATCCGGCCTTGGTTAGCTGATAAGTGCTGAAATCAACTTTTATGAGTTAGCCCGTTCATACAAACTCATGTTGTTAGAAAGACTAAACTAATGCTAAACTAATGCAGTGCAGCTTGCCTATTAGTTTTGCAAAAAAAAAAAAAAAAAAAAGAGAAGCCAAGTCTCGCTAAACATTTTTCATGTTCTGCTCAAAAAAAACTGTTCAGGGTACTTTCCTCCACATCAGTCAAACAGAAAAGAAAAGAAAAAAAGGAATAAATGTACATTACCTAATAAAAAACTAGCAACAGAGTAAGACATTTAAGGAAAATATTTAGGAAGTTAGTAAGTAAGGTGCATAGTTCATGTTCATTAGTGAAGTCACATGACAACTGTCAACCTCAGACTGAATATTATCTCAACATATTTGATATCATAGAGGTTGTCTTATACCAAGCCCACATGCTAACATACAAACTTGCACAAAATACTCAAGGCATACCTTATATACAAGAAATAAACATTTGAAATAGACAGTACTAACTCCATTATAAAGCCACAACAGAAAAAACTTTCTAGGGAATATGACCACTCTGAGAAAGAACCTTCTATCTGAGAGAAAACAGTCTTTACCTTAAAGGACTTAATGAATGGCACCTAATTAATTTAATTTTAATAAGGAGCTCAGTTTGGAAATTAACAGAAAGTTTCAAAATTAACGGTGACCCAATAAAGGTATAAGTTCAATAGAATAAATGTTAGCATGAGCAAATAAAATGTTAGAACCTATTTGCAGTCATACACATAAGCAAAACAATGAGATTTAATGTACCTGGACCTGAGCCACATGATGCCAACCGTTCCTTCTCAGTTCTCACCCCCTGCTATGTCCTGACAAAGCATCAGCTGTTCTCAAGCTCCATTTGCCGCCACCTAGATAACATGAATGTTCATCTGTATAAGTAAGGCTTCAATTGCATATATGATTAGAACTAATTGAAATAAATCAATGTATATGAAGTTGTGTACAACGTCAAGGAAAAGCATCTGTACATTGTTAAATCATCTAAACCTGAGGTCTACATAATAAAGAAAAATAGTTAGAAGACACCATAGAATAAAAGGATGAACCTAGAAGAGTAGAATATGAACTAGAAGCTAGTGAACATAATTCTATCTAAGATTCTGTGCATGGCTCAAAATTAATATTCCCCACTAAGCATATTGATTGTGCACAAGACTATCTGACATTTAATGTGGCTCACCTAGAAAATATTAGACCAGCTAAATTAAGCTTTTTATAACTATTGGGCTCTCATAGTGGCCAACGCTATCAGTTCATTGCAGTCACATGTATTGCCATTTCAACTGTACACCAGACAGAATCGAGAAGAAATAGAAGATACAATCAGAACTACAAATGAGAACTAAAATGTTGTACTGCAACCCAACAAATAAATTATCAAGTAGAAATCATAGAATAGAAAGATACACAAAGATGAGGACACAAAGTCTAAAGAAAACTAAGATGGACTGTACAAAGCTCCAGATGCAACCTTTCTTTATAATGAGATGTAACAGGTATCTAATTCAAAAACTTGCTGCTATCGAGTAATTTAGTGCTCAATGTTTCTCAGTTGTTGCAGACCCAAGAAGTACGAGATATAAGACTACAAGACATATCTATGAGCATATAAGAATTAATTAATAATTAAAGAATAGCTAAACAAATAAACCAAACATAAAACGGGATGATCTAGAGAGGACTAGCTATGAATTCCATTTTGCATAGCTGAGAATTCAACCGACCTTGACCAATGTGTAGAAAAAACTGCCATGATATCCTGTAAGTGTAGAAGTGTGCCACCTGAAAAGTCAAATCAACTTTACTACTCCATACTCATATTAGTTGACGTTTTAGACAAGGTTTGGGTCAAACATTGGGAACATAAACTAGCAATAACTTTTAAAATATTTAGTTTGAAAAGGTGAAACTTATATGTATAGATTCACCTTGAAGCCTACTTTTATAAAAGTAATTTTATTTTTAATTTTTCTTATATATTTTAATAAAAACTAATAGATAAAGTTAGATCTTGGAGACCGTGTCCTTGTCCAAAACGTCAACTAATATGAATATGGAGGGAGTATGTTTTAGGAGGTGGAGTGCAGAACAACACAGTTTTAACATGTACCTATAAATCTACAAAGTTGTTAAACAAATGCATGTAATACATAAAGCTTGGCTAACTAAATAAAAAAATGGATTGTGAAGGTGTCTATCCTTTGGTTACTGGAATGAACTCCGGTGACAATGGCATAAGCAGAGAATAAAAATTACTGAAAATCTGTAGCTTTTTATTACAGCCTAGAGGAAGACGACAGTACAGAAACAAATCTTTGCATCAAATCCACATACTATTGCAAATGTAAAAATGTACAGAACTTGAAATTACCTTGAACAAACAAGGTTGCTAGAGCATAGATCAAGACCAAGAATTAGGTGATTGGATGGAGAATATAGGGATGACACCAGATTTGCAACAGGAGCGAAAGAATTAGAGGTGGAGAAATGAGAGGGATTCTGGATTTGGAGAGGATAAGAAAGGGGATCCCGCTATATATGTACCTGCAAATGAAAGGAGTACTGGAGGAACGGTGGCGGCGGCGACGGGAGAGAGAGAGAGAGCAGGCACGAGCGCCGGGGAGAGATGAGAGGTGGCGACGGTGGAGTGAGAGGCGGAGGACCAGATCTGAGGGAGAGAGACGGGGAAGGGAGAAGACGGAGAGAAGGAGGGAGACCAACGGAGGGAGATGCCTGGGAACGTGCCTCGTTGTCTAGGAATCTGCCACAGTTGCCAGACCAGGTCCTGCGCGAATCTTAATGCGAAACAGTATCCAACGGCGCAAAAACTGCCTTCCCGGGAAGTTGCCTACGGAAAAACCGGACTCCTGTTGTTACCTTCTCCCATGCATGTGTATCTATGTGAGGCATGTTTTATATATACAGCTTCAATTTCACAATTGCACAAAACAGTTTCAAACAAATCATAAAGCTGGCAAAGAAGTTATGCCAAACATGGTCTAAGTTGTTTGCAGGAGCCTACTATTAGGTGTGAAGCATTGCGGTACAAATCCAATAAAAAACGAAAAATGGAGATCCCATTTAGAGCCGAGCTACCTAAGACTTATCTATGGAACCTAGTCATTGATTGAACTTTAACTGAAGAAGAATAGCTATTGGCTGTCACAAAAACAAAATGAGTGAGTAAACAACCGGCAACTATAATAAAAACACGTTCTTTTGCGTTCGGAAACACCAATGAAGAACGTTTGTAACTACTCGAATTCTGTGAGATCAGATGCATGCCAGCCCAACATGGCGAAAAGAAACTATTGGACGACGAGGTCAGCGGTAGGTAGTAGCTAACGTTTGTTCATGAGCATGCATGCACGGTCTTGGTCTCCCAAGAAAAGTATTCTTATATTACAAGATGCATCTTCTTAACTTGTTTATCATCTACTCTCGTCAGTCGCCACCCACTTGTATGTACACGTTGCCACCGCATACAGGTTCACATATATATGTGTGTATATATATAAATACATCTATCTATGTATAAATACATGAATACATCTATGTATGTATAAATACATCTATGTTCACAGTGCTCAGTTTACCCTGCCGTGGAATACCGGAATCTTCAAACTCGACAAAGATAGAGAGAGATAATGTGCGAAGAGAAGAAGTCGGGGGGCAGCGCCAAATGGCTGCACCCTGCCAGCCTCATCTTCCGTATCGCCGGCATGGCCCTGGCCGTGGCGGCGGCGGGGGTCATGGCCTCGGCGAGCCAGTGCACCGTCTACGCCGACTACGGCGCCCGCCCGCTCACCGTCACGTACAGCGACTTCCCTGCCTTCGTGTACGTACACAATTGCATCCACTGCCCTGCATTGTATTTCTACATTTGCATATATGTATATGTACCTATACATTCTCATCTGCGGCTGTGATGCAGGTATCTGATGGTGGCGACCTCCATTGCCGCGGCGCTAGAGGCGGTCGCCCTGTTCCTCAGCGTGAGCAAGAAAGGCTGGTGCAGGGTGCTCATGGCCCTCCTCGGCGCCGCCGTGCCGGCGCTGCTCTACTCGTCTGCCGGCGCGGCGTTCGCCGTCGGCTGGGACATCTACTACTACATGGGGCCCAGCGGGCGGCGCTTCAGCGTCTGCCGCAGCAGCGTCGGCGGCCGCTTCTGCGGGCAGGTGCACGTGTCCATGTTGCTCGCGCTCGGCGCCGCCGTCGCAGTGTCCATTGCTGAGTGCCTGACCACGTTGCGGTGGTGCCATGGCGGAGGGTCTGGATCCAAGGACTGCGGCTCTGGCTCGGACTCGGATTCGGATTCCGAGTCCGTGTGTCGGCATGGGTGTCATTGCAAGCATTAGAATGTCCAATTTTGGATTTTTGGTTGCTTTTATAAAATTTCTTGGTAAATCAATAAATTTATTAAAACCCAATGGTTTGTTTACTCTTTTTTAATGTGATTGTTTGGCCACAAGTCATGTAGCTCTTTTTTTTTTTGTTAAAAAGAAAAAAAAAGGTATGTAAGTCTGGTAAGGGTACTGCAAGAAAGGAAAATGATTCAAAGTGGATTGGACCAAAATGAGGTAGTGGCCTGTTAGTTCCTAAAGAATGTTGGGCCGTCAGTTTGAGTTGCAAAGCAAGTGCTGGGCTGGGCCCGTACTGATGAATACTCTACCAGTAAACAGTGGAACCTAATCATTGCTAACACCCCTTAATAATCTAGGCAAATTTGTTGGCTTGCCACGAAAACTAATCGATTTAGCGAGTAACCTAGCATCGAGCAGTCAATAAATTATGCAAGCATCATGTAACAACTAGTAGAATCAAGTGAGATTCGATGCTAATCCCTCTCATTCATTACCAAGAAAACAAATCGGAGGCGAGCTCGTCGTGTCCTGCTAAACGAACGTTAGTTGAGCATGCAAACATGCCGCCTCCAATCACTCACATTGACCCTCTCTCTTTCTCTTCATCATCCACTTGTTAGGTAGTTGTCACCAAATGCCCATATATGTATATATACATGTATGCGCCAGCTCAAGCTCCAAGAGTCAACATTCGAGCTTCTTCTACCTCCTAACAAGCTAGCTTGCTCATCCATCGGCGTGTCAACCATGCACGACGAGGAGAAGAAGGAATCCAAGACCGCGATGGCAGTAAGCATCGCCGGCCGCATCGTGGGCATGGGCCTGGCGGTGGCGGCGGCGGTGCTGATGGCCACGGCGAGCCAGTGCACGGTGTACGCGGCGTACGGCGCGCGCCCGCGCACCGTGACCTACAGCGACTTCCCGCCGTTCGTCTACCTCGTCGGCGCCGCCTCCATCGCGGCGTTCCTGGAGGCCATCGCCATCTTCCTCTGCGTGTGGAAGAAGGGCAAGGACAAGAAGGCCAAGGTGCTCATGCCGCTGCTGGGCGCCGCCGTGCCGGCGCTGCTCTACTCGGCGACGGGCGCGGCGTTCGCGGCCAGCAACGACATGTCCTACTGCTCCGCCTACGGCAAGCGCGTCAGCGTCTGCGCCGGGAGCGCTGCCGGCGGCAGCAGCAACTTCTGCAGCCAGGTGCATATCGCCGTCTACCTCGCGCTGGCCGCAGCCATCGCCGTGTCCATCGCCGAGGTGGTTAGGGGCCTCGGAGGCTCGGCGTCCGGTGGAGGGTCGGACTCGGACTCCAGCTCCAGCTCCGAGTCCGGCGGTTGTGACCATGGCTGCCATCACAAGCATTAGGTTTTGTGCATTGGACCATTTCCAGTTTATTACAATGCTTATATTAAGATTTAAGAAGAAGAACAGTTATATGATTAATTAGTTGGTGTGTGGTTTCGTATTCTGAATTCATTTGCATTGGTGACCCTTCTGTTGTATGTACTGTATATGTACTGGCAGTATCATGGAAATGCTATTGGAATATGTATTGTGATCGATGTCATCTTGGACTCCTTTTGATTTTTTTTTTAATTTTTAACGAGATTTTGCATTAGAAAATACGTTCTTAAAAGACCCATTTGTAAAGGTGAGCATGTGTTAAGTCGATTTGTTTTGTTAATCGGCTACAGAGACAATACACTTAAAAGACCCAATTGTATATTTGTATTCATAATCATTTTTGGTGAACTTTTTAAGGCACCCACCTCGGAAATTCACTAGACATTTTGAGATAGTGACATTTATTGACCGCCTCCATAAATAAAAGGCGCTGTCTCCTAAAATCGTTCTTTTATTAGTGCCACCAACTAAGTTAGGCTCAGTTGCTTAAACGAGTCACCCTATAGCAGCACATCGCTTCAAAGCTAGCATGTTCCTTGGAACAAAGAGAATGTATTGTGGGTTTGACGTTGGGCAAAGTTATTTTCGTTCATGCATCTTATCCAATGATCTAAATAGTAGGATTTAGCGACAGATTTAGTGGGCTATAGCATTTGGGGAGGTCAGTCGCTAAGGGGCTTAGCCCGTTATTTAAAACGTTGATCTTACCTATAGTTTAGTACTTTAGTGTCTCTCAAGATAAAAAATAATTATGCACTGCACAAAAAATAAAAATGGTGAAAGATAAAAACCGTTATATGACTTATGACTTCAACTGCTCCTTGTCTTCCAAGTGCAATTCTTTGCTACAAGGAGCAAGAATATATTGCTTTGACCCATCAAGCTTACAGATTGCACAAGAAAATTGAGACCTAATCACTGGTAGAAAAACAGAATAATTCCAATGTTTTTGCTGATGGAGGACATTGACCAATGTTGGGTTCTGTTACGCGAGTGCCGATAAATGTTGTGTGACAAATAATTGTCGTAGAAGTATTAAAATAACAGTACTTGCGTTCTACATGTTATTTTACTCTGTATTTGGAAGACGTTGGTGCCTACTGAACAATAAGTACAGTTTTGTATAAATAAACGTCTCAACAAACTTCTGTTAGAGGTCAAGTCACACACGTACACACACAACTCTATAGTCTACACCGGTAGACAAGGTGAGTTATACAATGGGGACTATATGTACCAGCTCTCAACATTCTCTGGGTGCAATAATCATTCGGTACACACATGGAAACTGGCTACCAGTTTTATATATATAGAAAAAATAAATAAATGAAAATCTGGCTCCAATAAATATATGTGTTTTTTACATCCAAATAATCTATGCCGTGGTACATTTTTAGTACACATGACGTAGGTACATTTCAAGTACACATGAGGAAAGGAAATTTTGTTACTACTGGGTCACAAAAGAAACATTATTGAGTTCTCTAGTGCTATATGTCAGATAAAAACATGAATGACTGAATTCAGAAATCCTTGTGTGTTAAAAATGACAACTTAAAGCGTACGTGTTCCAAACAAACCCTGCACAGTCAAAATCATATTTTACAGTCAGTAGCCAATTATGTGATAAGTATAAATATCTAGGTTAGAGGAGTAGGTGATTTAACTTAATTTAATTATATATGCTTCTATGTATCCAGCAATTGGTCGAATTTTCAGACTCAAAATTGATTTTTGGTGAACTAA
Source organism: Chrysopogon serrulatus (assembly GCA_015844335.1). Taxonomy (NCBI): domain Eukaryota; kingdom Viridiplantae; phylum Streptophyta; class Magnoliopsida; order Poales; family Poaceae; genus Chrysopogon; species Chrysopogon serrulatus. Next base: position 158,669 of record JADLZL010005015.1, on the reverse strand, counting down.
TAAAATAAGTTCTTATAGTCAAATGGAAAATGCCAAAATAAAAGGTTTGCAAGTAGCAGTAGAAATGGTTAACAAGATGGTTAATGATTCATGTGTCTCCAAACCAAGGCGCGACCCGGCCTGCTGGTGTGACTGGCACGTATATACCGAGTCCAAGTCAACCATCGACTACGTACCTTATCAACTCCCCATCATTTGTGCAAATTGAGTTTTATAAAATTCAAGTTTCTCGTGAGAGTAGTTAAACCACACGCGTCATCGCAATGATATGGTTCTCACAACTTCGATTACCATGTAGCATTCACCTCATTCGGCCGCGTGCAAATTATCCACTTTTTTATATTCTACAAATTAATGTGCAGCCTAACGTACTGCTGTCAGAATCATTAGCAAAGATTAGAGTACTACTAGATAAAATGCGAAATGCTAGCTCCATAACTGGAAGAGAGCTACTAGCTTCATTATGATTTTGTTAGGTTCAACTACTAGTACTAGCTAGCATTGCATATCCATGCGTTTAATCCGTGATGTGAGAGACGTGGTAGATGCGAATGCTCGCTGATTTCTCTGAACCATGGCTGGCGGTGGTAACTCCGACGGGTCGCCGGACGCGGCCAGCCTCGCCCTCCGCATCGCCACCGTGGCGCTGTCGGTGGCGTCGGCGGCCATGATGGCGTCCGCCTCCCAGAGCTCACCGACGACGGCGACCCAGGTGTCCTACAGAGACTACAGCTCCCTTTAGGTATTCTCTAGTCGCCAACGTGATATCGGCGGCGCTGCAGGCGGCGGCGGCGTGGCTGACGGCGCGCGGCAAGGTGGACGAGAGCAAGGCGGCCAAGTCGCTGGCCGAGCTCGTCGACACCGCCGCGCAGGTGCTGCTCTACTCGTCGTCGGCGCTGTCGTTCTCGGTGGACGACTTCGGGACCTGCGGCCACAGGGTCGCCGGCGTCTGCAAGGGCTCCGGCGAGTTCTGCCAGCGGGTCCGAGCGTCGGGGGCCGTCTCGATGGCGGCGGCCGTCGCGCTGGCCGCGTCAAATTACCTGAAGGACGTGCCGGTCTCGACATGGTTCAGAAAGGGTGATGAACACAAGGCGAAGAAGCCGGGTTGTGGCCACGGCTGCCATTGCCACCATTAGCTCATCTCTGCGACGAAAAGTTGTTCATTTGGAGGGTTCGGTCTCCTGAATTTCTTGCTAGAAGAACGTCTCTGTAATCATGTTTGAATTGGAATATTCGAAGGATTGGTTCCAGCTTTGCATTGATTTTTTTCTAATTAATTTTGCCTAGATAGGAAATTCCGCTGGGGTAACCGTAAGTCACTAAGTATTGTTTAAATTTGTGATCTTGTTGTGAGTGCTGCAACATTAGTTTGTACAAAATTCAATTGTGACATCATCCTGAGATTACATCCTTATCATATGATCTGCATTGAAAAGAGCAGAGCAGGATATTTTCTTCTGAGATTTTCAGTTTCGGAAGTCAGCCTGCATATTTTTTATTTTTGAACCTGTACCGAACATTGAAAGGTACTGAATAAATAAAATAAAGGAAAATGGCGCTCAGTTCTATCCAGAAAATGACTCATCTTCACATCATTTAAATGCAATTCACTTGATTTCGATCAGATCTTGTGCGTCAAGTTATTATCACGTTTAGCTATTTACTAACCCTGTCATGATCAAGCATGATAGGAACAACTCCGGAAGTGACCCATATGATTTTGAATATGTTTAGCTGTCGCGACTCATGAACCATTGCATAGTTGAGAATTAAAGACTAACCAAGTTGCATGCATGGTTGGATGACTGTCATCATTGACCATTATAAATTATAAACTGAAATTTGCCCAATTGTCTTTGCGATGTTATCTCTTGCTTATTCAGGAATCAAACTATCAGAGCACTAATTCTAGTCCCTATACATCAAGGGTAACAGTAATTTTTTCAAATGTTAAACACATTGTACCTGTTCATGTATTTTGGAACTGTTCAATTAGAAGGAAAACTTAGTGTTCAATTAAATAATCTGATTACTGAATAATAAGATCAATGTCTTGGCTCTCGGACCTCGGACAAGTTGACGTGAACAAATATTTCTGAATTCCTTATTGACGGATGCAATGTCCATTCTTAGCTGAATTAATTAAAACAAACTCCGCAACTCGGACCGTCCGGCGACAAGGAAGTTTGAAGGTAAGAAGTCCATTGAATAAGACAAGTTTATACATTGTTGAGTGTCTTGCTCACCCAACACCCATAGACCTCTTCTCGTACTACCAATGTAGCCACAATCTGAATATATATGACGCAGATTACATTCTCCAAATCTCTTCAGAATAGTCAAATATCACCGTACCAATGTGGATCATCTCAATGTTTCCATCGGATTGGAGAGAGCACACATAGTTTGGGATTGGAGAGGAATTCAATGCTAATTGTTAACTGCAAGTGCTAACACAAAATCCTAGTTTGACATGAGCCATGGATGGATCAATCGTTGGTTGCGTCACGCATTCATTCAGAGCGAAGTTCTCCACCAATGTAAGCTAAGCATCAGGAGGACACACACATTATACAGCTTGGTTTTGTGCATTGGTCTGCTACTCTTCTTTATCACTGCCTTGCTCTTTCATCGATGGCCGAGGGAGAGTGCAAGGCCCTGAGCCTCATCTTCCGCATCGCCGCGCTCGGTCTGTCGGTGGCGGCCACCGTTGTGATGGCCACCGCGAGCCAGGTGGTCGGCGGCGACGGCGGCCACGAATCGTCGAGCTACTCCTCCGTCTCCTACAGCCAGTACAACGCTCTAAGGTACGTCAGAAAGAGGCTTTGCACATTCACACGTTGCAAAATGCAAACATGCCAGCGTGCATTGAGATTCTCGTCTGTAGGTATTTCGTGGCGGCCGGCGCGATCTCGGCCGTCTGCTCGGCGGCGGCGCTGTACCTGTTCGCGGTGCGCGGCTCGCCGCCACTGGTGCGCTTCCTCGATGCCGCCGTGCAGGGCTTCCTCTTCTCGGCGTCCGGCGCGGCACTCGCGGCCCGCGATGTGCTTGGAGGTCCGGTGGCTGCCCCGTGGGGAAGCAGCGGGGAGGAGGCAGCGTGTGCGACGTCGCCGGCGCGTTCTGCGGCAGGGTGACCGTCGCGGCGGCCGTCTGCGCGTTCGCGGCCGTCTCCGTCGCCGTCGCGGCACTGGCCAGAGGCGCCGGCCGCAGCAGCTCGGGAGGGCGGCGTTGTGACTGGTGATAAGCAATCTCGATCAGCGGCATGTTTCGAATATTGGAAGAGTGAACAGTGAGGGAGGGTTTGGGCTACCATGTGTATGGGCTATGGGCCGTTGGGCTTGGCCCAATGGAAGCAACTAATAATAAGTGTGTTTCCCGTTGGGCGGAGTTAAAAAAAGTCAGACCAGATATAAAACATGAACCAAACACATCCGTACTGCATAGAAGTTATAGACTGTTTTTTAATTAGATCTGGCCTTAGCCACTGATCAATAGTTTATTTCCATATAAAGTATTTTATTATGTATCGACTTGCTAGCTTGCAAGCCCGCAATACTGGCGGAGATTCTTTTATCAAAGTGGTATCCTGATGAGGAGGGACGTTGATATATTGCTCATGAATTGGTGGAAGGCCGTCAAATCATGATCACGACGCCAATCCTCGGCAGGCCGCGCTCAATTAGCATGATGTTAAGTAGACGAGGGTTGAGCTTGTCAAGCATAGTAATGGGGTAGTCCCCATTGTAATCGTCGTCCGTAGGCAGCGGTGGCACACTGCCGCCACGGCACGCTGGCGAAGGAGTGGTTATGGTCGCTTCGTTGCTCACCAGGGGAGACCAGCTGGTCTTTCGAGGTCACATTCGCCATCAGTAAGAACCAACCTGTACTCGTCGTTTCGCCGGTCACGAGTGTGGTGCCATTGATGGTCACCACCAGGGTTGCATCTGCGTATATGTAAAAAATAGTGATTTGTTTGACAGTTGAAAGCTGAAATTTTGGGTCTAAATCAATTAAGATCCACTACCGGAGAACTGAGAACCAAGACAATGAAATCGGAACTAAAGGCCTTCACTTTTAGCCCAGTTCCCACAACCGGGGCTAAAAGATATTATTGGGTCGCTGCTGTGGAGATTCGAATCCAAGACCTCCCACTTCAGCTCTTGCGCATGCTCCACCATCTCAACTCCCTCACACATCTGACTTACATAAGATACTCTCTCCTTTCAAATTCACTATGGAGGGACCTTTAGTCCGGGTTGGTGTTACCAACTAGGACTAAAGGGTCTACCTTCAGTCCGGGTTAGTATTACCAACCGGGGCTAAAGCATTAAGACCTTTAGTCCCAGTTGGTGATATGAACCGGGACTAAAAAGTTATCTTTAGTCTGGGTTGGTTGTTCTAACCGGGACTAAATGTCCTTTACTCCCGAACATAAAATTTTTCGAGACTAAAGCCAAAATCGTATGCGGTCCAAAAGTCTATTCTCTAGTAGTAATCACTTACTGGTGACGATGATGGAGGGGTTGTTCATGCATCGTGCTATGCCAAAAAGGAAGACGAGAGCTTCTTCCTCCTCACCATGTGCAGTGAGGAGGAGGAGGAAGAAGCATATGGTGACAGGGACCAACAAAGGGCTCTTGGTTGCCATTGAGAGAATGCTGGGGTGGGGACTAGCTGCATGCTAGTGCTTGTGACTCACATTCAATATATAGAAGGAAATAATGTTGATTAAGCACTTGGAAACCTCGGTAAATAGTACCCTTCCCTACTATCTAATCTTGTGATAAACGACATTGACAAAAACACGCAGGCTAGGCCACTAGGGTTTCTTCAAAAGTCAGACAAAAAAATCAGTGTCATCACGTCTTAGAGTTACTAGTATGTCCTAGTTTTGGATTTTGTTGCTGCCCCAACGCCGTCACGTCTTAAAAGTTATGTCCTAGTTTTGGGCTTTGTTGCCCCAATGCCGTCTCAGCGCTGTTTGAATAAGGTTTGCACAAACAGGTCAAAGTTCCGTGGCGCCAAGCAAACAAATACTTTTAATTGCTTCCGTGGGTACATAAATGATTTTCAGGTATCGAAATTTTTTATAGAGACGCCTCAATTTACAGCTGTCTCTAATAAATTAATCCGAACCTAGCTCCGTCTAGAACGAAATACATCTATCGAGACCACAAATATTTTCAGCCTACCTGCCGGTTTATTCAATACTAATTATGTACGTGCCTCTCGCGCTATAACTAAAAATACTAATTAATTGCGTGCCCCTGAAAGAAAAAAGCCTCAGGCGCTAGGGACAACTTTATATTACAAGATTTTAATATGCTATATGACAATTTATTTATTTAGTTCAAGCTGTTTCGACATTTAACAACCAATTAACTAAAGTTCTAACAAAGGACTCGATACTATCTTCTATTAGTTACTCTTTTAGTTCCATAAGAATGACATTATCATTTCTTGAAAAATTAAATATTTGTAGCGTTGACCAAATGCATATATGAGACTATTAATATACTCCCTCAGTCCCTTTTTATTTGTCGCTTCGCTTCCCGAGACACAAATGCCGACAATTTTAATAAATAATAAATATCATCGATTAGTATCATAATTAATATCATCGGAAAGATCTTTGGATCTAGTTTTTTAGTAAAATTATTTGGAGATATAAATATTGTATGTATTTTCTATAAATCAACTCAAACTTGTGGCACGCATCCCACGGCGACAAATAAAAAGGGACGGAGGGAGTATTTAGGCAATTGCTCTCGTACTTCTCTTTCTAAAAATGGCACAAATCTCAAAGCAGACAATTAAAGAAATTAATTATTTTTCTGTTTGATTTTTTTGCCTAAGTCATGATTGGGCTATTTTTTGCCTAAGTCTTGATTGGGCTCAACCTGTCCAACCCAGTCCCGAGTCCAGCCCATCAGCTCTGCCCCGCCGCGGGCCACACCGACGACGATCTCGTGGTGCTCCAGTGCCTGCGCGTTGAGGGCCTCACCAAAGGCACCAAGCCCACCCACAGATGCCCTCGGCGACAGCCTCGAGCCGCTGCTCGTGATGCTGTCTCGGGCCCATTAACGAAGCAAACCTGATGGGCTGAACTCGGGGGCTAGGTTGGACAAGTTGAGCCCAACAGTGACCCAGTCAACAAATCCAATAGAAAATAATTAATTTCTTTAATCAGTTGCTTTAAGATTTGTATTATTTTTTTTGAAGGAGTACCAGAGCAGTTGCCTAATATTTATTGTGCATAATAAGGAACATTAGATTAATAATTGAATATATTTTAATAATAAAATTATATGAAGATATAGATATTGTTAATATTTTCTACAAATGTTAAAGTTTGATCTGTATAAAGCCCTAGATGATTTTATTTTTTTGGTATATTGAGTAGCATGCATGATAGCATCTACTATCCATGTGAACTTCTGACACTTACTCTTTTTTATTCTATGTAGTGGGTACGGTGCTCAAATAAGCCGCAATTTGGATTTGTTCTATTTTATTCTCCTCTTATTTGCACCTCATTACCTCAATGATCATACATTGGAACTACCCTAACAGTTATAGTCCAAGAACTGGTCGTACCATATGTGTCTCTGTAGTGGGAATAGATCGGAGAAGCCATTAGGCTTTTCTAACCAATATTTTTCAATCAAAATAATGAGAACACGTCCAAGGCTAAAATGAGCGCAGCGAAGCGCGCTTATCTATCTACTGTATAACAGGCACCGGAGCCCTGTGCCATCGGCCTCAATGAAGACAATGGTGCACGGAGCAGCAAGGCAAGTGGCCTGATGAAGCCTGAACCGGGCGCCAATAATGACCCCGAGAGCAACATGAAAAGGCTAGACATCGACACATCGATCGTAAAGGCAATGTCATATAGGCATCCATGTGACCATGTCCAGCCATGGCCGGAAGGGCATGTCATGTCACTGGTTTATTTAGGATCAGAAGACCTGAGCTTCCCTGTATCCAAGCAGGACCTCAGTTTTCCTGTATCCAAGCAGCTAGCAGTCCCGATTGTAATAGTACACTGGAAGTATCTCTCCAATCTCGATCAACCAGAATCAGTTACCAAGGTCGGTGGAGGCGGGCAGTCGCGAGCTCGCGGCGATGATGTCCGCTGCCCGCTGCTGCCGGCGAGCGTCACGGTCACGGTCACGGTCACGTTTTGCCGGCCAGACAGACAGCCATCAGCCCATCAGGATCAGGGTCGTCTCTCACTGCCAAAAACACCTGCCGCAGGCTTAATGTGCGCACAGGAAGTGTCTAAATAGAGAAAGTAGTACGACATGCTGCAGTGCCAGTTTGTACTACGTGGCAGCTGATGCCCTTCTAGTCCACGGCACACTTGCCGCATGCACCACCACCGACGGCCCTGGCTTCTACAGCCTCTATTGCACGTCAGCACCCGACAGAGACACTCCATTACGCGAGTAAGTATTTGGATCAGAACCATGGACATCGTAAAACTTTTGTTTGCTCGAGTGGCTGAAAATAAGCATAGTTTTTCAGAAGGCGTGTTATTCATAAAAAGGTTAAAAAAAGTAATATGTACCCACCAAAATTACGGCAGGAAAAAAGCATTATCATAACTATTTTTTCCAACCGAGACCACGCCCCATTTCCATTTGTAGCAAACGGAAATATATGAGTTTGATGAGATAAGGAAGGGGATACCAAGGATACAGAAACAGACATCGGCTAAAGAAGAAAAAAAGCCTTGCACTGAACTCTGTCTCAGATTCAGGCTAAAGCTTTTGTTTGCTCCAGTGGCTGAAAATAAGAATAGTTTTTGAGAAGGTGTGTTATTCATAAAAAGGTTAAAAAAAAAAGTAATATGTACCCAGCAAGGTATTTGAAATTTCACAGGAAAAAGGATTATCATAACTGTTCTTTTTTTTTTTTCCAACCGAGGCCATGCCCCGTTTCCATTTGTAGCAAACGGAAATACATGAGTTTGATTAGACAGGGAAGGGGATATTGAGGATGCAGAACAAACATCGGCTAAAGGAGAAAAAAAGCCTAGAACTGAACTGTCTCAGATTCAGGCTAAAGCAACATTCATCTAACCATGTGCTAGACTTGGAACATGAGAAGGAGCTAAAGGAGAAGCATTAAGTGTAACTGCGATGCATTACAACCAGAATATTGTCATCAAAAAGAGAGCACCCATCAAACAAGCACCAGAAGCATGGTAATTAGGGGAGTCATCACAAGTTCTCCTCACCTTCACTTCTGGGGTCACAGATTCTCATCAGATCGCTCCTCCTGCCTTGAGCGCTTCTTGTCTTCATCTGTCTTTGGCAGAAGTAGATCAACAACCACCTTCAACATTGAATTGACGCCATTGATGAGCATCTTCTTTTTTCACGTCGGCATATAGCCCAGTCCAGCAACGCATTAGAGCTCCTACATGGCTAATAATCTCAACAGGGTTCTTGATTATGATCCCCTCAAATCATGCTTTATTTTGTGCTTTCCATATTGCCCAGCGAACAGAGCCGAAGCCATGTTTTGACGGTGACACGATTTTTTTAAACATAACTTTCACTTCTTAGTTTTATAAAAATATTTACTTCGCATTCCCAAACTCAACGGCTTAAAAGTTATCCATGATTTATATTCATAATGTTCGATCCAAGCTTTGTCTAAAATTTGAAATTTTTTTATAGGTAAAAGTGACATGAATTACCAGCATGAAGGGAGTAATTTTTATTGCTGGAGTAGCTGAAAATAAGGATAGCTTTTGAGATGATGATATATTACTAAAAAAAGTTAAAAAGCTACATGCACTCACAATTATGGTAGTTGAAATTTAGCATGAAAACAAGTATATCATCACTAGTCAACTGGTAATAAGACCTGGCAAGGTACATCCACGACTCCCGACAACAAACCGACAAATAGATCGATTCAGTAGAATTCCATTTGTGTCATCAAGGACGACGAGAAGTAGTTGATGGTGATTCTGCATCGTCCATTTTGACAGAGGACATGCTTGAGCTGTCGTAGCTGATCGGGGACTGGGACCCTATTCCCCTTCTCGTGGTGGGGAAGATCATGAACACGAAGCTGGACAGCACGGCCATCCCCAGCGGCATGTTCTTGAGCAGCTGCTTGACGTTGTCGCCGGCGTCAGGGAAGAAGCACTGCTGCAGCCTGACGTCGCTGCCGACCACGGTGAGGAAGACGACGGCGGTGAAGAAGGCGTGCACCCAGTCCAGCTTCTTGAGCCTCCGCTTCTGGAGCTCAGGGAGAAGGTTCTTGAACACCTCGTCCTCCTCCTTATTCCGCTTCCGGTCGAGGTTGAAGATGTTGAGGCGGCCCGGCGCGGCCACGCCGTAGTAGACCTTGCCATCGTACACGACGCAGCCGGTGAAGGCGAAGAAGACGCAGGAGGCCGTGAGGAAGGCGACGAGCGAGATGCTGAGCCAGAAGTTGGAGCTGTAGCACTCGCCGGCCTGGTTGGTGAAGGACGGCGACAGCGACTGGTACGCCAGCACCGAGCCCGTCGGCAGCAGCTGCGCCAGGTTCGACGACGCCGACAGCACCTTGTCCGCGGCCACCGTCGCCTTGCCGGAGTCGTCCTTTGTCGCCGCAGCGTCGCTCCGGTTTTGCGGTGTAGTGGGAGGACGATTCGACGACATATTGGATGTGTGTCTAGATACAGATGTAGTTCCTATCAAAAGAGTAGTGGGAAGAATTGGTTACTTCGTAGGACAGGATGCCATGCCGATGCCGATCCATCTAGCTATATACTGCAATTTGTATGTACAGTGGTAGAAAACAAGGAAGAGCAATTAATACAGAACAAGAGGATATATGTCAATGATTTTTTATGCCCTAAGTTACCCGATGTTATCTTCTTAATAACCTATATACTGGAGATGGCCTGACCCTGACTATGCATGCATACAACTACGGTCAAGTGTAGTTGAAATGTAGCACTCATGCATGCACATACATATATAATTCAAAATAAAAAAAACGTGGAACTACTAGATTCCTTCACTACGTCCAATGACGGCCTGTTTATTGACAGGACCGTCTAGGTACAGATCTGGAGGGTACAAGTTTTCTTTATAGTAAAAACAACCTAGTACATGAACTACAAACGAGAGAGACACACACAGAGATTGAGTCAGGGTCGCGGACCGGTCTCGGCAGTGGGAGCAGTAGAGGAAGATCTGGTCCCGGCCATCACTGGTTCGGTGGTGACGGGCATGGCCGAGTAGCGTCGGTGACGACGTAGGGAAAGAAGAGGCTGCGGTGTCATCCGGCAGTGATGTCGGAGACGGAAGTGGTCTAGTGTCAATGGTAAAGAGATGCAGCTTTCTGTTGCTGGCTGCCATCGAGTTAGGGTTTGTTGGTAGGAAAAGGAACTCAAGGTGAACCCCGTACTGCGAGCTGTTAGCCCCCACCTCTTTATATAGCGCAGCGTGATGAGGGCCCACATGCTATTTATTGGGCTTGGTGCCACCACCCAACCCCATCAGAGCATGAGGTCAAGGCCTAAATGGCCGTTAGGCCAAATAGGTAGGAGATCAATCTAACATGGCCCTACTGCATTTCGCCATGCATGTCTAATGAACTCACGTTCAGTTGTTTTTTAGCTGTTTCAGTTGGTAGCTGCTGCATTCATTTTGGCCACATGCTCCTTTGTCTGGTATGATATGACCAAAGATATAAGCGTGTGTGCGCTAAGCTGGAGGCCACATCGCTGTGTGGTGCAGCCTCAGTGCTAATTGCAGGCTCATGGACGATAATTATCAATCACTATTAATGTCCTCCTCTCCCTTAAACATGGTTCAAATTGCTGCAGGGTTACAAAGCTAAAGAGCGGAATGGAAATAAAAATGGGCGACACTATGGGTAATAATAATAGGCTGCAGGTACAAAGTTTTTAAGGATTCCTCGAGAGCATCGCCATCGACCTGAGATTCTGAGTGGTATAACATGCAAGGAGCATCTAAGTTCACTTATACTAGTCCATCAGCCCATGCGTTGCACGGGTCTTTATTTGATTTTTTATGTAGTTAAAGATTGTTGTTAGTATATTTCATTATTATAGTTTAGCACTTGATTGCTGGAAGAGGGTTTTATGATAAGTAGGCAAGTTATTCCCAAAAAGACAAATAAATTATAGGAAAGGCACATGCACTACCCATGATTTGAATCATAATTTACTATTGACACAATGAATATTAAATGAAAATTATGCAATCATGGCTTGTTGATTTCATTGCGTCTGCTAACATCAATTGTTATTTGTAGTATGCTTCTACTCCTGTCAGCTTGTACTTTCACATTTTTGTATGTCAGCGTTTTAGGTGGTGTTGAACATCATATGGGTATGTATGCAGCGGCTATTTTATTGTTCAATTGTGTACCAAAATTATTAAAAATATAATCATTGGTTCACCTAGAAAAGAATTAAGAGAGCATGATTATATTGAGAATTGGCCTTTTTGGATTGGTACCTGAAATTGGTTTGCAAAATGTATTATTCTTTTTTATGTTTTGGATCGGTACCTGAAATTGGTTTGCAAAATGTATTATTCTTTTATGTTTATAGGGATAGATGCAATTGTTTTGAACTACACTGCACTAATATCAGTTCCTCAATGTTTTTGTATGTGGTTGTTTTACACTTTGACATGTGGTCATGGCATTTTGGTAGTTCCTTATGTTGATCATGTTGCGCCCATGTGAAGGAGGTGGTGACACTATTATCCTTTCATCTAGGTCAACACTTTTGTTGCTCCTTTTCATTTACAACTTGTGTGTATAGCTCATTCCATATGTTGTCATGCTATCTTTTCTTGGATTTATATTTGTATTGGACAAAAATATTGGAAAAAGAACCAATATAATAGTTAAAGGATATATATGTAAATAATTATTCTATTTCGAAGTCTTATGCATATAAACATATATAATGAGTGATTAGGTTTCTCATTTTTTAATAATGTGATATGGATATACATGATAATTAAACTATTTGGAAGTCAAATGTAAAGCACCTGATTGATTTTGGAAACATCCTTGTGATATTGTCTGTCAATGTCGTCCCATCTTCTGTCGAAGCCCTGTGAACAATAGGTAGAATACAGAATATATAGTTTTGTTTTATATATATATATATATATATATATATATATATATATATATATATATATATATATATATATATATATATATAGACAGACTGAGATGTATATCTTTTTTATTGGTGTAGATTGCCTAGAGTATTTTATTATCATATTAATGTTGTATCTGGTTTTTTAATTAGTGTTGAGCTTTGCATCATTAGCTAGGTTATCACGTATTATAGGTATTATAATATTTATTTGTTGGAATGGATTCCACCATACTCTCCTGTCTAGAAAAGAATACAATTATAGAAACCGTACCAATCAAACCGGCTCAAGTTTGACTAAGTTTCTAGTAAATAGTATTTAATATTTATGTCTCTAAATACATTTATTATGAAAAATATATTATATATAGCTAATCTAATAGTATTTGTCTCATAGGTGTTAGTATTTTTTTTATAGAATTTTAGTCAAAGTTTAAACTCTTCGACTACTTGAAATGTGAGAATTGCATTAATTATTTTGTGGACTGAGGAAGTATGTTCTAAGGTTTGGTCGCTTATAGTATAGGTAGATTTTTTTTTTTTTGGCTGGTGCCAGTTTAGATAATTTTGGGTGATGCTAGATCACGGTCAATATTTCCATGTCATCAGTATGTATATACGTTGGTTTTTATGGATATTCTATTAGCCAATCGTGAACAATGTGTGGTCGTATTTGATTTTTATATTAATAGTTGTATTTAATCGATGCATGCTGATGATTGGTTGGCCTCATGTAATATTTTTCTATATAGAAGATATTCTATTAATCAACAGTGAACATCGGTAGGCATGCATGGTGCATTTTTTTTCTGCCGATCAATAAATTTTTAGGCTATTTTCTATAAAGGCTATTTCTTGGCTTCTTGCTATAATAGGGATGGTGGGTAACCAGCATGCATCCGCAGGCTATGGAACAGCAGCTCACCTGCGAGGCTGCGACACATGAACTGTGCCGACGATGTTGACGTGGTAGGTCCCGCCAATATATCCCTTCGCGAGCTTCTCGGCCAGCAGCAGCTCCTTCATCTCCGCATCACCATGCACCGGCATTGTTGCGGCCCACTACACCACAACACCACACCACTGTCAGATATCTGACACTAAAAACTATATTTATCGATGAGCGATCTGTCCCTAAAGATTGCCCACAGACTATCTGCCACTAATTCCTCATTTAGCGATTTATGGTTTGTCGCTATAAATATTTATTTTTAACGATAGACTATCTGTCCCTAAAACTAGATATAGCATTAATCAGTCTGTCGCTAAAAAAATGTGGGTCCCACGTAGCTCACACGCCCGCAATATCGCGCCCACTTACATTCAGCTCGCGCGTAAATTTTGGCCTGTGCACGAGTAGAGAAACCCTAGACTCCAAATCCCAAATCCAGAAAAGAGCGGCGGCGCCTGTTCTTCCTCTCCCGCGCGACGCCGCCCTCTGGATCCAAAATCGCCCCCTTCTTCCCTAAATTTCTTGCCCGCCACCGCCCTCTACCTCCCTCCCAAATCTGAGCCCGTATTTGCCCCAGCCCCATGCCGCTCGGCCTCCTCCTGGCCGCTCGCCCTCTTCCTCTGAGCCACTCACCTCACTGCTCTGGTTCTCAGCTCGCCGGGGCCCCCAGCTGGAGCACCGCCCCTGCTTCTCCTGGACGCCCACCCCCCCCCCTGGTCCTGCCAGCTCGCCGCGCCCCCAGCTGGAGCACGCCACCCTCCTGGAGGAGGCCATGGTGGAGCACGTGACGGTGGAGCACGCCCGCCCCTGGAGCACACGACGGTGGGGCACCCTGCAGATCCATCGTATGTTCCAAATGCCCTTCCCTGTTCCAATAAGACTTAAAATCAAGTTTATGGATCTAGATGACACCGCCAACCAAGTTTAGGGATTAGCGGTGATCACTTTACAAGTTTAGAGACCAAAATAACACTGCTGACCAAGTTTAGGGACCCACAGTTACCACTTTACAAATTTATGGACCGGGATGACACCGGCTGCCAAGTTTAAGGGCCGGCGGTGAATTTTACTCTATCTTAAGTGGCCTGGCCAGGTTTTACTAAAGCCGATGCAAGAACATGTAGGTTCAGCTCATACAAGCAAAAACTTCATTTTTACAAAAGTCCGACACTGCAGCAAGCCATCTGTCCTAATTCCTATCTAATATGGCTGTGAAACTTGTTGAGTTTATACTGATAGCACGTGGAGTGGTTTCCTGTCTATGTGCAGAACTCTTTCATTTTTTTTGTATAGGCGCCCTGCAGTCTGCAGAATTCATTAACTGCTACCTCATTGTTCCTTGTCTCCCAAACTAAACCAGGTTTGTCACAGCACATTCTTCCCGAGCTTTGGTGCGACGATGCCAGAAATCTATTTATTCAGATTCAGGGACAAATAGAGTAAAACAAATAATATTAAGCAACAAGTCGCAATAAAATACAGGCATTTCGATTCATGCAGTCATATTCCAGGACTTTTTTTTAGTAACAAATAGCATGCATTGACAATAAAGACCACGTGCATATACTCCCATGGCCGAGTGATATACAGTATACACTCACCTATATACCGAGTGAGCACAGTGCACATATATATGTTCTCTTCGATGATCTGGCCTTACCCGCTGATCTACAATTTATTCCGTATAAGTATATATTTGTATCGACTTGCTAGCTAGCAATGCAAGCTCGTAATAGTACTGGCAGAGCTTCAATTCAAACAGGGACTGAATTCAAACGCGTGCATCTGGTAAACCCAGGAGTTCGTTGATGATCTTGTTCATGAAGTCGTAGGCCGCCAGGTCATAACGCTCTAAATCGTCCAAAAGATCCTTGAGGGTGGGCATTCCCATGACTAACTTTAAATTTGGCAGCGTAACATAATCAAGAGCGCTGCCGGCGCCGCCGCCGCCGCACGCCTGCGGAGGAGCAGTGATGATCTCCTCGTTGCTCAGCAGGGCCATCAGCTTGTCCGTCGAGGATCACGTTCGCCGCCAAGAGGTACCGACCAGTACCTTTCGTTTCGCCGGTCATGAGTGTGGTGGCGCCATTGATGCTCACCTCCAGGGTTGCATCTGCATATATGTAGTGTAAGAGCGTTGAATTAATAAGAATGATGATGATCTGTATACTGTATATACGCATGGTAGCTAAAAGTTTTGGGTCTCTAGATCAGTTAAGAACTTAAGATCCCTTACTGGTGACGATCTTGGAGGGGTTGCTGATGCATCGCGCTATGCCACAAAGGAAGACGAGAGCCTCTTCCTAGTCGCCATGGGTTTGGAGGATGAGGAGTAGGAGCAGGCATACAGAGGCAGGAACCAGCAGAAGGCTCTTGGTTGCCATTGAGAATGCTGTGCGTCACAAACACAAGGGTTCTGTTCTGCATATGTAGGCGAAATGTGGAAGCAGTTGGAAAGCTGTACCCTTGTCTTATCTCATGGAAAACCACTTTGACAAAAGCACGTAGAGTATATGGCTAGCATAGACAAAGTCATGTAGGCTATGCCGCTACGGTTTCAAAAGTCAGACTTGCTTCGGTTTCAAACTTGCTTCGAAGTCTTCGAAACTAGTATATTTTAGGAGCGTGTTTTGATTGTAAAATCTTAATACAAATTAATCCATCGGAGATGTTACTTACACGTTTTCAATTGTATTGTGACACGTAAGATATAATGCGAACATATCAGTATCTGAGACAAACAGATTTTGATTATACATCGATGAAGGAAGCACCTCTGACGTTTCACAATGCACGGAGCTTATGGGAGTGTTTGGTTCCCTGTCCAACACAAAACCAGGCGCTCTAGAGCCAACTTTGGGCCGTTTGGTTGCTTGGAAATGGTCTGGGGCCAGAGAAGAGGGAGCCAATCGTACACCCGTAGCCTGGCCCGATTCGAACTCCCGAATCGGGCGTTCTCCTGGAGCCAGGCTCGGCCCAGCTCCACTCGTCGTTCTCGTCACCTCGCTCCTCGCAACGCGATTTTGCTCCGCCACCGCCACTTCGCAGGAGGAGAGGACCAGACTCCAGCAACTATTCTCCGCTCGAGGTCCCACCGGCCATGCGCGAGCTCCGACCAGCTTGGGGTTCAGGCGACTTATCCTTGGGCTTCCCGTCCGCGCCGCTCCTTTGCAGAGCTCTTCGCGGCTCCCTCTGCCAGCGCAACAAGTGCGACCGGCAGCTGCCGCAGGTGCCGGTGCTGGCACCAGCGAAGGCCAGAGCGCCGCCTACTTGCCGACCTTGTGTGCAGCCATTGGCGGATCCACCAGGGGGGCTTGGGGGGGGTGGATGTGGCTGCAGCCCCCCTAGGAGCCTTGATTTACATGTAAATTACTGTTCATTAGCCTCTTAATCACCATTATATCTCTAATTTTACCTCTAACTCCGGCACGTCGGCTTCCACGCTACTAGTGATGTCCCTTGTGCTGTGTCCGTTCATGCGAGTCGCTGGCAACAGCTAGGTTCGCAGGTCTGTGGGGTACAGCAATGGCCGCCATTGTGCGCCCCAACCTTAATTGAACCAACACAATTTGCTTTTTTCGTGCCAGTTTAATTGAGCCCATTTCCTCTTGATGAATCTACGAATTGCTCACTGGTGTCTTTTCTTCTCCGGCACCAATGCATTGCCTGTGTGCCTTTTGCATTGTTGAGAAGTCCTGATAGTAGTATGACGGCCTTCTGATTTGTGAATCCAAGCATATGAATGTTAAAGCCTTTCAGGTCTCGGCAGTCGGCAGTAGCTGCGTTGCCCAGGGTGCTCTCGCCGTCGATGCTGCGCGAGCGCTAGCACAATGGTGAGTGCTACCTGCTTGATGAAATGCCAATATAGATAGGTGATGGGAGGGGAACGGTGATGGAACTAAAACTTACGGTATCAAAGATGCGGTGACTCAACCGTAGGAAGCTGGGCAACCAAACAAAGTTGTATGTAGTACAGGCTTCACCAGTACATAGCAACCAAACAAATGGTTTCGGTATAGCATAAGCCTAGCCTGAGCTAACTTTTTTCTTATTTTCTGGCCAGGCTCCAATTCAAGAAGTGAACCAAACAAACCCTATATGACTTTTCCCCCCCTAGATTCGTGGAACCTGCAACGTTGTACCATAGAAAAGGTGGCACATGTTGTACCATACAAATAGTTTCACATTTTTAAAGAACCAAGGCACGAGAACTATGGGTCTGATCTTTCATTATTATAAAGCATGGAAGATAATAAACGAGATGCCGGAGTTTTTTTCGTTTTGCCACACTTTGTTTCTCAGGAGAAAACAGGCAGAATCACTCTGACAATCACAATTCATTTATCATCCGAAGCGCAATCGAAGAAAATTGGGAACTAAGTAAACAAATCCATAATCACGGTGAAAAGAGGAGGAGAAAACAGACAGAGTCGCTGCTCCATCCCGCGTCGTCGTGCAGCCACGCCCTGCATGGACAAGACGCGCTTGGAGTCACATATGCCTCGCACCTCCATAGCCGCGTAAAGGAGAAAGAGGAAGAACGAAGCAAAGACAAGTGGGACAGAGATATAAGAAATGAAGAGTGCTGACATAGAGAGATAAGAATATGCAGTGGTGAGAAAGATAAGACAAAGGCTGGGCATGCAACCCAATGCAAGAAGAGAGAGTGTGAGAATACGTGGGCAGCCAGAGAATCCAAAGCGAAAATTTCGAACTGCATACGCGTGTAGTTGTTTTTAGAGCCGGTGCTCTTAATGATCTGTCTCTGATTTTCAGAGACGGCTCTCCTAAGACTACCGCCTCTGAAAATGAGCGATTTTTAGAGGTGGTTGTCTTAGGAGAGCCACCTCTAAAAATCGATTTTCAGAGACGAATTTTTTTTAATATGGAACCGCCTCTAAAAATTACTCATTTGTAGAGGTGGATTTCTTAATGGAACCGTCTCAAAAAATTGATTTTTAGCAACGGTTGTATATCTGCAGTGCTTTTTGCGCGAAACCGTTTCTGAAAAAAAAGAGGGCGCCTCTGATGTGAATTTCTGTAGTAGTGGAATGCAACACTGTGCTATTCTAATCTTTTCCTTGCACGGTGCACATGTTTAAGCTTAATACCGTACTGAAAATGTAGCATGATGGCCTATTATTCTTGTACAAATTTGGTTTTGGAGCTCAGCCTTCATATGTATGTTACTGAATGCGTTGAAACAGGAAGAGATCGGAGAAGTTGATTTTATTTTACTGTGACTACTCTATGCCTCACGCCACGAAAAAAAATCCCTAGTAGTATACTAAACTCTTCAAAATAAATTTGTAGGGGACTTTTTTCAAATCGTAGTCATAGGTATTGTAGAAGGCCAACTGTGTGGGCGGTCCTGATTTGGCATGGGCCCATTAAGCCACGGCATGAGTAGAGTGGGCTGCACAATGAGGAGATACGGTCGTCCTCGCCAGCATGGCAAAGTGCTCCGCCGCACACGCACCTCAGCGGCACGACGACGTTGCCCGTGTCCAGACGTCGTCGTACCGGAACTTGGCCGCTAGCAGGAACGCAAAGTGCATGGTTTTGTGTCATCGCCGGTGCACTTGTTCACAAACTTTACTGTGCCGCTCCGCTACGGCTGACCAATGGATCGGAGTCTGAATAAGTAGAATGATGTAGAAGGGTATACATTCAAAAGAAAAAAAAAAATGAAGGAGGTGTCTATAAAATAAAAATAAAATTATTATGGGGTTTATGCACCATCTATCAAGATTGTAGATTGAATAAATTAGCTGGTTAGGTACTTTGTGGTAGAACCTACCCATCCGGGTTCAAGTCCTCAACTAGGCATGGGTGATTGTTTTTTTCTAAAATTATTCCATGATTTAACGGCATTATGCCTGTCTTGTTGTCTCAGACTTTCAAAGGTACTTAGAGGTGAGGGTTTACGTACACATATTGTAGGAGATCAGTGGTACTTAGAGGTGAGGGTTTACGTACACATATTGTAGGAGATCGTGTGTTTTATGGACGTCTGTATAATTAAAAAAATCACTTTCAAACCTAATGAACCAAATTGACACACCCTCACAAGTTAATGGACTAACCATGCATTTTACTCATGTATTTTACTCTTATATGAAAATATAGTTAATAGATAATCTAATGATACATAATATTTTCTATATCTTAATGTACTTAGATATACACTATGCCTAAATGTATAGTAAAAACAACAAATAAAAAAGCCAAAATGTCTATCAGGGATGGAAAGGAGTAGCAAAATATGAGCCAAATAAGTGAATTGTTGACACACAGGAAACTACATAAGCAGATAATGAAATACAGCCACAGTGAAAGATCCACACACACACGCACACAAATGAAGTGCTTCGCTACATCCCGCCGATTCACAAGTTCGTATACAATCACCTACTAGCGGAACCTGGTCCAAACCTAACTACCAAACAAAACGCCTAGATCCAAACTATCAGACTCAAAACGCACTGTTGCTTCCTCGTCACTTTCATCATCAGTGTACCATAAATTGCACGAGGCATCAGGCGAGCCTGTTTCAAATAGGTCAATGATAGGGTGCCTCAGATCTTCCACTCCTTGGTTCTTGCATGCATAACATTGGCCTGACGAAAAAAGGCAACCAAAATGTATTAGAAAACTGTAAGTACATTCACACATATTTCATATATGATATTGTACAGTTGCTATTACCATTTTCGTTTGGATCCAATGGATAGCATAAATAATATTTTTTCCTAAAAACCTCCTTCACTTCGGCAAAATACAGCTTCACCTTCCAATCAGCTGAATCTGGCATCTTCATCCTTACAGTGAAGTTATAATGATGGTACACCTTGTCATAGCTCTCCACATTAAAACACTGGTGCTGAAGTTCGTCAAGGTGGTAGTCCTCCAGCTTCTGACAAGAAATCAACATATGGATATATTGGGAAAGTTCTAAAGTTTGAAAGTTTAATTCGTAAGAAACTATGTGTACCGCAAGATCTCGATCGACTTATGCCAATCAACTTCTTGAAACACAGCATCACCTCCTCGTTCATCCAGGCCATTCCATTCGAGCAACTTCTTCCGCTGAAGCTTCATACCTGAATCCACAACTAGTTTGAGACCACTGTCTTCCTCTATGGCTGGAATCGAAGTATCATAAAAGCAATGCCAAACATCGATAGTTCTTTTGCATACATAAAAAGTAATAAAGCTACACTAGAGGTATGACTCAAATGAAAGTTTGTAAGCACGACATGCACCAGTTGTTTAGAAACTTCACTCTTGCTACGTCTGGATGACTAAGAGGGTAAAATACAAAAGTCGGGGTAAATGATACCAAACATGAATATTATCAATATTCTCTCAAAATATTACAAAAGTATCAAAGTGTAGCAGTAGTCAGACTCTTTCCTTCCCACTTTTCACTAGTTGTGCCAGCACCCTTCGTGGTCATTAGCCTTATCCTCCCCTAGCAGCAAACGAAGACCATAATAACTGGCACTGCTTTTGCTATGCCACACCAAATTCAAATCATGGGGCCTACTTGCTCAACCTTTATCAGCATATATGAATATGAAAATAACCAAAGCCTAAAATTTCCATTTTGCATATGATAGGAAGGCTTATTTCCTTATGAAGATGTAGAAAAGAACAATATGTGACAATAAAAACAATAAAACCTAGGGAAATTTATTTTCTGTTAAACAACGGCACAACGCAAAAAAGAAAAACATTCTGACTTCATTAAGAATAAAGAAAAATACAGTAAGCCAGCAGGCGTACTCCCAACATCAGCAAGGCAGTGATGGAAACAAAATAGAAGGAAAAGCAGAACAAAACATTAGAACCTCTACCTTGATTCAGTTGGTACCATAGTATGCTGAGGGTGAGCTGCTGCAACAGAAGCCTGTTCAGTAGTAACACTGGGTAGCTGTGGTTCTGTACCCAGTTCAGCAGCATGGGCATTAAGAGCGGGATCGTCAATGGCCAAAAAGCAATCAGAAGCTACGTCGAGGTTGATACAAGGACGAGCATCTAAGTATTCCTTAACCATACGCTTCACATCCTTTGGGCTGAAGAAAAGCATGGTAATTGTTAAAAGCAACCAACATATCAAATTCCAAACTGCAGCTGTAGACGAAATGTCATGGAATGCAAACTAAACATTTGCTGGCTGGTGCTATTGAGCAAATGAATTCATTTCTGCATAACAATTAACAAATGAAAGCGTGAATACAACAAATGAACACAAAGGTTGTCACTAGCATGATCACTTATTGTTCTGTACATTACAGGTTTTTATCTGAATTAGCATCTTTCAAATACCATCATGTATATAGCTTAGAATGATGATAGAGTAATTAATAGTATTTACATCGTGTGGTGCTACAGCTACTCTCACATGCTACTGTGTTGCTTACTTGCTTATATTGTTTTGATCAATCTGCGTGTGTAATGAAATTTTCAACAAGGCTTCTTGCTCTTTCCAGTGTATTTCAGGTATATATATAACACAACAAAATGCCAGTATCGATAGAAAATAGTGATGATGTACATACTCCACATCTGAATATAGCTTGGGGCGTTGCTCCTTGACATTTGGTATAGTTCTAATATGGGGCCTAGACAGCACCATAGATCGCGATATACCTTTTGGTCGGCTAAAAAAGAACCTTGTCTGTCTAGTAGGAGGCAACCTGCACAAGCGAGAAGATGCTTTAGATGTTACCAATTTATGGGTTCCTTGTTCATCCTTCTTTTTTGTATAATGCATTAAAGCAAGATAATTTCATACCAAAATAGTGTAGTTGTGTCACATAAAGTACTTCTTGTTCTCTTTTTACGTTACTAAACCCATATATCAACAGTTAACTTTTGTTTTTCAGGATTCTTGCCATTATGGATAGAAAACATTAAATTTCAGCATAGATAAAAAAGAGCAAAATATACGTACCATGCACAGTCATCATCAGTTAACTCTTCATCTGTTTCTGTTTGAGGGGTCAGAAGTGGTATGCTCCTCTTGCCTGATAAAAGAACATTACAAAGGAACAATAATCATTAGAAAGAATATCCAGAAGAAGGTATTATGAACTTGCTACACAAGTAAACACAAGTTAGACAATAAACAGCAATAACCATGACACTTACCGTGCTGGTATTCTGGGTGGAGCCTCTCTAGGCTGATCTGAATAGAGAACACTCTGCCCAACATTGGTTTCAGTTCCAGCCCCTTGAGCTACAGAATGACTACAAATTTTGAATCAGCACATGTAAGTATATTGACGAGTATAGCAATCTACAATCTTGTCCCATTACCAAGAAAGGAAGCAAAGTATATTTATTGGAACCTTTTATACATGTTAAAGAATCATAATAAATTTAAAGGAGCAGCAAAAAGTTTTCAGGACAAACATTCCAAAATCGCAAGGGTAACACATAAATTAATCAGAGAAGCCCTGGTGTTGGGCTGGTGCTAAGTTATTACAGCAGCTCATTTGTAGGTCATAGCCACCAGCTCCTTAGGCTCCGGATGGGTTTTTGGTCGTGTTTTCTATCTTTGCAGCGAGTGGTGCTGTTAGTCTTGTACTAGGTGGCCTAAGGGAGTTAGCTTTGTGACTCCTTTGGTTTTTCTTTTTTCTCTACTTAATGAAATGACATGTCGTTCTCTTGCACAGTTCGAGAAGAAAAAATAGAGAAGCCTATTTGACTTCAGATTACACAATACTTCTGCACAGCTAGGGTAAAAAAATGCTCACTGGACAACAGTCCTGTGGAATTTCCTAGCCCTTGAAGCTAGAATACACCAAAAAATACATGGATCGCTCGAAGAGCCTGGACTACATTTACGCCTCTACAAAGAACTTTTTTCTCTGTAGCTGCACAACACATGTTTGCTTTTGGGGGGACAGGGCAGTTTGAAATGTTCCTCATAATAGAAAGCTAGCAATTATAAATGGCGCAACCATACAGCAATTTCATGTATTATTCACATGGATTGTCAACGAAAAAGCCAGTGTTTATGGGAGATGGCAGAGTATTTTCTGATATCGTAACCTGGGAAGGGGAACTAAGCACACGATCAGTTTTACAGTTCAGAGCTCAGAGCGATAATTTTTTAGCAAAAAAAAAGTTTTGAAATATGGATCTGTGTGTGCAGTTTTTGCTAACTTTACAATTTAAACCATGTGGCATCGACTTGCAGTGCTACTGCAAGAAATTCGATACTTTTCCTTGGTAGATTTAAGCGGTGAACGGTGTAGGTCTCATCAAATTGCATATGACCAAGAGCAACTGAATTTAAAAAGTGTATAACATAAGAAAAGAACTCACTCGGAGCGAGGTGCAAAATCAGCATTAGTCATTTCAGCTGTTTCTAGGGTGGAAAGCGAAGGGTCGCTCAAAGACAACGCTTCAAATGCTGGCAAATCCATAACCAGGCTATGCACCTCACTGCTTCCCACCTTGCTAGCCTCAGACCTGATGAAAACATATTATAGGAAACATCATCAACGCAGAGAAAAGCAAGAAGAAATAAGTATAAATTTGCTACCGAAGAAAACACAAGGAAGGTATGAAACATATATAATAATAAAGGATAAACAACAACTGCTGCACTTACCTTGCTAGTCTTCTTGGTCGAGAATGCCTTGGGCGGTCTGAATAGAGAACACTTTGTCGAACACGTATTCCACCTTCAGCTCCAGGACGACTATGAATGTTGGAATCAACAAACTTGGTTAGGTTTGTAATTAACAGCAATCTACTACGTTCATTGATGTTTTTTTAATAGAATTCAAGAATGTATTGTTCGTTAAATTTTACCCAATAATAAAGAATAAAAAACATTATTTTTTAGGGGCCAGAAAGGTTTTCCAGCCAAGCACCAAAAAGATGAGGCAGCTGATGCACAGTATGTGCGCAATTGTAGTTTCTAAGCAGATGAGGACAGCTGATAAGATCCTTGATCCTACTGTGGCTGCAAAGAGCGTAGGGATAGGAGATTGGTGGTCAGGGGCGAGGTTGGCGGCGCTGGAGCGCCGTGTCTGTGGCAGGGAATCGAAGCTGCTGTGGCTGCTGCCCTAGCCGTGAGGGAGAGAGAGAAAGAGAACAGGGAGGCAGGGGAGGGTCACCTAGATGGCCCTTGAGGCCAGGCAACAATATTGCCTTGCTTATATTAATTATATTCCAAAGAGTCCTAAAACGGTACCATTACAATTCTGCGAGTTTGAAAAAATACCATTACTATTCATGATATTAGAAACATACCATTACAATTTCACAAGTCTTGAAAATATACCCCTACTTACCCTTTCGACTCATTTATATAAATTTTTAGACCAAATTGCCCTCTTCTTCTTCCTTGCGCTTTCCATCTGGTACGAGCTCGCTATGGGTCGATGAGTACAGCCTGGACAAACAGCGTGTGCGAGATGAACGCAAGTGGTAGGCACCGGCATGGTCGAGCTGCAGGTCGGTGCAGCCAGCAGCCCGCAATATTGCGCGCCAAGGCGAGCAGCGAGGCACGGGAGTCCGCTAGCTTGCCCATGCGCGTGTGGCCAGCATGGTCGTGGTTAGTAAAACGCCAGGCGGCACACCGGCGCGTGTGCGCGGCCAACTTCGTTGGCCATGGCTGATGCGGCGAGCGTGGCCTACACGGGGCGGTGAAGCATGACCGAGCAGCAAGAAGTTGAGGATGTTAATTATCTGCTCGCCTGCGTGGTCAAGTGGTGACAGTGTTGGCGGCTGACTAGCTTGCATGCATATTCACGTAGCCATAGCACCGGCTGCTCGTCCCATGCCATTCATTCATAGGTACGGTGGTGTCCAGCTAATGAGAGAGAGAGAGGGAGCAAGGAGGAAGAAGAGGGTAATTTGGTCTATAAATTCAGATAAATGAGTCGAAGAGATAAGTAGTGGTGTATTTCCAAGACTTGTAAAATTATAATGGTATGTTTCTAATATCATGAATAGTAATGGTATTTATCCAAACTCGCAGAATTGTAATGGTATCGTTCAAATTAACCCATTCCAAAGCAAGAATCAATCTCCTATTTTCATGAAAATAAATAAATATCTAATCTTGGGCACTTGGGACGGCCAGCCTAGACTGGTTCGGGCCTGTATTTGGTACACCAGTCATAACAGCAGCTGTTTCTTGCAGTAAGGGTGGCGCGGGGGGGTGGGGGAAGGGGGTGTAGTTTTCTGGCCGAATTAGAGAGCTTTCAGGTGAGAAATCGACCACATGGGAAGGGCAATACTATACATAATCCGTCCCGTTCGTCAGCAAGAAAAAAATCGATCTTTTCACCAGGAAGTAATAAAAAAAGCTCTCTTTTTTTTTACAATTAGATCATTACACAAGCTTATTTTATTTGCAATACAGATTTAGGGAATGTCTTTTTGGAGTAAAAAAAAAAAGAATGATTTCGTTAAGTGCCTGTATCTAGTGTGCAGGTCACTTTGCAATTTCTACCATGTAGAGCCAATTGCAAGCAATTCCATGGACACTGGATTGAGGGAGAACAGTATTCTTCGGACTGCGCGTGGCTGGGAACTGAATTGGGAAAGGAAAAGCAGACCAAGAGGACAGGACTCACTCGGAGGATGGCGTAGCTGAGGAAGAAGCCTGAGAGAGGATTTCGAGTGCGATTCCTCTGGGAGGTAGCCGGCGGGCAAGAGAGCCTGGTTCCGTCGGCGCCGCGGAGGAGGATGCCTGGGACCAGACCCCAGATCGGCGGTGGTGGCGGCGGCGGCGGCGGCGGCGGCGGCTCTCAACATCGGCGCGGGATGCTGGGTCGGGATCGGGACCGGCGCCGACGTCGACGTCCGCCCAGCAGAGCGGCCCGGAAGCGGTTGAACGGTTGTTGGTTGCCGAGGACGAAATGGACGAATTTCGGTAAATTCGGAAAATTCGGGCTGGTTCCCACTCAAAATTTGAATGAAATTTGAACAAATTTGAACAAATTTCTCCAAACGATCTGTGAAGTGGCTGGGGGCATAGAGAGGATGCATGCAGGTTGCAGAGCCATCGTGGAACGCATAGGCAGCAAAGAAGGCAGCCATGATGTGGTGGTGGCAGCAACAAGAGCAGATCGCAGCGACGGCAGGACACAGGGGTCGTGACGGCGCGACGGCGGGCTTCGAGGAGCAGCCCTGGCTCTTGCACAGCATTGAGGAGCATCCATGGACGAGCTCGGATGTTGGGGAAGCGACCATGGCTCTCACGGGGCTACAGAAGCTTTGGCGCAGAAAGCAAGGAGCAAGACGGAGCGGCCGGCGGCAGCTCGCAAGCAAGAAGCTATCAGGAAGAAGGTTTTATGCATCGGATTGCTGCTGTAAGGCCTTGGAATGTATGTGGGCTTCATGCTGGGCTATAGAACGGGCTGGAAATTTAAATTGGGCCGAATTTTTTTGACCGATTTGATTTTATCTCGGGCCGGGCCGAAATGGACGAATTTCAGTGAAATTCGGGCCATTCGGGCCGAATCCCAAAACCTTGGTGATGACTGCTCCATTCTCCCTCTCTCTCACGTGTAGCGTAGCTTTTTATTACTCTCTCCATCCAAAAAAATTATAACTATGGTTATGTGCTAAATAAAGCAGTTTATATTTGACTAAGTTTCTAATAAATAGTACTGTATTTATATTTATAGAGTTAAATTAATTTATTATAAAAATACATTTTATAATTAATTTAATAGTGTTTATTTGATATTATAAATGTTTATATTTTTTTATTCATAATTAGTCAAATTTGATACACTAAAAACGTGATACTATGCTAAAATTGTATATTTTCTAGAACAGAGGGAGTACTACTGTAGATGTAGATATAGAAGAGTACCCTACATTTGACTTTGAATTTCTTGATTTTACAAATGGATAGAAACAGATACAAAGAGGATAGATTATTATTTCAACTATAACTTATATAATTTCTTTTGCAACAAATAGTTTAAGTTAGTTTTTCCAAGGCTCACAGCTAAACCAAATAGAGTCTTAGCTCCAGATCATGTGTCGCACAATCCTTCCTTCGTCGCCCCCGCTCTCTGCCTCTTTAACCACCGGTGGCTAGCAACTCTCGCCCCCATGATCTCCTATTCCACTGTCATAGGAACACACTTGCCACTCAAACAACTCTCCAACTATTAGATTGTAGACCGATCAGTTGGTTAAGTACTTTGTAGTGGAACCTACACATCTGGATTTAAGTCCTCAACTTGGCATGTGGGTGATCGCATTTTCTTGAAATTATTCTATGGTTTAACGGTTGTTATGCTTTAAGTAGTAAAGATGACTTCGAGAATTAGATCTACCATCTCAATCTTTCAGAGGTGCTTATAGAGTTGAGAGTTCACGTCTCAATTTTTCAGAGGTGCTCATAGAGTTGAGGGTTTACGTACATATGTTTTACAAGATGAGTGTGCATGCATGTTATAGACACGTGTTATAGATGTCTGCATTGTGTAATTTAAAAAACAAAATCACTTTCAAACCTAATAAACCAAATTGGCACACCCTCATAAATTAATGGACTAACCATGTATTTTACTCTTATGGAAATATATTAGTTAATAGATATTCTAATCATACATAATAGTTTCTATATCTAAATGTACTTAGATATACACTATGATATACACTATGCCTAAATGTGTAGTAAAAACAACAAATAAAAAAGCCAAAATGTCTTATCAGGGATGGAGGGAGTAGCAAAATATGAGCCAAATAAGTGAATTGTAGACACATAGGAAACTACATAAGCAGATAATGAAATACAGCCATAGTGAAAGATCCACACACACGCACACACAATTGAAGTGCTTCGCTACATCCCACCGATTCACATGTTCGGATACAATTACCAACTACCGGAACCTGGAGCGTCATGTCCAACCTAACTACCAAACAAAACGCCGAGATCCAAACTATCAGACTCAAAACGCACTGTTGCTTCCTCGTCACTTTCATCATCAGTGTACCATAAATTGCACGAAGCATCAGGCGAGCCACATTCAAATAGGTCAATGATAGGATGTCTCAGATCTTCCCTTGGTTCTTGCATGCATAACATTGGCCTGAGGAAAAAAAGCCAAGCAAAATGTATTAGAAAACTGTTTGTACATTAACACATATTTCATATAGGATATTGTAAAGTTGCTATTACCATTTTCGTTTGGATCCAATGGATAGCACAAATAATATTTTTTCCTAAAAACTTCCTTCACTTCAGCAAAATACAGCTTCACCTTCCAATCAGCTGAATCTGGCATCTTCATCCTTACAGTGAAGTTATAATGATGGTACACCTTGTCATAGCTCTCCACATTAAAACACTGGTGCTGAAGTTCATCAAGGTGGTAGTCCTCCAGCTTCTGACAACAAATCAACATATGGATATATTGGGGAAGTTCTAAAGTTTGAAAGTTTAATTCGTAAGAAACTATGTGTACCGCAAGATCTCGACTTATGCCAATCAACTTCTTGAAACACAGCATCACCTCCTCGTTCATCCAGGCCATTCCATTCGGAGTAACTTCTTCCGCTGAAGCTTCATACCTGAATCCACAACTAGTTTGAGACCGTCGTCTTCCTCTATGGCTGGAATCGAAGTATCATAAAAGCAATGCCAAACATCGATAGTTCTTTTGCATACATAAAAAGTAATACACTAGGGGTATGACTCGAATGAAAGTTTGTAAGCACGACATGCACCAGTTGTTTAGAAACTTCACTCTTGCTACGTCTGGATGACTAAGAGGGTAAAATACAATAGTCAGGGTAAATTTCTTTTCTGTTAAACAGTGGCACAACGCAAAAAAAAAAAAAACATTCTGACTTCATTAAGAATAAAAGAAAAAATACAGTAAGCCAGCAGGCGTACTCCCAAACAAATCAATACCAAACATCAGCAAGGCAGTGATGGAAACAAAATAGAAGGAAAGCAGACCAAAACATTAGAACCTACCTTGATTCAGTTGGTACCATAGTATGCTGAGGGTGAGCTGCTGCAACAGAAGCCTGTTCAGTAATAACACTGGGTAGCTGTGGTTCTGTACCCAATTCAGCAGCATGGGCATTATGAGCGGGATCGTCAATGGCCAAAAAGCAATCAGAAGCTACGTCGAGGTTGATACAAGGACGTGCATCTAAGTATTCCTTAACCATACGCTGCACATCCTTTGGGCTGAAGAAAAGCATGGTAATTGTTAAAAGCAACCAACATATCAATCTCCAAACTGCAGCTGTAGACAAAAAAATGTCATGGAATGCAAACTAAACATTTGCTGGCTGGTGCTATTGAGCAAATGAATTCATTTCTACATAAAATTAACAAATGAAAGCGTGAATACAACAACAAATGAACTGTTATAGACTCATTTGTGGGCCGCCAATATAGGCGCCTGGCTAGGAAGGTCACAGCTAACAGCAGCGGCTGAGTTCGATCAGCTTTAGAAAGAGAATAAGAGGGAGGATTTTTAGGATCTCATTGGTTATTTGGTTATAGGAAGTGTACCTGGACTATAAAGGTAGCACTTAGGATTGTAATCAGGTTTTTATCGAAGAAGAATAGAACCTTCCTGAGCGGGTGGGGTTTATATTCGACGGTGGCTGCGTGCGGTTCAGCCGCTGCCGCCGGCGATCTTCCCACCGCGCCATTGCCCTGATATCCTCTCCGTTCGAATTCCCAGTCCAGCCTACTACTCCACTCTCCCCTGCATTCCCTGATGCTACTTGGGAACCCATTGCTGACTTCAAGGAGCGCTACCCATTGTGGCTGCTCACGGACGAGCTGTTTGTTGGGGAGGAGGGAAATGTTAGAGACTTCATTTGTGGGCCGCCAATATAGGCGCCGGGCTAGGAAGGTCATGGCTAACAGCAGTGGCTGAGTTGCTGGTCAGCTTTACAAAGAGAACAAGAGGGAGGATTTTTAGGATCTCATTGGTTATTTGGTTAGGAAGTGCACCTGGACTATAAAGGTAGCACTTGGGAATGTAATCAGGTTTTTATCGAAGAAGAATAGAACCTCCCTGAGCGGGTGGGGTTTATCTTCGATGGTGGCTGCGCACGGTTCAGCCGCTGCCGCCAGCGATCTTCCCACCGCGCCATTGCCGCGATATCCTCTCCGTTCCAATTCCCAGTCCAGCCTACTCCTCCACTCTCCCCTGCATTCCCCACGGCGACAACGCCGTATCATGAACACAAAGGTTGTCACCAGCATGCTCACTTATACTACACTATGCACTTGACCATGCAGGTGCTAGAGGTGTTAGATATATAAAAAAAATTATTTTTTTGCAGATTACAGGTTTATATCTGAATTAGCATCTTTAAAATACCATCATGTATATAGCTTAGAATCATGACAGAGTAATTAATAGTATTTACATAGTGTGATGCTACAGCTACTTTCACATGCTACTGTGTTGCTTACTTGCTTATATTGTTTTGATCGATCTGTGTGTGTACTGAAATTTTAGCGCCTCAACAAGGCTTCTTGCTATTTCCAGTGTATTTCAGGCTTATATATATATATAAAACAACAAAAATGCTAGTATCGATTGAAAATAGTGATGATGTACATACTCCACATCTGAATATAGCTTGGGGCGTTGCTCCTTGACATTTGGTATAGTTCTAAGAAGGGGCCTAGACATCACCATAGATCGCGATATACCTTTTGGTGGGATCAAAAAGAACTCTGTCTGTCTAGTAGGAGGCACCCTGCACAAGCGAGAAGATGCTTTAGATGTTACCAATTTATGTGTTCCTTGTTCATTCCTTCTTTTGTTGTAATGCATTAAAGAAAGACAATTTCATACCGAAATAGTGTAATTTGTTGTGTCACATAAAGTACTTCTTGTTCTCTTTTTACGTTACTAAACTCATACATCGACAGTTAACTTATGTTTTTGAGGATTCTTACCATTATGTAGCGATAGAAAAGATTAAATTTTAGCATAGATAAAAAAGAGAAAAATATGCGTACCACGCACAGTCATCATCAGTTAACTCTTCGTCTATTTCTGTTTGAGGGGTCAGAAGTGGAGGGTCAGAAGTGGTATGCTCCTCTTGCCTGTTTAAAGAACATTACAAAGGAATAATAATCATTAGAAAGAATATCCAGAAGAAGGTATTATGAACTTGCTATACACAAGTAAACACAAGTCAGACAATAAACAGCAATAACCATGACACTTACCCTGCTGGTATTGTGGGTGGAGCCTCTCTAGGCTGATCTGAATAGAGAACACTCTGCCCAACATTGGTTTCAGTTCCAGCCCCTTGAGCTACAGGATGACTACAAATTTTGAATCAGCACATGTAAGTACATTGACTAGTATAGCAATCTACAATCTTGTTCCATTACCAAGAAAGCAAGCGAAGTATATTTATTGGAACCTTTTATACATGTTAAAGGATAATAAATTTGAAGGAGCAGCAAAAAGTTTTCAGGAGAAACATTCCAAAATCGCAAGGGTAACACATAAATTAATCAGAGAAGCCCTGGTGTTGGGCTGGTGCAAGGCATTGCAGCTCATTTGTAGGTCATTGCCACTGGCTCCTTAGGCTATGGATGGGTTTCTTGGTCGTGTTTTCTCTCTTTGCAGCGAGTGGTGTTGTTAGTCTTGTACTAGGTGGCCTAAGCGTTGCCACTCCTTTGATTTTTCTTGTTTCTCCACTTAACGAAATGACATGTAGTTTTCTTGCACAGTTTGAGAAAAAATAGAGAAGCCTATTTGACTTCAGATTACACAATACTTCTGCACAGCTAGGGTCAAAAAATGCTCACTGGACAACAGTCCTGTGCAATTTCCTAGCCCTTGAAGCTAGAATACACCTAAAAATACATGGATCACTCAAAGAGCCTGGACTACATATGCGCCTCTACAAAGAACTTTTTTTCTCTGTAGCTGTCATTTAATTATGAAATGCTAGAAGGGTATTAAAAGTCAGCCTAGCTACTGATACGTACAGGACAAGATTGTTTCTTTGGTCGCTATGGAATCATCGTAATCAATGTGTCTTTGATGGAATTAATCCTAACCTTGAGGATGTTTTGGTTTCTCTGAGAGATGAGCTGCACCTTTGGAATTTCACATCTTCTGGCACCGGTGCCTACCAATGAGTGAACTCTTGGTTTTTTTCTTTGGTCAAGGGTCAAGTTTCTTATTGAGAAGTTATGATCTAATTAAGTTTGAGTGTGTGGGTGTGGGTTTGTGTGTGGTGCTGTAGAACTACCTTTTCATTCTTCTTAATATAATGATACGCAACTCTCCTGCATGTTTGAGAAAAGAAAAAGATTGTTCATTTCTTGATCATTCATTTGCTCTCTGGATAGATACACATGGTGTTTGTTCTAGCATGCAAGTTGGATAGGTTAACAGAGCAAGCGTTGACCTCTTGAGCATAATGTGTTAATGATTTGCTGCAGACAAATAAAGCTGTAAAAAATCTAACTGGAAAGATTGAAATGGTTCTGTTAAACAAAAACACATTTTTAAACAGGCAAGCAATGCCCACCATATCGCACCAATATAAAAAGGGAATCTTTTAGGGAACAACAAACAAATGGACGTCAAAAATTTTGTTATGATATGAACATTATGGTTGTACAAGCCACTAGTAGCACAATACATGTTTGCTTTTTAGGGGACAGGGCAGTTTGAAATGTTCCTCATAATAGAAAGCAATTGTAAATGGCGCAAATGAACGATTTGGTTGTACGAGCAACTAGTAGCACAATACAGAGTACATGTTTGCTTTTTAGGGGACAGGACAGTTTGAAATGTTCCTCATAATAGAAAGCAATTATAAATGGCGCAACCATACAGCAACTTCATACATTATTCACATGGCTTGTCAATGAAAAAGCCAATGCTTATGGGAGATGGCAGAGTATTTTCCGATATCATAATCTGGGAAGGAGAACTAAGCGCACGATCAGTTTTACAGTTCAGAGCTTAGAGCGATAAGTTTTTAGCAAAAAAAAAAAGTTATGAATATATGGATCTGTGTGTGCACTTTTTGCGGACTTTACAATTTATACCATGTGGCATCGACTTGCAGTGCCACTGCAAAAAATTTGATACTTCTCCTTAGTAGATTTAGATGGTGAATGGTGTGGGTCTCATCAAATTGCATATGACCAAGAGCAACTGAACTTTAGTAGTTTTAGATGGTGAATGGTGTGGGTCTCATCAAATTGCATATGACCAAGAGCAACTGAACTTAAAAAGTGTATAACATAAGAAAAGAACTCACTCGGAGCGAGTTGCAAAATCAACATTAGCCATTTCAGCTGTTTCTTGGGTGGAAAGTGAAGGGTCGCTCAAAGACAGCGCTTCAAATGCTGGCAAATCCATAACCGGACTATGAAGCTCACTGCTTCCCCCCACGCTAGCCTCAGTCCTGATGATGAAAACATATAGGAAACATCATCAATGCAGAGAACAGCAAGAAGAAATAAGTATAAATTTGCTATCAAAGCAAACACAAGGAAGGTATGAAACATATAATAATAAAGGTAAAGAACAGCAACTGCTGTACTTACCTTGCTAGTCTTCTTGGACAAGAATGCCTTGGGCGGTCTGAATAGAGAACACTTTGTCGAACACGTATTCCACCTTCAGCTCCAGGACGACTATGAATGTTGGAATCAACAAACTTGGTTAGGTTTGTAATTAACAGCAATCTACTACGTTCATCGATGTTTTTTTAATAGAATTCAAGAAAGTATTGTTCGTTAAATTTTACCCAATAATAAAGAATAAAAAACATTATTTTTTAGGGGCCAGAAAGGTTTTCCAGCCAAGCACCAAAAAGATGAGGCAGTTGATGCACAGTATGTGCGCAATTGTAGTTTCTAAGCAGATGAGGACAGCTGATAAGATCCTTGATCCTACTGTGGCTGCAAAGAGCGTAGGGATAGGAGATTGGTGGTCAGGGGCGAGGTTGGCGGCGCTGGAGCGCCGTGTCTGGGGCAGGGAATCGAAGCTGCTGTGGCTGCTGCCCTAGCCGTGAGGGAAAGAGAGAAAGAGAACAGGGAGGCAGGGGAGGGTCACCTAGATGGCCCTTGAGGCCAGGCAACAATATTGCCTTGCCTATATCTAAATCTCCTATAAATGAAATCCCCACTAAGTAGATTTTCTGCCTTCTCATTGCGCCACGTCATCTTCTTTTCCTTAATCTCTCCGTCCGTCTCTGCTGCCGTAATGGTTTCCGTTAGTCTCCGTGTGTTTCTTTACCCTTTCTGTTTCCGCTTTCGTTGCGAAGCTGGCCAGCCACACGTTCGCAAACGCCGCCGGCTCCTCCAGTTTTCCTCCGTTCCCGAGCGCAGCTGCCTCCCCGAGATTTACTCCCGAGCGCCGCCGCCTCCACCTCCACCAGCTTCGCTCCCTTCCCGAGCGCCGTCGCCTCCCCCAGCATGACTCGCTCCGCCCTCGCGAGCCACCCGAACGAGGATGGGGATGGACGACCTGGCAAGCTACACGGACGGCATTGCGTCCTCGACCTTCAATGTTCGCCCTCCAGGTCTCTCCGCCGGCGTCGGCCTTCCCATCGGTCGGTTGTCGGGCCGCGTGCCGCTGGTGTTCCCTGCGCCGACCGACGTTTCCCGGCGAGTTAAGTTTTTCCTACTCAGATCTGCGCAGTAATTAATTTCTGTAACCGATTTGTAACGCCTGCATGCCTTTAATTCAATTAAATTCATTCGTGTCCAGATATGCACAGATCAGATTTATATGCGGCTCTCCCTGTTCCAGTTGTTTCCCTTCCGCAAATCTTCCACATGTCCAGGTGGGTTCTGGAGATTTAGATTTGTGCTTGCATCCTATTCCTGCATTATTTACGTATACTCCTCTACATTAATCATTGTTCTTCCTCGTCCACTGGTCCTCTCTAATTTTGTGCAGATTATTATGTTCGAAATCTCTTCATAGTGATTTTCTTATCATTCAATCTCTGAAATTAAACATCGGGTAAGTTCCTCAAACATATTCCCTCAATTTTTGAGTACAGCTTGATTATTAGTGATATATAGAACTGGACACAACTGGGATTGCTTGCCTTTCCAAGCAGAACATGCTGCTGCTTCTAGCAATTTGATCTGGAATTGAAGATTTGGGGTTTTATATTGCTTACTGCTTATACATGA
The DNA here is from genome assembly GCA_015844335.1 of Chrysopogon serrulatus. Classification (NCBI taxonomy): domain Eukaryota; kingdom Viridiplantae; phylum Streptophyta; class Magnoliopsida; order Poales; family Poaceae; genus Chrysopogon; species Chrysopogon serrulatus. The sequence goes on along the minus strand of JADLZL010005015.1, from coordinate 123,395 downwards.
GAAAATAGAAAACTGGGTACTTGAAATCTGCCTAATCTTTCATGTTACATCCTGATATGTTAAATATAATATCGTCTCGAATAACATTACCTCTGTCAAAAAAAAATGGAATCTGAAACAGACAGCTAATTTTATTTGTCGAGAAATAAGAAGGATAGTCTTAACCATCAATTGGATCTCTCAATCACAAAGCTAATTTTAACCATCAGAAATTCATAGGCGATATATATACAGCTGCATACAACAGGCATTGGTTACCTTTTGATTTACATAGCATTTGGCTAAATATTTGGAGATGCTTGCTTTTACCCTCAAATTTTGCGTACAGCCTGTTTGTTAGTGATATATACAACTGGACACAAATGGGATTGCTTGCCTTCTGATTTACATAGGATTTGGCTAAATTTTTGAAGATGGTTGCTTTTAGTTCTGTGTATTGCTGCTAACCCGTAGTACAAGCTGTGCAGCATCATCCATTGTTAACAATAGTTCTATTCCATACCTCTTCATAGTGAAATTGTTATCATTGGACTTCTGGAATTTAAGACCAGGTAACTTCCTAAAACACCTATGCTTGATATTTCCATACTGGTGATTTACATAGTATTTGGCTAAATTTATTAAATTGTTTCCTTCCAGTTTTGCATATTGCTGTTAATCCACATTGTTACTATTTTTTAATCCATGAATTTTGGGAAACATAAACAATGGTTATGCTCCAATTTTAATGCTGTACACAACTGGGCCTGATTACCTTTTCATTCACATAGCATGTGTCCCCACTTTCCAAGTTGTTTGCTTTTAGTTCCTGCAATGCTGAGTTGTTTGCTTTTAGTTTGTGTGCTGCTGTTAATTGAGAGTACTATTATTCTTAAATCCATAAAGTTTAGAAAACATGGACACTGGTGATGATTCATTGCCCCTCGACGTGGTCGTGGCCGCCCCTCGCGTCGTTCCCAACCTGCGGCGACACCTACACCGGATAGAGATTCCATAGCCTCAGCCCGGCGCACGCGTAGACAACATATGCGCTCTAACTCATCAGGTCAAACCTTCAGTTCTAATACCCTATATAAAAAAATATTAATCTATGAGAATATCAAACTCATGTACACATAATAGAACTCTTGGCATTAGACGCCCGGACAGTCCGTGCAAAAACTGGAGGATCATTTCCTGCTTCTTCTTCTACTACCCAGCAAACTTCAGCTCTACAAATTGGAGACAACAGTGCTGCATCCATTGAAACCTCGAGACATAAACGTAAGATAAACTAGCAATTCCCAATATATACCCTGCCCACATCAAAAATAGCACAAAAATAATGTTTTACAGGATGCGCGTTCCTTTCAGGCACCATCTTTAATCCATTGAACCTTGGGGGGCCCCAGTATAATTGCCCAGATTGTGGTGCTTACTTCTGATATGAAGAACGCATCCGCAGAGAAAGGAATACGTCAAATCCAATTTATAATTTGTGCTGTAAAGGAGGACGAATATCACTTCCCCAGTATAATCCACCTCCCAAAGCATTATTGGATTTATTAACTTCTGATGACAGCTCTCTTAGAAACCACTTCTTTGACAATATCCGTCGGTACAACACAATGTTTGCCATAACTTCTATGGGAGTAAAAGTTAATGAATCGATAAATGATGGCCGTGGTCCTTATGTTTTCAAGATTAGTGGCCAAGTTTGCCATCGTGTCGGTTCTTTGATACCCTCAGGAAATCGCCGTCTAGAATATGCACAGTTGTACATTTATGATACTGCCAATGAGATTGCAAACAGAACAAATGTTGTCTCCTCACAAACTGAAACCTTTGTTCCTAACGATGCCATAGTTGCCTCCCTCATAGAAATGTTGGATATGAATAATCCTATTGTCAAACTCTTCCGAACAGCAAGAGAAAGGCTAATGTTATCAGGGGAGACTTCTGATCGTTTCTCTATAAGATTATATGGAAACCCGGATGCACATGGGGATATATATAGTGCACCCGTGGCATCGGAGGTTGTTGGATTAGTTGTTGGTGATATAGGCATAACTGATGTTGGTCGAGACCTCATAAGAGAAGACCATGCATCTGAACTGCAGCAAATCAAAGAAGATCACTGCAAATTTATGGCCATGCAATACCCTCTCTTATTCCCTTATGGAGAAGACGGTTTTCATGATGGACTATTAAATCAGCCCACATCACGATCTTCATCTACGAAACGCCAAAACGTAACAATTTTAGAGTACTATGCATATAGATTGCATGACAGACTTGGTGAGTTCACTACTCCTCTAAGGTGCAAAAGGTTAACACAGGCCTATCAAGTAGATGCATATTGTTGTGTTGAGGATAAACGAATAAGACACTACCGAACAAGCACCTTCCAGAAAAAATATAGGTCAGCCCCCTATAATGCTTTGGCATCTTCTGTTTCAAGGGGTGTAACATCTGCATCTTCCACTGGTCAAAGGGTTATCCTACCAGCATCCTTCATTGGTGGCCCACACTATTTATATCAGAAATACCAAGATTGTATTGCCATTTGCAGAAAATTTGGATGCCCACATTTATTTATAACCTTCACTGCAAATACAGCATGGCCTGAGATTAGAGAGGCCCTTTCCCTTTTCCCTGGTCAATATCCGTCTGATCGAGCTGATATTATTGATAGAGTCTTCCAAATGAAACTTAATATTCTAATGGATGACATAGAAAAAAAATAAGTTTTTTGGAGCCATAAATGCAGGTATTACTTTCTTATATTAAGCTTCTTAGTCTATTTTTTTTTTTAACCACATTAAAATATAGGCATTTCCTTTTGCAGCTGTTTACACAATAGAATTTCAAAAAAGGGGTCTACCACATGCACATATTATAGTATGGTTGGAAAAGGATGCTCTTCTAGATGCTCCAAAAATAGACTACTATATTTCTGCACAACTAGCTGATCCAGCAATAGATAAAATTGGATATGATGCCGTTTCTGCTTTCATGATACATGGCCCCTGCGGACCCATAAACCCATCTTCTATCTGCATGTCCAAAGGTGTTTGCTCTAAATCTTATCCAAAAGAATTTTGTGAGAAAACTACTGTTATGGAAAATGGGTTGACACAAAGATGCTCGCCCAAACAATGGGTTAACAGTCCATAAAAATCATTTGGACATTGGCAATAACTTTGTTGTTCCCCACAGTGTTGACTTAGTGGTTAAATATCAGGCCCACATAAATGTTGAAAAGGTTAACCATGATGGCATGCACAAATATCTTTTCAAGTATGTAACAAAGGGATTTGACAGTGCTAGGCTTGGGTTACATTCAAAGCCCTCAACATCACAGTCATCTAATCAAACTATCAATGAAATCAATAATTTTCTTGAATGCCGATATATTACTCCACATGAAGGTTCTTGGCGCTTACTTTAGTTTGACATCCATCATACAAACCCAACAGTTGAGCGTCTGCCCGTCCATTTGCCATTTGAAAACAATGTAGTATATACAGAGGATGATGACTTGGAAGAAGTTATTGAGAATCCAAAAAATACTAGGAGTAAGCTTACAGCTTGGTTAGAAGCAAATGCACAATTCCCTTTGGCCAGAGAATATACCTACCTTGAATTTCCTGAAAATTTTACGTGGCACGCAAAGCACAAAATTTGGAACATACGCAAAGGTTATTTCAGGAAAGTAGGACGTATAGCCCATGTAAACCCTACCCAAGGAGAGCTTTATTATCTCCGAATGTTACTGCACATTGTTAAAGGCCCTACTTCTTTCAAAGAGATTCGCACCGTAGGAAATATGAACTATCAGACCTTTCGAGAGGCATGTCAGGCTTTAGGTCTTCTTGGCGATGACCAGGAGTGGTCGAATTGTATAAATGATGCAGCTCAATGGGCTCTACCCTATCAATTACGCCATCTATTTGTTACAATCTTACTGTTCTGTGAAGTCACAGACCCTAAAAGACTATACAAGAAACATGCATTACAAATGAGTGAGGATATTACACGTCGTCTGAGAGGCAGTACTTCTCAGGCATTAAACTTTTCTACAGAACTCTTAATTCAATTGGATAAATTACTGAGGGATAATGGGTACAACCTATCTCATTTTAATTTGCCCCTCCCTGAAGGAGAAGGCTCTCTAGAAAATAGGCTTCTATTGGATGAACTTAGCTACGATATCCATGCCATGCAATCTATTGTAGATGATGATATTCCAAGGCTTAATTGCAACCAGAAGGAAGTTTTTGATGCCATCTGTAAATCTATACTAGAAAAGGAAGGCAAAACATTCTTTGTATGTGGATATGGTGGAACTGGAAAGACCTTTCTATGGACAACTTTATTGAATTATATTAGGAGCCAAGGAAAAATCGCATTGGCGGTCGCATCATCATCCGATTGCATCTCTACTATTGCCCGGGGGCCGCTCCTCATTCCCGCTTCAAAGTCCCTCTAGACATCCGGCAGAATTCTATGTGTTCCATTAAGAAAAATACTAACTTAGCAGCACTGATTCAACAAACATCACTTATTATTTGGGACGAAGCACCGGTTAATCATAGGTATTGTTTTGAGGCACTAGATCGCACTCTTAGGGATATAATGACAGATACAACACCCAATTCTGCATTGAAGCAATTCAGTGGAATCTCTGTAGTTCTTGGCGGCGACTTCCGTCAGACACTCCCAGTTCTGCAGCCAGGAAACAGGCAGCAGATTTTAAATGCTTGCATAGTAAATTCATATCTGTGGCAACAATGTACAGTTCTACACTTAACTGAAAATATGAGATTGAAAGCACCATCATTATCAGAGAGTGACAGAGATGAGCTACAGTTATTTGCAGAGTGGCTTTTAAGAATAGGAAATGGTATAGAACCTTTTGTTGATATTCCAAATGAACCACCAAACACTTTTATTCAGATTCCAACATCACTCCTACTGGAAGAAACATGCAGGAACCTTGATGGTCTAATTTCATTTGTCTATGACTTAGGCTGCGATGCACCAAACATTACATCATACTTATGTGACCGGGCTATTTTAGCATCCAAAAATGACACTGTTTCTACGATCAACAATACAATGATTGAACGATTAACCACAGCTGAAATGTCATACTATAGTTCTGATTCAATTGATGATAGTTGTAAAAACCATTCAACTCTCGAGGCTCTATATCCTACTGAATTTTTAAACACATTATCATTGAATGGCCTGCCACCACATGTGCTGCATTTAAAAATTGGTGTACCCATAATGATTCTAAGAAATCTGGACCCATCAAGAGGGCTCTGTAATGGTACTAGATTGATTGTCACCCAACTAACAAGCCGTGTTATAGAGGCTGAAATAATCACAGGGAAGGCAAAAGGCTCAAAAGCATACATCCCTCGCATTATAACTACTTCAATAGAGTCAAAATGGCCCTTCAAGCTAAGATGTCGACAATTCCCTGTCAGGATTTCTTATGCCATGACAATTAATAAAAGCCAAGGCCAAACCCTTGGTAGGGTGGGTGTTTATTTGCCATCACCTGTCTTCTCTCATGGTCTGCTTTATGTGGCATTCTCAAGAGTCACCTCACCAAAAGGTTTACGAATCCTTATTGAAAATAGACCATCTGGATACGAGAATTGTACACATAATGTAGTGTACAATGAAGTTTTCTCAAAGATTTAGAACCCTACCAAAAAATTAACTCAGGTAACTTTGAATTTGTGGGCACATTAAATACTGCATAGATGATTTATGATATTTATTGCTTACTGTAAACTCTTGCGTCAACATATTATGTTTGTTCTATATACATTGTTGCCTAACCATAAATTATTATGCCTTCCTGCAGGCAACTTCGCACAATGAGCCAAACTACAAAACTAAAAGACATTACCGCTCCTAACGACAACTACAAAGTCTTTGGCAGGCTCATAAGATTATGGGATGCAAGATATGTGAGTACAAACTCATTGATAAGCATAGAAGGAGTTCTCCTTGATGATGATGTATGTATCCTCACTCATTTGCCATAGTCAATGTAAAATATGTATAATGTCCTTACTAACTCCCATTTATTATAGGGAACTACAGCACAAATTAGTGTTCCAAGAAGTTTAGAGAAGGAGTTCAGGCCCCACCTTGCTGAGGATAGTGTTTACACCTTCTCTGGAATTTCTGCTATTCATAGAAACAACACAAACTACACCTATGACAACCAAAGCTACATCCTTCAAATTGCATCTACTACTAAAGTTCATCGTCTAGAATCCAGAGGGGCCGACATCCCACATTATGCATTCAACTTCTGCACCTTTGATGTATTACCAGATAAAAGTATGCAGTCCAAGCCACTTCTAGGTACTACATACTCCTAACCTCTATTGCCTAATTTTTTTTCATAATCCAACTCATCTGAATCATCTTGCTCTTCTTGCACTAGATCTGATAGGAGTTATCAGCTACGTGGGACCATTTGATTATGCAGGTCCCAAATCAAAAAAAAAACAGGAAGATCAAAATCCGAAATCTAGAGTATATCTAATCACCCAGTTACACAGTCACTCTTTACAACCTCAATTTGTACTAATACAGTTCATTTATTATCAAACATATACCTCTGCAGTGACCAGGACCAACAGATAGTGCTTTGGGACGAAGAAGGTCAAATTTTTGATGAAATCCAAATCGTTGAAAAGTCTAAACAGGGCATTGTAGTAGGAATATTTGCAGGCCTTACTGCATCAAAATTCTCAGGTCAGTTGTCTAACATCACCCTCATCTAATATGCATACCTATAAATAATCGTCCTATTCAAGACCTAACAAAGCTTCACAACATATTCAGGAAAATATGAGGCTTCCTCCAGTTCTGCAACTCGAGTGTATATTGACCTGGACTATCCGGAGGTAACCACATATCAGTCAAGGTAAATAACAATATTCCTATTACCTGTCCTTAGAATTTGGAGTTAACATACAACATTACAGACATGATTATTCCGTAGTACATAATCTGAGCTGACACTCCCAATTCGACCTGTTTAAGTAACTTACTTTCATTGCTTCAAGTTATTTTCTCTTGCTCTGCTGGACAAGGTTAACATATTAAATATGTGTTTACCAGATATAAATGGGGAAGACCTGACTTAACACGAGAAAATACCTACCACAATTGAAAAAGCTCCTATGGAAACAAATTTGGGAAATTACAAATCAAAGAAATATTAGATTTACCAAATGAAGCTTTTGAGGCAAGTATATCCTTCATTAACTCACATCTATTCAATCGTACCTAAATTTTTTTTTTAATTGTTGCACTTCTCATTGAAATTACCATTACAGGGAGGAAAATCATACAGGTGCACTGCAGAGAGAGATCACATCCATAATCCAGAACATAAATTGGTACTACAAGGCATGCAAGAAATGCAAGCTAGGCTATAATACAATTTCTAATACTCAAAGATGTGCATGTCCTTACTCCATTCAAACTCCAGAGTAAGATAGATCCTATAACATGTCCTTACTCTATTGTTGCATCTAAATAAATTATCTATCTACTAACCACTTAAATTGTGTGCTTCCCTCTGCCAATTCCAATGAATAGGTACAAACTTCCCCTTAGAATCAAAGATGACTCATCAATAATGGACTGTGTTGCTTTCTATAATGTTGTTGAAAGATTTAGTTGAATGCTCAGCTCTAGAAGCTTCAAAGAACATGCAGATTCAACCAGACAACCATCCAGTTGCTCTCAACAAAGCCATTGGCAAAACAAAATTATTTCATATAGGAATTAGTAAGAACGTAACATCAAAGTACCCTATCAGTTTGTTGTGAAGAGATGCTTCACAGTGATGATCATGAGGGCAACACAAATTCTCAATCTTCAAAGGTCGGTGTTAAAATATAAACTTGGTTACCAACAAGGAGTGATTACATTCCATTTTCATAACAACATTCTTTAACAGTTTAGTTTTATTGATTTCGTGAAACTCCTGTCAAAGAAGCAACATCTAACGCAAGCACACCTCCACCTGCTCAAGCTACACAACATCCATCAAACCAACTTAGGTAACCACAACCAACACTCTTCGGATTCACCTCCAACAGTTCAGAAGTTTATGATCTGTGAAAACATAAAATATATAACACCTCCAGTAAACATCAGACCAGCCACACCCTCTAAATAATCTGTATTCATATACTCTTCCAACCTAATCTCCAGAGTTTAGGTTTGACAAACCATATTTCCTTCAATTTTGCAGCAACTCCATGACCAAAAGAAGAATCGATTTGAATAAAGCCGAAACAAGTGACACTGAAAGCAACAAAAAAAACGTAAGTGCCACTAAACAAGAAATTATGCAACTATAACTTTCAAATAAATAACCCAACTATATTATCTTGCATTTATATGGTACTTTTCCTACATGCAGGTAAACTTCAGAATTGGGGTCAGCAGCAGACATGAACAACAATAGAAGGCCTCCATTCCTCAAAAAAAGGCATCTCAACATCTACCGAGAGCTTCTTCCAATAAATTAGATTCTGGCTTTTATTCCATTAGACCAAGTTGTAACCCATGCAACCTACAAACATTTCGCTTCACTACTACGCTTTACAACTGAGGCATTAGTTTAAATAATAAAACTATCTTTGTAAGTGTTCTTCGAAAATCATAGAAACTCAAAGATTAAAACCTTCAAACACTGCTATACTTGGTTCAAGAGAAGAATTAGACTGCCTTACCTGTGACATGAAGCTATATTCTATCTTTAAATTCAATGTTTCACTTATAGGCTGTTGGATAATTAAAAAATTGAAGGTTCTGCATGCACAGGACATCTTGCTTCAATAGCTGCCACCACTGTCTCATTCCTATATAGTTTGTGATGTGTCTGAAACAATTATGCATGACAAGCTGTGTCTAACACAATTATCCATGACAATAAATTATGTAACCTGTGTATCTGTTTCTTTCTGTAATGGATTTTAAACCTATGCTATTTTATGAATCTTCTATATTCCAAATAATCTGAAGAAGGAAAAAAAATTAAAAACCAATACAAATATCAAGTGTCTCACATGCATTAAAATACTTATACATAGTTTATTACTAATGATTGATGGTTACCATCTATTTTTATGCAGAAATTATGCAGGGACTCATCTTTCCTTTGTTCAAACTACATATCATTTTGAGCTCCAAATTGCTGGTAATTTTCTCCCAAATTAGTCCCTAAATCATTTCCTATTGTACATACCTTATTCTAAATCCTGTGTCAGATATACTAGCTACCACATTAGAGTAACTCACATTTAAAAAGCCTGTAATAACCATTCATTAAAGTGTCCTAATGTGCTAACCTCTTCACACACTCCACCACAAACTCAACACATTAAAATTGGTAGCCTATTCATCTACTGCATGCAGCACACCAAAATAACCCCCATCTCCTCCTTCAATATTTATCTAACTCTAACTATACCACCGATAAAAACTCCTCCACTACCCAGCACCACGTTAAAATTGATAGCCTATTCACCTACTGCATGCAGCACACCAAAATAACCCCCATTCCATCCTTCAATATTTATCTAACACTGTCTACCGACCAAAACTCCTCCTCTACCTCCTCTTCTCTTTCATTCCAACTTTCAGATTCTGTGCGAACTATTCCAAAGAGCAGACGCCACCAAATTGCAACCAAATAAAATACAGGTATTCAATCTCCTCCTCATAAACTTTGGTGTTCTGGACTTCTATTTGCTGTGCATCCTTCCTATTATAGATCATCCCCTACCTGTTTTGCAACTCTTATGCAAATAAAAGTTGTATAATTTAGCTCTGAACCTTCATCAACTTTCATGTCCTACAATTCCTGCATTTTCTATGCATTCTTCCTATTATAAATTATCCCTGTTCATATTCCTCCACTGTTCTGCCAGTAAATGTAGTACAATTAGCTCTGTGCCTTAACAACTTCCTAAGGTTATTGTTCATATGCAAATTCTTGCTGTTCAGCTATATACATTCTTAATGTTTGAACTCCCTCTAATTTTTTCAGAACTAAGGATTGGGTGGATCTCCACACATCCTCTACTATATCAACTAACATGCAACCTACAAATCAGACCCCCAACAATTGCTGCATATAGCTACACACCACAATCAACAGGCAATACAGAAATTAGCCCATTACTACTACTAATTTATGTTCTTCATTTCAGGACACAATTTAGAATATGCCGTTATTGGCAGGTTAAATAAGGACCATGGTGCCCATGCTCTCACCCCAGAACAAATAAAACTACATATTGCTCACGCACTCACCATAAATATCAACCCCGATCACATAATACACATACCACCAAATTTCATTATTCCACTTGACGATGGACATGACCAAGCAAATATTCTTGCAATACATCCACTACTTCATACAAATCACTTCCTCCTGGAAATTTTACCGTGGTCCAACGAACATGAGCTATGCCAACTACCATGGATCCCAGGTAACCAAAACACCATCCATGTACATCTCTTATATGTTTTCGATGCTGTGTCAATATGAGATCTACTAGACAGGAGAGAAGATTGTTGTACAAGAGGAGTATATATATATACAAGAGGATATATATATATATATATATATATATATATATATATATATATATATATATATATATATATATATATATATATATGATCCGAGATACGAGCAGCTCAGCTAACTGCCATGTGGAGCTAGGTGTAGTGCTACCTAGCTAGCTAGCTTTAGGGGGATTCTATTATTGGGCAAGCAAAGTCCCAGGCATCTGGGCAAGCTTCCTTGCTGCCTGCTTCCAATTGCCTTCGGAAGAATCCGAATACCTGCTCTGCTCTGCTCGATCAAAATATGCATCTCACATCTGCAGAAGAATATATATCTATCCTAAAATATTTGCATAATTTTGCAGAGTTCAGCTCCAAAAATTTAGATGTCCATATTGACCCATTAACAATATTACCTGTAACGGTAACCAAAAACAAACTAACAGGTTTGTACCATAAATATTCCAAAGAGTTTATTACTTCACTACTGCTAACAAATACCTTATTATTTCACTACAGGATGCAGCAAGTTGAAGGATACATTTGCATCAACTATTCCAAAAAGCTATGATTTACGAGCACCAGACTACAACTACTTAGCCATAACCGAACTCAAGGATTTCTACTATATGAAATCAAGTGCATTCAGAAACTACAGAAATATCTTTGCCTCACTTCAAGATGTCAACCATAGGTTATACCCTCTCATTCACAACCAAATCTCCTCTATATGTGCATACATTCACTCCCTTCAATCTACACCAACAATTGAGTCAATGCCACATGTCCATGCTTTTGCTGATAACATTAAAAAGACTGATATTATTATGGAAAAAATTATAGCACATATTGACTGGGCTAGAGAAAATATGTGCCTAGATACTGGAATACCTCTAGATTTAGAGGCTTTTAGACATGGCCCCCCATCATCTGAGGTAACTAAACTACCAAAAGATAAATATGTCCTTAGTTGATCATATGTTATGACACATGATATTGATTAAATCTTTTTCCCTTTGTAGGTTCCTGTTCCACAGACATATGCAGAAAGACTCAAAACAATTTTCAAAGCTGTTATACAGAGGCTCCACAATACAACACCTATCATTGAAACCATAGAAGACAATGACAGTTCATTTGAAACTTACATAACTGTCAGCAACTTCACCCGTAGATACTATGGAGAGAAAGAGAAAACTGCAGCTAAAATGGAGGCATCAGCAATTTTCTATTGGCTCAAACAGATTTGCAATGTCCAAGGATATAAGATAATTGATCTCAATTATCCAACACTTGAAAAAATAGTAACATCGATTAACAGATGGACTGCACAAATGAATATATTACAGTACTTGATTGCTTTCATGATTCAGCAAGCACAGAAAATAGACAAACAAATCATGAAGGCATATCAAGAAGCCAACTTACAAGAAGCAGGCCTACAAGAATCAGACCACATCAACTCTGAAACAAAGAAACTTCTCGATCTATTGGAGCAACATTGGACTGGCATAAACACCATATCCTTCGAATCTAACAACTACAAGGTATGTAACTCGATATCTGTTCAAGTACATTTACAAATGAAAACAGCAAGACCAAAAAATTAACTCAATTCCTGCAGGATCAATACAATTCGACAACATTCAGTGGATACTCCCCATCAAGATCAAACTATCGCCTAGGACGAGCAAAAAGACCCATCATGCCATCACCAGCACCGTAGCCAGCCCATCAACCTTACAATAAGGTCAGACCCTACAAAGAACTATTTGTACATATTTCAGTCCAACAGAATGCATACTTCTCTACTACCTTAATCAGAATAGTGATGGCTATGCTGTAGTTTATATTTCTATATTTCAACATTGCTTTAATCTTGGTGTTTCAAAGCTTTCCTGTTATCTCACATGTATCATCTTTATAACCAAGGATCAACAATAATGACTAAAGATTTGTTTGCAGGCTTCCCAGATGTTTACTTCCATCATCTCAAAATGCAGAACACAAACCCAATTGCTTACTGAGGACGCCATCAAACCCAAATGCTTACTGAAGACACCATCAAAGATTATGAAAACAATTTAGTTATTAGCTCGAGTTGAAGTTTATCTTATTTTATTGAATATGTTTACCTGAAATGTTTCTCACACATTGGAATTTCGTGAACCATATAAATATACGTTATTACCATTTCCTAGATGTTTGTTACAGATATTCATATTGAGCAGATATCGAGTATCCACTGAATGTTGTCCACCCATTTCGAGAATCCACCGAAGTGGGTGATCATGTGTAAGAAATATTTCTTACACATATTCATATTGAAAAATAATAAATAATTCTTTTTCATTCCCGCAGCAACGCGCGGGGAATCCTCCTAGTTAATTATATTCCAAAGAGTCCCAAAAGTATTTATCCTCTAACAAGAATCAATCTCCTATTTTTATGAAAATAAATAAATATCTAATCTTGGGCACTTGGGACGGCCAGCCTAGACTGGTTCGGGCCGTCGTTGGTAACGTGACACCAGTCATAGTTTAAAAAAAAAAAAACGTGACACCAGTCATAACAGCAACTGTTTGTTGCAGTCAGGGGGTAGTTTTCTGGCCGAATTAGAGAGCTTTCAGGTGAGAAATCGACCACATGGGAAGGGCAATACTATACACAATCCGTCCCGTTCGTCAACAAAAAAAAAATCGATCTTTTCACCAGGAAGTAATAAAAAAGCTTTTTTTGGCAATAAGATCTTTACACAAGCTGTGCCTGTATCTAGTCTGTCAGGTCACTTTGCAATTTCTACCATGTAGAGCCAATTCCAGGTCATATTGCAAGCAATTCCATGGACACCGGATTGAGGGAGAATAGTATTCTTCGGACTGCACGTGGCTGGGAACTGAGTTGGGAAAGGAAAAGCAGACCAAGAGGACAGGACTCACTTGGAGGATGGCATAGCTGAGGAAGAAGCCTGAGAGAGGATTTCGAGTGCGATTCCTCTGCGAGGTAGCCGGCGGGCAGAAGAGCCTGGTTCCGTCGGCGCCGCGGAGGAGGATGCCTGGGACCCGGCCCCAGATCGGCCGTGGCGGCGGCGGCAGCGGCGGCGGCGGCGGCGGCTCTCAACATCGGCGCGGGATGCTGGGTCGGGATCGGGACCGGCGTCGACATCGACGTCGACGTCCGCCCAGCAGAGCGGCCCGAAGCGGTTGAACGGTTGTTGGTTGCCAAGGCCGAACCGCGGGAGACCGATGCCTTCTTCCTGTGCTGTCAGCGGAGCCACGTCACCTGCGCAGGGAGGAGTCCCTGCGCGGTCGAGCGCCAGTTGCGCGGTGGGGATCGCCGCCGTCGGCCATGGCGGTCGAGGTGGTTTCGCCGTTGGACGGTGCTGTACTAGTGTGTCGCTCGCTCGCTAGTAGTACTACTGCAGCATACTGTACTGCTTTGCCTGGGTGGTGGGTGCGTGGGTGAGACTATCCGCACTCACGTCGCGTCAGCTACGCGTGTTTACCGGACGGAACGCTCGTAGCGGCGTCAGCAACACCGATGTGGCGTCCGGAATCATGCGGTCCGCACGCCAAGTCTAGCGCGGTAGCACGAGTCCGGTACGCGCCCTGTGTGGCGTGGGTCCCACGCAGCGTTGTCCTCCGCTCGCGGGCGAGAGGGAGGAGAGAGAAGCGAGGGAAGCGGGCGCCGTCGAGCTCGCGGCCATGGCCGCCACGCGCCGACCGCCACCGAGGTCGCAGCGGAAGGGAGGAGAGGGAAGCGGGGAGCCCTTCTTCCCTCGCGCCGCTGGAGCCGAGCTTGCCTGCACGCAGCTCCATCGCGGCTCGGCCTCGTGGGCATGGGCGGGCTGCTCCGTCGCGGCCTGTGGGCGTGAGCGCCCGCCAGGCTCGGGGCAGCGAGCGCCGCCACCGAAGCGCTGGCGCAGGGCCCCGAAGCGCCGCCGCCGGGCGCCGCAGGGCGTGGGCCGCCGTGGCGGGGAGGAGGAGCGGCCGCCATGGGAAAGAGGAGCGGATGGCCGCCACCGTGCGCCCGCCGACCTGCTGCAGCACGCCCGGGCCGGCTTGCTGTCGTGCGCCCGCCGTCGCACGAGGAGCCGCCGGTGAGCGGGAGAGAGAGAGTGGGGAGGGAGGGCCTCGGGTGAAGGGAGAAAAAAGAAAAAACTGACTGTGCTATAGAGTTGAGATATAGAGGATGAATGGGTGTGGAAGAAAGTGGTATAGAGGAATGAATCTTAGTGACCAGGATGGAATATTTCTTTTAGAGAATAGATTTAGAGTACGAAGAGTGTGGATAGCCTGATGACTGCTCCACTCCCCCTCTCTCTCTCACGTGCGGAGTGCTTTATTATTATTATAGATTTAAAAGAGTACTCCCTTCGTCCTAAAAAAATGATGTTTTAGGAGTTTATGTCACAAGTTTAACTCGATCTACAGTACAATATTTATATCTCTAAATAATTTTATTAAAAAACTAGATCTAAAGATCTTTCCGATGTTACTAACATATTTATTATTTTTGAAAATTACCGGCAATCGTTTCTTGGAAAGCGAGAACTACATCCTTTTTAGGATGGAGGGAGTACCCTACTTTTGATTTTGTGAATTTCCTGATTTTACAAATGGATATAAACACAGATACAAAAGAGGATAGCTTATTATTGCAACTATACCTTATATACTTTTTTGTAACAAATAGGGGTGTTCAGCTTAGTTGGTGAAAAATTTTATGTGTCACGTCGAAATATCGGAAGGGATTTTCGAATACTAATAAAAAATAAATTATAGAACTTGCACGGAAATAACGAGATGAATCTAAAAGGTATAATTAATTCATTATTAGTAAATGTTTACTTAGCACCATATTATCAAATCATGGGCTAATTAGACTTAAAAGATTCGTCTCGTAAAAGTTATCACAATCTATATAATTAGTTATTTTTTTAAATTATATTTAATTTAATACTTCATATGTGTGGTTAAACATTCGATGTGATCCATGTGTTTTCGCCTCCGCCCTCTGCCTCTTTAACCACTGGTGGCCAGCAACTCTCGCCCCCATGATCCCCCCCTGGTCAATCCTTGTACACACGTACAAGCTTGCATGGGCTATGCACAAATCACCTCTTGGAGGCCCATAATTTAGATTAGTGGCTGCTAATGGCCGGTACTAATTAGCCCAATTAATCTTCACGCGTTAGTTTCAGCCTTGCATGTTGACACCGTATTAGCTTGGCAGGCCGAGATAATGTTGACGCCATGGGCTCTTCCATCAACTGAGAGAACCTTAATCATTTTTGGCTAACATCATCGTTAATTAAATAAATATGATTTTGAAATAGAGAACGCACGTGCACATGTGCCTTCTAATCCGGTCTTCAGGTTCTTGATTTTTCCTTGGCATGTTGTTTACTCCTTAATTAATCAACATCATGCATATACAGCCATCTATGCATAGTTTATACAAAATAATATGTACAAAATCACGTCGAACATAGATTATTGAAATCCCATATTATTTGCCTCAAGTACCTTAGCCAGTTAACTCCCAAAACAGTCATAATCAACCAATTTAATATTATAATAATCAATGATAAAATTCTCCTTAATTATCAATGCTGATAGGTCGATTGTTGTATATAGCAACATTAGAAATCTCATCCCTATTAGCAACTGTAACTTTTATTTTCCTTGGTCCCGGTTTTGGTTGCAGATTCAATTCAGTGGCAGTTGCAGAATCTATAAAATTATATATCGAGCCGAATACAATAGTGCAAAGAAATTTCTACCACTAAGTGAAAGCTAAAGTTGCATGGTTTGACTAGTTGTGAGTCCAGTTACAGCATGTAATGATATCTGAATTTCCTGATCATTTATTTCAAAAGTTTGGGCAACAGGTGGTGCTGGTAGTAATACCTGATATTTTCAGGCGAGAGCTATTGCCGATTCCAGATTAGAAGGTTGTTATCGCCGAATATCAATTTGCAATAATGGTTGCAGTCCTCTTGTGTACAGTGTTACTTGATGATTAATGGAAAGTGTCTGTACCTTGTTCACTGCTGCAACAAATTTATTTGTATAGGTTTTCAAGTCACTAGATTGAACTATGCTTGTTAAGTCCCCGAGATGATTGTGATGCAGTCGTGGTCCAAATCTCCTCATAATTGCCTCAGAAAATTGTGGCCACGTTGGATGTCAATCTCTGCTTCCTATCTAATAAACCATGTTAATGCATCCCCACGAAGGTGAAACGCCACTAAATTTATTTGTTCTTCTGCTTTGGTCTGTTGAGAAAAAAATTTATGTATCTATACAACCAATTTGAGAGATCATCTATACATGATAATCTAGGAATTACAATTTATAGTGGTTTGATTGACGCTTTTGAGATGGATCCAACTGTTGTTGTTCCACTTGCGGTGGTGTCAGTGCCACCGAGACTGCAGCGGGCGGTGATCATTTGGGTAGGGGAACATACCTCTATTCTGGTTGGTGCTGTTCAAAAAATTTGATTAATTTCTTCTCCCAACTCTTTAACAGAGCGTGCAGGTCCTCCCTAAAGCTAATCTCAATGTGGCTCTGCATACCAATTTGTCATGGGTATAAACTCTTCCAAGATTAATTGGCGGAGAAATCAAGATCCGAGCGACAGATTGGAACAGTTCCAAACTGGAACGGCTGCAATCAGGCGAGTGATTAGTGAAGATCGTGGCGGAGATAGCGGCGTGGCGGGCGGCGGCGGCAGCGCGGTGGCTGCGGTGGCTGTGGAAGCCGGCGTGGCGGCGGTGGGCGCGGGGCGCGCCGGAGGTTAGCCCGCGACGAAGCGGCGGTGCGGCAACACTATTTTGCACAACAAACACAGGAAAAATGGTTTTGTTAGTTTCAAAGATAGGTAAAACTATTTTCATTATTATTTACAAGTGATGCACCTGAGCCATCTTCATAAGATCCCATTTATGTTCTTCCTATATAAAAAACTAGCATAGTCCATGCCTGATGGGGACATGATTCCTGATCTTCCATCAGATAGATGGTAAATGTCATTTTGTTAAAGCATGACACACCGATCCGGCTTCAGATTGAAAGACCTAAAACCTACAATCTTACCACATGACACCTCTGGTTAACAACATGTCTCCAAGCGGTTGACCTCGCAACGAAGGCTAATCCCTTCCTGCTAAACAAAGAACATAAGTAAGAACTCGAAAGATTGTAGCTCAAGAATTGGGAGAACTGCAGATGAATGACTAAGTTCAACAAGTAGGGTCTCACAGAACGATGAACAATGACTCTTAATGGACAGATTGATCTAAGCAAAACCTAAACCCTACGAGGGTGGTTGCTACTGAATAAGGTCTAAGGGTCATCGCTCCCCTGCACGCACCCCCCTAATGGGCTCAAACACCATACTCGGCCTAACAGTTGAAAAATGGTGATGCTGCACCCTAACAGATTCTAGATGCTGACTTGTTTTCTTGATTTCTGTTGACTCTGATGTAATTTGTACCTCAAACACAAGCCCTTAGTTAGCTTATAAAATTATGTTTCCATCCATCTATGGACCATCGGAAACGGAGTCCAGATGCATCCTAGGTGTCTATTTTACTACTCGCTAGTTTTGAAGGCCGAGGCTGACGCGAACTCAAGTTGGACTGGGCCTCCATCTTGGCTTAGATGCTCTTGCTGGCCCCCTAAGGTGGTGGCCAAAAAGGTGGACATCCAGGGGCTTTCTTGGCATGTTCTCCATATTCTCGAGGCGTGCTTTAACTTGGGCCAAGGTCCTAAGGGTGACTAACAAGCCCATGGCGATGTAGCTCCTGGCAGAAATAGAGATAAAATGTGTTGATGATTTGAAGGCCTTGCCGACGTGATATTGAGGTGGGGCCAGATTTATTTGAAAGCTTATCAAACAAGCTTCCCATTAAGAGCTCATTGACCTCAATCGCATTTTGGATGAGTGAGTTATGGTCTTCCCAATTAGGTACTATTGGGCAGCCGATGACCCTTGATTGACGTGCACTACCTACAAGTAAAGAAGGGCATGCACATGTGGAATCAAGTGAGTTGTACCGATAATGACTAAGCAAATGTAGGAATGAACTCACCTTGTAATCAATGGTCGTATTCTAATGTGTCATGTCCTCATTAATGTCTAATTTATTTTAAGTTAAATAGTTCCACTACTTCAAAATAGGTCACCCTCTCCATTGCTACAACAATTTAGCATAATTTTATCACTATGCCATTGTTTAGTGCCAGAACAACTTCTATGCTTGGCTTAGTGCATTTGATTTCGACAGTAGTTGCATTACCTGGTTATGAAATGGTGCGATGGCAATGCAACTTAGATATTTGAATGGAGCTTAGGATTTTGTTGCTGTGCACAGCCTACAACCTAAATATATGTTTAACAATTTAGCTAATGGTTTTGATTATGTTTACTTCTCTCTTGGAGTCCTATCTCTTAAATTGAAGTTGATTATGAACCGAAAAGACAAAGAAGCTTTGGTGGTCACCTCCCTCGCAATTTGTAAACATCCCGTGTCTTATCTAACTATATTGTGGATCAACCAACAAAAGCATGGAGCCTAGCTTCAAGCTTAGATAACAATGAATATTTATACAAAACTATAGATAAATGTGTACAAGTGTACTCAAGTCTAATAGGGAGGCCATCAACTTCGAAGTATTACATCCTTATACAGTTCTTGGGATTGATGACGTAGAAAGAAATTATCAAAACTCTTGATACACTCTTGTCTCTTATTATTAAGCACAAGAACATCACCCAAATCAGATGAAATAGAGAGCTCATCTAAAGCCATCATCATATGAATCAAACTTGGTGTAGTAGTGATAAAAATCAAAAATCTTATGGCTCACATACTCTAACACAAGTAGCAACAGATCCTTTTATAAACTATCTCTATCATGGGATAATTTAAAAAATAATATAATTTTTTCTGGTTGAAATGTACCAACATCTAAAATAAGAACTCTAAAACTCCTCTAACATAACATGTCTCATCCACAACATCTAGAATTACAAGCTTGACATGATATTTATGTCAAAAACTAGAATTTTTAAGCTTAAAAGATAGATGTCACCATCAGTTGCTATATGTTGACATTTGATGACATCAGTCATTGTCATGAGAAGATTAATATGAACAAGAAATCACAAGATAAATCACATTTGTCCACTGCATGTAACTGGCAAAATTGAATTTCTCTTTCATCACGACTATTTATTGACTGTGTAGCATAGAAATGAGTAGGGGACTCACATATATCTAAAATATTTGGCACCTAGATTATAAATGTCTAAAATATTAAAATTATTTACAAATTAGTATGATTAAGCTCTTGCAAAGAATAAATAGAAGCAAGCCATAATTAAGCTCTTGCAACATGTAGTCATCTAATGAACAGGACCACTAGTATTTACTATTGAAACAAGATGTCACATAATCAAGGGAAACATCAACTACAAAGGAGTATGTTGGTTTATGACTAGCCATAAGAAAGGTGAGAGTGAAGAGAAAGAAAAGAAAGCTAAATGAGTGAGAGCCAAACCTCATTCCTCCTCTCCCCTTTTATAGTGAAGGTAACACGAGATGTTTCATTATTTCCCCAGTGGTGCTTGTATTTACAAAAGAGCATCTAGGAGCCACAAATGGGACTAAACATTACTTCCTCCTAAGTTTCATAGGCATACTAGTTGTGGAAAAAATTTCACTATTGACATGCATGTATGTGTTGTGAATGCTTGGGAGGTTGTGATCGACATGCATGCATGTGAGCTCACTATACCATAGCCAATCTGTAGTGACTACAAGTCAGTCACTATAAGCCATTATAGAGGCTGATCATCTATGGATATAAACCTATACTGACCATGTATCGGTCGCGGTAAGTGGCGTAGCTATAAGTCTAGCGATCAATAGGGTTTATACCAACTGATGATTGGTCACTAAAGTTATGCGAACCAAGGATCTGTTACAAGTTTTAGCAACCGATCATTGGAGGATATGAAACTTTTTAGCGACCAACAATACATCGCTATGAACTAGCACAATTATATATAACAATTTTCCCATTAATAACCATATTTAAAGCTAATAAACATCCATATCATGTCACATTACTCATCAACCACATTATTAGATAAAGATATCTCAAGTTTTCATTGAAGCCAAATTTAGCAATACATCAAGTTCTATCATTCGATCCATGTCAAATGGCATGCACAAGTCATATGTTTAGTCCCATTTACCTCTCTCCATCCATCTCCCACGTGTACAGTGGTGGTATAATGGTTTGATGGCTACATGGGTGACCCTTCTCTAGGCCATGAGTAACCTTAGCCCAGATTATGGTTAGGATGGCGGCAGCAAAAAGCAACAATGGCAGAGGTATGGATCTATTAGGTGCCGTCTCGGCATGCGAAGATGGCAGCCTAGATCTAAGTGTGGGTGGTAATTGGCACGATCAAAAGATCTCTAGATGGCTAGAGGGGGTGAACAGTCAAATTAAATTTTTTCTAAAGCATCAAACACTATCCAAATAGAGTTAGAAAACAAGGA
This sequence comes from Chrysopogon serrulatus, assembly GCA_015844335.1. Classification (NCBI taxonomy): domain Eukaryota; kingdom Viridiplantae; phylum Streptophyta; class Magnoliopsida; order Poales; family Poaceae; genus Chrysopogon; species Chrysopogon serrulatus. Next base: position 102,202 of record JADLZL010005015.1, on the reverse strand, counting down.
GCCCATGATAGCACTACCTTTAGCTAGTCTTGCATGCTTAGGGTGAACAACTACACATACAACATAGTGATCAAGAGTAACGTAACTAAGGTTATGTGACTTGCACTAGTACACAAACCATTTGTGTTGACACTAGCGTTTTATTTCTACTAGCGGTTTTCCTTTAGAACAGCCTGTAGAAATCGACCCTATTTCTACAGGCGGTTCTCTTAAGAAATCCGCCTGTAGAAATACTATTTCTACTGGCGGATTTCTTAAGAAACCGCCCGGTAAATCGACTATTTCTACCGGGCGGATTTCTTAAGAAACCGCCCGATTTCTACTTGGCGGTTTCTTAAGAAATCTGCCAAGAGAAATAATTTGAAATTAATTTTTGAGTTTTTCAAACTTCCTCGGATTGAGAAACTTCCAAAATAAAAGTTGTAGATCTCAAAAAGTTATGAAACTTTGTAGTTGACAACTTTTTCATTTGAAGTCATCTTTTATAGAAAAACTACGATCAAAATTTTAAAATTTAAAATTCAAATTTTGCAAATAACCTCGGATGGAGAAACACTCTAAATGAAAGTTGTAGATCTCGAAAAGTTATGAAACTTTGTAGTTCACCACTTTTTCATTTGAAATCGTTTAGACCCTCAAATATTCAATTTACCGCCAGGTTTATATAATACGTGGGGAACAAAAATGGTATCAAGACACAAGTGACGTGTGGGTGCAGTGGTAGAGGGGGGTACGCTGAAGCCGAGGTTGCGGGTTCGAACCCCCATGGCCACGTAGCGCACAATTTTACGCGAAAAAAATGCGTGACTTGCGACTTCGAGGGAGACGAGCGGGCGGGTGCCTCCCCCGGTTCGAAAAATATTTTTTGCCTTTTTAAAAATATTTTTTTGCAATTTTTTGGGTGTTTTCTGGGCAGCGATTTCTACAGGCGGTTCCTTAAGAGAACCGCCGGTAGAAATCCATTTCTACCGGCGGTTTTCAACCAACCGCCAGTGGAAATGGCCCATTTTTACTGGCCTCTCCCATTGGCGGTTGGGAAAAACGCTAGTAAAAATTGGTTTAGAACCGCCTCTACTGCTATTTTGTGTACTAGTGTTGGAAGGTAAATCAAACTAAAGACGCACCCTAGCACAAGAAATTCAAGATTTCCACTATGAAATAAATAAATACACAAGTGTAAAGAGCAAGTGTAGAGTGATTGAGCCACACAAAGAGGATGACATAAAGATACATCCCTATGGTTCGGTGACTTGTCGTTCACCTACGTCCATTGAAGGAAGCCCTTGGAGCACATCTCTCTACAAGCTCAACAAACCTTCAGTCCATTGATATCCGCAAGTCTATGAATTGTGGCTCCATCTAAATCTATGACTATGGGCCTGATGGCAATTTTGCAAAGCCTATTCTTTTGAAATGGCAAATAACCAATTCATGGACTATGTTAGTGGCAATTTTGCTTTTAATGGAAATAGTAATTATAATAATCAAGGAGGCAAACATCCAATTATATCCATTGGAATATGGTGCACACACTTATGTTCATTGGGATTATAGTGTCCATGTCTGTATGCACTTTCAAGAGGTTGAGTCATGGCTAGGCAGAGCTTGTGTGCACTTATTTTGCGAGAAAAAAGTCATGTGGTTAGTCAGGGCGCTTCTCTCCACCCAAAATTTAGTTTGATCTTTTAGGTGATCGTTGCAATTTTGTAGTCACAATCTGCCATTTTTGTTTCTGAGAATAAAAAAACCATTAGAAAAACCACAAGCTTGACAAAATCTAATATGTGTTGGTACAAAGACAATTTAACAATTTACGGTTTTTTCCGTAGTCAGACTGCAAAGACAAAATTTTGATATTATATGTTATGACATAAAGATAAAAAATAATCACAAAAGTAACCATTTACTTGTACTAGTTGGTAATACAAGAGTGTTGTTTAAAATCATCTTACAATTCAGGCATTTAAAAAATAGAAAAAGTAAAAAAAATTAATATCTTTTCCCGCCTAATTTCGTTTTTTAAAAAATAATTGTTAGAGAAGAGCATGTTAATTAATTTTGTGTTATAGTTAATTAATTTTGCCAAATTACACACTGGTTTAGTTATATCTCCAAATGGTAAAAGTTTATTTATATTATTCAACATACACATATATAACACAAAAAAATACTTTTTTCATGTGACCAGCACCATGTAGTTTCTACTCTTTTTCCTCCTAGTGAAAACAAAAGATGAGCACGAAATGCAGCGACAGTATTTTAAAACATTGAAGCACTAGTAGAGAAAATACTTTCGATTCAGCACTTTAGTTTCAGATAGAATTGGATTTGGGACTAATGTGAGTATTAGTTCGGGGTCTATTTCTTTGGCGTTAGAAGAGCATCCCATCTAAGGTCATATTTATTATATAGTTGGGGTGAAAAGGTACACACGAGACTATGTAATGGAGGTCTTGGGTTCAAATCCCACACGAGGCACAGAGGGTGGGAGACATGTTCGAAGCAATTGGGACCAAAAAGTCATCCCTTTAATCGCCGATTCATAGTTGGAATAAAGCCTATTTCCAACTAGGACTAGAGGCCATCTATGTACTAGTTAACTCAAGAATTTTTCAATGCGAAGGCAATTCAAACTTAGTTATGTTTCTAAATGAAACACCTGCCACTGTGCGAACACAAGGTTGAGATGTGCCCTTGTGATGAGTGGTTGACAAACGAGCTAGTGCTTCGACTAAGTGTTGGTCTAATCCTGGCGTGAGCTGTGTGTGTGATATCTTTTTTTTTGTCTTGTGTTATGCAGGTGTCGAGCTCGGAGGCAGAGGTCCATGGCGTGGTGAAGGTTAAGTAGAGGCGTGCTGTGTTGAATGGACTGGGAGTGGTGAAAGAGCGGACGCGAGGCTTGGATCGAGGGACCCAGACGCTGGGCGGGACCACGGTGGCTAGCATTTGGGACATAGATGCGTGCAAGGACATAGAACGGTTTTGTTGGTTTGGGCCTCAAAACCAACGGAGCCCGATTTGTTGGTTTGATGCTCAAAACCAATGGAAACGGGTTTCTAGATTTGGGCTTCAAAACTCTAGTGGAGTTTCCAAGGCGTAACAGACGGCATGCGGTGGCATCGAAAAGTTCGCGTCGAGGCAAAGCTACCAGTGAGAAGACACAGTGGTCATCAGATGAAGATTACCTCGGGTTGGACCATAGTGTCTTCAGGCTAGGTTGTTCGCCTAAAATATCTAGTGATAGTATGGGAATGTGTAATATAGGAGTTCTATATATAAGAGGTAGCTCTCCCTAAATCACTCCACCTCTTGAGCCTTTTATTTACTCCTTTCTAGATTTCTCGCTCCTCTAGTTCTTGAGGTCCACAAATTTTCAGATTTATGTAAACTGAAATAGTGAAATTTTGAGTTGGAAATATATAGGCCCGAATTCTTCTCTTGTCCTACGGGATTCATCACTTGTTCATGTGATTTTCGTGCTCCCGAGTGAATCTTATCTTTCCCTTTTGGTTCTTGCTTCGATTCATAATTTCTAGACCATTTTGATTCAATCTTTTTGCTTTGATTGATGCTTTATTGAGTGGTGAACTAGATCACCAAGTGATTTGAACCAATTCCACTTGTGCATCGAGGAATCGAGCAACTTCGGATTTTGGCGACTTTTTCATGTTCTTGGCTACGATCTGATTTTCCCAAAGTTTGGGTTGATCCCAGGCGATGATTTCTTGGGAATAGGTTGGTTAGCTAGTTGAATTTCAGTTGTGTGAAATTTGGGGTCGAGTTGTTTTGATTTTAGTCGAATTTCGTTGATTTTATGGCCACTGGTTTTTCTGTTCGAACGATGTGTGTTCTCTGTTCTTCATTGTTCGTCATAGGGAATCGCTCTAGTTGAGTCCAGTAGCAGCGCTAAGAAAGTCCTTCTTCCCGGCGTCTGTCTCGTTGGTGTGCAGACCAATCACCGGCGCTCTCTCTCTGATTTGTTTTTCTCTTAACGATCTTCCTAAGCAGCACCAGTTCGCATCTTTCACTGCAGATTGTCAGTTTCTTGCAGATCTTGTCCAGCACAGGTGTGCGCTTCTCTGATTTGTTGTTCGATGTTCGTGCTCTAGCATAGCACGTGCACTACTCTTAAAAAATTCTGAGCTGTCACTTCCAAGCTACGTACTAGAGCCAAATCATTGCTTGCTCTTTTAGCTAGTATAATGGTTCATGTGTGTATGATTTTTGGTGCATCAATATGTGCGGTTGATTTTTCAGCTTTGGAAATTTCGGTCAAGTGTGCCCGTTTAAGTTTCAATTTGCGTTCTGATTTTTGTGATGGCCTTCCACCAATTCAAGGATCTTATCTAAATATTCTTGCCACTAGTTGGCTTAGATATTTTAGATTCAGAAACTCACTTCTTCTCAATAGGAATCAAGTATCCTATTTTCATGTCCTCGATAATTTGTTGTAAATTTCTTCTCAGTAATTTGCTTGGTGGTGTCCCATTTTGTTTCTAGAGAACATCCACCTTCTCCAAAGGGTTATTGGCTAAAAAAGTTTTGCGAGAAATTTTATGGCTCCCATTCACCCTCCTATGGTCGCCGCTTTCGGTCATTTACACTGTAACAAAACTTTTACAACATTAGAGTACTTTTAACCGATGAATTTCTATATTAGCATCAACAGGATAAATAATATATAGGCTTCGATTATCTTGCTGCCCGCCCATAGTTATTTGTGTCAAGATAGGAAACTCCCAGTGTAAAAGAGCAATGTATATCTGAACCCCTCTGCCATCTCCATGAAGTCTGTAAACGCCTTTGTGCTAGGGTCGTAGAATAGAACAAGCTCTGGACAACGATCAAGGCTAGTGTTATTTTGCCTTGCGTTCTCCCACACGCTGGACCCCAATAATATTCTCCCATCCACCAAGGCGCCCAATGGCTTAGTAGGTACTATCTGGTTCTTGGGCATAGGTATCCCCGTATAGCGTATACTCTTTGACCCATACACTCTTGTCAGGATCAACTAAGAGCCATATGCTTGTATACAGATACATGTTCACGCGCCGATTAAGAAAAAAAAAGAGATACATGTTAACGCGGCGTACCTCTTGAACCAAACCTAATTAAGGTTCCCTTGAGCTCAACTGGAGCAAAGGGCCATATCTCCCCTTCCTTCTCATGCCCCAGTGCTGGGCCATTGATCGCCTTCGTCTTCCACTCTTCGCTCAAGGTCAAAACTCAAAAGCAGCTATGCGGATCCAGCTTGGAGCCGCATCATCATCTTCAGCAAGCTCGTGAGACATGAAGTGACGACCCCATTGACACAGCCTTGTGTTCATAGCACCATCCGGTAATAATTAATAAAAGGTGGTGACGACCTTGGCCAGCGGATCTGTGTTGCCGCCACCTACATCTAAGACCATGGCAACATTGCAGAGCTGGTGGCCACAGCCGCCGTACGTTGGTGCCAAAGGCGGCGAATCACAGTCACATGGATTGTGGTACAGTGCCACTTTCCACGTACCGGGATTTTGCGTTTCCGACTTCCCGTATCGGGAATGTGGATCATTTTCGTACCAACAGTGAAAAAATCCTTTCTTAAGAAGCGTTCCACGTTCTACGATCCCCGTTCTTCGTACCTCCATACCGGGAACTTTATTTTGTGACTGTGCGGCGAATGCATGCCCAGCTGCCGGATCAACGATCATGCCACCGTGCCGGTGCCGCGTAAGTCCAGTTCCGTCAGCGCAGATGAGGTCCAGCCTCGTGCGTAGCTCCGGTGGCAGCGGTGTGGTCCTCATGATATCGAGTGCCCTGACGACGCTGCCGTCCATGTCCATCACCCGCACCTCCGGCAGACCGGCACACAGCGGGCTCCCAAGAACACGCCGACGATGGTCGTGGTGCAGACCGGCGGCGCGGCGACGAAGAACAGGTAGGAGATGAACATGGCATTATTGGCACAGATGAGGTCGAGCCGGCCCCGCCCCAAGATGTCAGTGCCGTCGTCCTTGCGCAGCAGCTGCTCGCGGAACGCCCTGACGACGTTGCCGTCCATGTCCATCACCCGCACCTCCGGCGGCCAGGTGCGGTCTCCGTAGAAAACGCCGACGAGGTGCGGACCGGCGCGGGATCTCTGCACGGCGACGAAGGCCCGGTCGGAGATGAGGGCGCGCCACCCCTTGCAAACGCACCGGAACCGGCATAGGGCCTTCGCAGGTGGCCTGACGAGCACATCGAAGACGATGTCCTCCGGCAGAGACACGCCGCCATCATGTTTCTTGGCCGAACTAACCATCTGCGTGCTCTCCGGCAAGAGTTTCAAAAAAAAAATCCGAGATCTATATTCCTATATATATAAACGGCAGTCAGCAAGGTTCGGCTGAGTTCGATTTTTTTCCCCTTTCTGACTACAGACTTGGAGTTGAACACACGGAGTCCGATCACAGGTTCCAATCATGAAACCCTAAACACACGGAGTAGGACGACAACCTACGGCGGACCCAGCTAATAAAAATTTATATATACATATTGAACTAATAATATAGAAAGTGTATAAAGGTCTATGATTCATTATCTAATAATAGTTAGGTTGCTATATGACTGACTATTAACCGCTTCCACGCAGGCGGATCCCAAATCCGCGCCGCCGCCTCCCCTCCCCACCTCCCTCTCCGCCCGCGCTGCCGCCGGAGCAGGCAGCCGGCAAGGCCAGCGCTGCCTGCCATGATGGCGGCGGTGGGGCCACGGTTTCTGGTGGAGTGGCGGCGCTGGAAGTCGCGAATCGGAGGGGCGTCTCGTCGGGGCTGCGTGGGGCACGGGCGAGGTCGTCACTGGTGACAGCGGGCGGCGCCGGCCAGGAGCCCCGGGCAGGTGCAGGCGGCGAGGATGGAAGGGTTCTCCGATCGGGCGGCGCCTGGATGTGCGGCGACGGCGGTGAGCGACTTGGTCGCCGATCCACCGTCGTCCGCGACCGCGGCGGCGTCGACCAGGAGAGACCGGGCATGCATAAGGTGGATTGATGGTGGCGGGCTTCATCGCCCCCTCCGTCACCCCTTCGTTGGAGGAGGCGGCGCGCTGGGGGCCAAGAGCACGGGCAGGTGCAGGCGGCGACAATGGAAGGATTCTCCGATCGGGGCGGTGCCCGGTTGTGCGGCGGCGGCGGTGAGCGACGTGGTCACCGATCCACCGTCGTTCCTACCGCGGCAGCGTTGGCCAGGAGATCGGGCATGCGCAAGGTGGATCGATGGTGGCAGGCTTCGTCCTTGGCGGTGGTGCACTGACGGAGGCTGATCGGCGTTTCGTCTGGTCGGCTTGCTGTTACATGGCACTTAGCAGGTGGCTTCAATGAGGTCCTTCCTCGGCCGTGGTGGAGTGGCGGCGCCGGAGTTGATCTGCTCCATGAACGGTGACCCGTGTGGATCGGCTGCCCACTGGCTCTTCGCTGTACCTGCTGCGGTGGTGGTAACCGGCCTAGATGGCTACGACGGTGGCCAAATCAAGGTAGAGGCGACGGCGGCGCAACTCGTCGACGGCGCCCAGTTCTCGGATCGTTGGCATAACATTATGGCTTTTGGTGGGCGTTGGCAATGCTAACATGTTTCGAAGACGGTGACGCCTGCGGGTGCCACATTCCTCGTTGGAGGCGTCTCTTTTCATGATGATCTCTCCGGGTGAAAACCCTCCACCAGTGCCTCTGGTGGGCGATGATGGCGTCTTCGGATGTCATTTTCTTGTTGAAGACTTCGTTGTTGGAAGATCCATGGGTTTGTCGGCTTTGGTGCCGGCATCATGGTGGTTCCTTTGCGCATATACCAGGTGATGCTTCATGCCGTTGTCAAGATCGCGAGCTCCTTATTGGAGATGTATTTTTCCATCAGTTTATTTTCTTTTATTTAGTTGTATCAGTGTTGTCTGGTGACTTTTGTCTTACCGGAAACACTGGATACTTTTTTTTAACAATTGGTCTGATTCTACCTGTTGGTAGATGAAGCCGGGTATGAAATATATCCTTTATCTAAAAAAATCTAATTTGAGATTTGGGAAACAGACACTCTCCTAATAATAACGCATGCACATATAAATAACGTTTTACTCTACATGCTCATATAATAAACACAAGTTTTCTTTTAACAAGTTGATAGCACCGGCCGCATATATTTTTTTGTCAAAAGTGAAAACAAATATGAGCACAAAATTGTAATGACAGTATTCTATACTGAGTTACGTTTTGTTATGAAGAACCTGTCACTGCAATGGAGATATTGCAATAAATCAGAGTATTTCCGCAAAAGTTTTTTTTATTGCTCGTCAGAGTATATATTTCCATACTGAATGATTATTTCATTGCACACACAAATATATAATTCTATGAAACCACGTTGCATAGTCACAAATCACAACTCAAAAGTTCATATATTACATCACAAACCATTATTGCTACCGCCATCGCTCCACGACTTGACTAGCTGATGTATCACTGAACAAGCAAAAAGAAAAGGTAAGGAAAACAGATAAGTACCAACAGAAAACAGATAAGTACCAACAGCTGTTGAAGAGCCGAAGGGGAGGCATGACTCGGGATGTTAAGAGTCGTTGGACCTTCCCTTGACCCTCACGGCCTCACCCCACCTGCACACGCGAGGTGAATAGTGAGGAGCTATGCACTGGCATGGTCGTGCAGATTCAATGGCGATCGACCGAGCTACCGGCATCTGGGACTCTAGATGCGAGGACCGGAGCTACTCCCTGCTACAGGCGCGACAACGAGTTGGCACACTCTAGATGCAGAGGGTCAGAGGTACTGCCTGAGAGGCGGCGACAACGACTCCAACGCTTGAAGGCCGTCCACAATGTGAGATTATAAAAGTAGTGCTTGAAAAAAATTGGGCTCTATCCTATATATAAAGAAAAAAGTCTACGTCACCCTCTGAACTATAATGGGTGGAACACTTAACCCCCTCAAGTATAAAACCGGGTATTCTCCCTCTGAATTTTTCAAACCGGTTAAATAACCCCCTAAGGCGGTTTTGAACGGTGGTTTTGCTACAGTAGAGTGGTTTTGTCTTTTTCTTTTTTTATTTATTTCGACTGAATCTTTGAAAAATCATAGTAAATCATAGAAAAATCATAAAATAGAAAATCTAATTTTGTTGGACTCCACATGAATAGATCTATATAGTGAGCATATAATATCTTATTTTTAAGTACAATTTTTTTTTTTGCTATAACTTTAGATCTATGATTTTCTATAATTAATTAGAATAATTTATATCTGTAGTTTCTATGGTCCAATTGTGGTGAAATTTTTATGGTAGGCTAATTATTGTATGCTTGATCTCTAGTAAAAAGTTAAATCATGTATAACTTAGTTATAAATTTATTTATGTTTATCCTTATTAAATATAAATAGGATTAGTCTAATCTTTAAAATTTATAACTAGTAATTCATACGGCCTATGAACTTGACCTTATCAATAAAGAAGCCATGTCCGACCTACGTTTAGAATCATAGGCATTAGTTGCAACTAGTTCTTGAGGCTATCATTTTTGTGCCCATTTTTTATGGATTCCTCTTCAAGGAAATAGCAGTTCATTTTATCCTTCATGTCGGCTCTGCAAAACCGTACCATACATGATTGTGGCGAGCTCGCAGAGTTGGTGGACAGAGTAGTTGTTGTCAACTTCACGAAAGTTTGTTGGAGCTGAAGGAACCTGCGAGCGCTAGAAGTTGTGGCGTGGCCAAGCTAGAATCAAGGCCTCAAAAGCCCATAAGATCAAGAGATCATTCATGGTGAATACATGTCTGCCATTTTGTTCACACAGTGAGGTCTGAAACTCTGAATTTGTCCCTGCCCTGTTCGTCGTCCTCAACGCCGGTGCATTTTTCAGCAGCTGGTGAGCATAGACGATAGCAAGGCCACCCGTGGATTTTTCTTCAGCCAGCAAATGTCAACCGAGTGCTCTGCCGGTGCCTGAAAAATGGCTCCTTTCCAGATCATGGCTGTTAGCAAACACGCCAGTGCATTTTTCCATGCTCATATATATAGCACAAATTTATTCAAATATTCATTTGACACAAATTAAACTAGATTCATTCGAACATTTTCACATCTTTGAACTGAGAACAATGAATACAAATTGTCCATAGCATTCTATAAATTCAAGTCCACATTTAAGCTCTTCTATAGTGGGAAACAAGTTAAGTTAATGTCACAAATGGATTATGAATTGACAACATTTGGTTTATTTAACATAATAAATATTATTAACTCGTAAGATAATAAAGATATTAACTAGTGAATAAAGTTACATAAAATTACTATCCAATGCAAGATGCCTGATCAAAATCTGGCCATTGAGAATCCATGAAGCATGGCCAAACTGGCTTGTTATATATTCCCATAGTGATTTGTCAAGATAGTAGGCTCCCAATATAAAAGGCAATTCTACCATTGAACCCCTCTGCCATCTCCATGAAGTCTGTAAAAGTCTGAGTATTCAAGTTGTATAACTGAAGGATATATCGATGATTGTAACCATTGATGTTCCCTGTTTTCCAGAATGTGTTGAGCACTAACAGTGTTGTGCCATCACCCAAGACATCCAATGGCTTCATAGAGAACAACAACCTCTCGTGCATGATCTGTATTGTGTACTGCTTAACCCAAATACCCCTGCTAGGATCCATCAACAGCCATATGTTGGCATCGTGGTCACCCAAAGAAGTGAGATGTCGTACGTGTTGGACCATACACAGTGTTCCCTTAAGTTCGGCAAGGGTAATGGTCCATCTTTTGGCCTTCTTCTTGAGCCCCAATAATCGCGGGCCTCTGATCTTTCCAGGCTTCCACTCTTCACTCTCGAGGTCGAAAGCGGCTATGTGCTTGCAACCACGTGGACCCAAGACATGAGGCATGAAGTACAGGACGCCATTGACGGTAGCCTTGTGCTCACAGGAAGCGCTGGTGCGGAATGGGGCCCATGGCCTTGGCCTCCATGTCAGCTCCTCAGGACCACCGTCCATGATCGTGGCGACTGCGCACGACTTTCTATAGCCATGATAGCTTCCAGGACGAAGCGGAGCGCCGACGATGCGGACGACCTTGTAGTCGCCGGATGGTGAGGCACGGCCAAAGCTGTAGTCGCTCAGTAGCGCCATCGACCATCCCAAGCCGCCCATAAAGGGATTCTCCGTGCCGACGACCTTGGACGAGCGCCCGGACACCGGATCGATGATCATGTCACCGAGCTGACTCCTGTCGATGAAGATGAGGCCGAGTGCTGTGGGCGCCAGCAATGCTACTGTGCCCCTAAGGTCGAACACCCTGAGGGCGTCGCCGTCCTTGTCCAGCACCCGCACCTCATGCCGGTCTGTCGTCGTCGTGGATCCGAACACGGCGGCGATGAGCGGGCCGGCGTGGGATCTCTGCGCGGCGGCGAACGCCGGGTCGGAGATCAGGGCGCGCCACGCCTTGGACACGCACCGGAACCGGCACAGCGCCTTCGCCGGCAGCCTGACTAGCACGTCGAAGACGATGTCCTCCGGCAGTGAGAGGCCGCCGCCGCCGCCGCCGCTGCCGTTGCCATCGCCGTCGCGTTTGCGTAGTGTTGATGCCATTGCTGTTGCGCTCGGAGTCGGAGGGTTCGCCCGGCAGGCAGTAGGCAGCCGCCGCCGCTAGGGCCTTTTTTTCCGATCTTTGATTGACGAGAGAGTCCGTGTCTAGGTTTTGCGGAGTCCCGGTTACCGCCGCTACCGGCCATATGTGCGCCGGACCATCGATTGGCCGTACATTTCCGCATGCAACACAAATTTTATTTCTTTATTTTTAAAAATATAGTTTTCAAAAATGAACGTTTTACATTAAATTCTGACATCATAAGTAGGGTTTGTTGACGGTTTGTGCTCATCTCCATGCTCCTTTAATTTGACTTGTCGAGCTTGAGTTTTTAGCAAGTTGCTAATTTATTTGGCAAGTGAAAAAAAAGACTTCGCTCCAACAACTCAAACTCACTTGCCAAAATAAAAAAGTCCGCTAACGAACGAAGAGACCCGCTAAGCGAACGAAGAGCCCCGCTAAGAAACGAAGAGCCCCACTAACTTCTCTCGTGGCCAGCCAAGGATAGATAGCAAGTCCTTTCCATGCGTGGAGATATAGGCCCGTGAATAGCATTTGGGATAAATAGTAAGTTGATTTAAGGAGTTATTGGAAGGAGGTTTTTTATGTTTTTATCTAATTAATAAGAATAGAAATCTTATTGAGGAGTTGTTAGAGATGCTCCTCCTATTCTTGAATAAGTAAATTCTAAAGTTATTTTGAGTAAACAATTTTTTAACTGTGTCTGAAATTTATAGAAAAATATGACAAGCTTTATGAAACCAAAGTAGCATCAATAGATACATACCATAAATTTATATTTCAAATATGCTCATTTTTTTTGTTAAATATATATATGTACTCTTCTATATAAATTCATTCAAATATAAAAAAATGTTGACTAAAGACAACTCGTTTATTAGTAAATCCTAGCATCTTCAACAACTCTTTAAAATTGACTTGTCAAATCTTGAGTTTTAGCAAGTTTCTAATTTGTTTGGCAAGTGAAAAAAAAAAGACTTGTCTCTAACAATTCCTTAAAACTCACTTGCCAAAATGAAAAAAATCCGCTAACGAATGCCCGCTAAGCCGCTAAAACGAAGAGCCCCGCTAAGCAAACGAAGAGCCCCACTATCTTCTTCTCTTGATAGCAAGTCCTTTCCGTGCGGCCAGTATAAATCAAGCAGCGAGGCTCGTGAATAGCAACTTGGGATAAATAGCAAGTTGGTTTGAGGAGTTGTTGGAGATGGATTTTTATGTTTTTGTCAAATTAATAAGAATAACAACTCATTTGAGAAGATGTTGGAGATGCTTTATACATTTGACAATGGTCAATATAAAACAACTAGATGCACGCAGGAGGAAGAGGGTGTGCTATCTGGATATTAAGCTTTGGAGCGAAAGGGGCACCGATGCTTTGCCTAGGGCTGGATGTTGGGTCCGACCAAACCAAACCAATTTAAAGGTAATAATTAATATCACTATGCAAATATATATAGTACTTTGTTTTTTAAACATTTATTCAAGAGACTAATACCATTTAAACGTTTCCATATTTTCCAAATAAGTGAAAACAAAACTTGAGCATGAATCGTGCCCACGGCCTTCTGAACATTGAAGGCAAGGATGATTTTCAGTGGCATTTTAGCATCATCATCAAGCAAAACGGCTTCAACAATCATCAGCACTTTAGGCAGTTCTTTAGGGCCTGTTTGGATCTAATGAACTAACAACTAGTTCAACTAGTTGGGTTTTACGGACTAGTGAACTAGTACTAGTTGAGTCTTAGATTATTCATTAATTCACCCACTAGTTCATTTACTAGTTCACCTGTTTGGATTTTTATGGACTAGTTGTTAGTCAACTAGTTACTAGTTCATGGGATCCAAACAGGGCCTTAGTTACGTTTGCACGCAGCACCTAGCACTACTGCTGCAACCACTGAAAATTAGTTCTCAAAACAGTGTCTAGAGAATTTTAACAGGAATTTTTCCTAGGTATATTCCTTTATCACTGGTTTCTCCAATCATTCGGTTTGGTCTCTGCATTCTGATTCCATTTCTATCACAAATATCTACGTCATCTGCATTATGCATGTACTTCAAAATTTTCTTGCATATAGGCTTGATTACCAATATATATAATCCGAGGCACAATTTGCAAAGCAGTGGAAAACACAAAAATGTTAGAGGGGGCCACCACTGCTAAAATAGCTGGTCTAGGCTATCAATGTTTAAGCATGATAAGTACAATATCTCGCAGAATGAAAAGTTAGTGGAGGTCATTGCCAATGAAGCTCAGCAAGTGGATGCAGCGAACCCTATTTAAACTATTCTATAGTGGGAAACAAGTGCAACAAAGAATGTCACCAATGGATCAAATGGATTGTAAATTACCAAACAAAGTTGGCTTATATATATGACATATAAACACATAAATTAGTAAAGCAACATAAATTTAGTTTTTGAACACGCAGAGGGCGAACAAATCCATGCAATTTGTCAGGATAGGAGGCTACCAGTGTAAAAGGCCATTCTTTCATTGAACCCCTCCAACATCTCCATGAACTCTGTAAAAGCCTTGGTACTAGAGTTGTAGAACTGAAGGATATACCGACTGTGTAACCGTCAATGTTCAATGGTTTCTCGATCATATTCAACACTAGTAGTATTGTGCCATCACCCAAGACATCCAGTGGCTTTGTAAACAACAACCTTTCAGGCATCTGTATCGAATACTCCTTGACCCAAATACTCCTGTGAGGATCCATGCATCAAGAGCCATATGTTGGCATAGCGGGCACCCAAATTTTCGAGATGGCATACATTGTGAACAAAACACAAGGTCCCCTTGAGCTCGGTTAGGCCAATGCGCCAGTTGTCCTCGCTGGCCTTCTTCGCCCCAACAGCGGGGCTTTGATCGTCTCCGGCATCCACTCTTCGCTCTCGAGGTCGAAAGCAGCTATCCAGTTCCTCTCATTAGACGCAAAGTCAATGTCGTGAGTCATGAAGTAGAGAACGCGCCATTTACGGTCGCCTTGCATTCCCAGGAGAAGCCAGCCTGCGGGAGTGGGCCCCACGGCCTTCTCCTCCACGACGGCTCGGTGGCACTGCCGTCCCTGATCGTGGCGACCTCGCACCACCTGACACGACATCCATAGCAGCGTGACTAGCTGGTTAGGTGGAGGCGGAGGACCTTGTAGTCGCCTGACGGCGTGGCGCGGCCAAAGCTGTAGTCATCCAGGATGATCATCTTGGAGGTGGAGGTCGAAGACGAGGGACATGGGGGATCGTTCGTGCCGACGAAGGTGAAGTCGCGCCCTGACGCCGGATCGATGATCATGGCCGCGAGATGCCTCCTGTCGACGACGAAGATGAGGTCGAGGCGCGTCGGCGCCACGGACGATCTGCCCCTGACGTCGAACACCCTGAGGACGTTGCCGTCCTTGTCCAGCAGCCGCAGCTCGTGCTGCTCTGGTTCGGATTCGAACATGGCGGCGATGAGCGGACCGGCGCGCGATCTCTGCGCGACGTCGAACGCCGGGTTGGAGATGAGGGCGCGCCAGGCCTTGCACACGCACTGGAACCGGCACAGGTCCCTCACCGGCAGCCGGAAGATCATGTCGGCCGGCAGTGAGAGGCCGCCGCCATCGCCGTCGCGATTGCATATAGCGTCGCCTGCATTGTTGCGCTGTGGCGCTGGGGGCCGGGTAGGCCGGTAGGGTTCGCACGCCGTTATAAAGGTTGAGAGCCTCCTTTCCTTTCCTTCTGTAGTTCGACGAGGCAGTCTAGGACTCCAGGTTTTGCGGAGTCCTAATCCTTTTTTTTAGCAGAATTTTCGGAGTTCCTATCAGCCTATAATACGGGCCGGGCCCAAACTGAACCAACAATTTGATTATACGACCTTATTATTTTGGTTCCTATTATTTTCCCATCACGGCCTACTAAGTTTTATCTCGTCATGGTCTGCAACTTTGCTTTTGATCATTTCGAAATCCGAGGCCATATGAGAATTTAAAAAACTATGAATTTTTAAATAATTAATATTAAAACATAATTTTTGCAGCCTAAGTAATTTTAAATGAAAAGGCTATTAAGTACAAATTTATAGTTGATCTTTTCATATCCTAGTACTTTTGTTAATTCAGACCATTTCTCCATCCTAGATCGATCATTTGAAAAACTCCAAAAATTAATTTCAAATTATTTGTTGTGCCACTTCGGTAAGAAAACCACTAGTATAAACGCATTTTTATTGACAGTTTTCTTAATAAGGCTATTGCCAGTAGAAATCATGTAATTTTAGTGGCGGTAGTGTTAATAAATAGCCTGTAAAAATGAATTGATATGGACCCATAGTTTTATTTCTAGTGGTGCCTACATGTTATGAACCACAATAAAAAATAGCAACCATCAACAAAAATCAATTGTGTACTAGTGAAATTTTATCTCTTTATTAATAACATATATTTATTAATCATATATAATGTATACTAAATAATATAGATACATAGATATAAACTAGCAACTGAACCCAATACATATAGAAATAGGACTCTGCTTCATCACTAGATGTAAGTTGTTTAACTTATACGAACAAAAGTCATGAATGCAAATCACATACGTAGGGCATATGGCCCAGTACGTATTGAACTGGACTCTAATTTAACAAAAATGTCTGTGTGTTCCAACTAGATGGAAAAACCTAACATGCCCAATTCCAATAAACATAGTCGAAAACTTTTTTTTTTTTCTTGGTGTAAACTAGCAAATATGCTCGCAGACACACATGTGCTTATGAAAACTATTTTAAATACAATTGTAATATTAATTGAATTCTCCGTATTTCAATTTATATATATAAGCCAACAATTTCTTTAAATACAAGAATAGGATAATGAATTATTTCTTGGGTCTATAAAATGTTAAAAAAATTTGTGGTGACATGTCTCTCGTATATATCTAGACAAGTATACAAAATATCGAAGTAATTAATCTCAATAAATGATACACCAGTTTATTTATTTTCCTCAATCCAAAATATATATACAGCACAAGTTGTTTAATCATTTTTTGAAGACACTCGTACTATTTAACCATTTTCATATTTTCCAAGTGAAACAAAATATGAACAAGAATTGTGCCCACAACCTTTTAAAACATAAAATTCAATGACAACTTTCAGTGGCATTTTAGCATCAAAGAAAGAGGGCTTCAACTATTATTAGAACATGTTAGGTAATTCTGAGTTACATTTGCAATGCACTAACACTTCTGCTACAATATAATTTTAACTCAACTTTTGCGATACTTACTCCTTTTATCAATAATCACTGGTTAGCTGAATCATTTGGTTTGATACTCAGATTCCATTGCAGTCATAAATACTCTACGCCAACTGCATTATTATGCATACTTCTAAGTTTTCGTGTACATCGACTTGATTATCACCAATATAGTCTGATCCAGCCAGTAGAGAAGAAGCTTGGCATAAATATTAGAGTGGGCTACCAGTATTCAAATATCTAGTTTACATTAGCAATGTTTAATATAAGTGTTATAAAGTACAAAAGTTCAAAGCAATGCAAAATTAGGGGGTTCTATGACCCTTTTGGCTTAATTATGGAGCTCCACCCGTGGGTGAAATGAAACCTTGTTAAACCTTGTTAAGTTGTTCTATAATGGGAAACAAGTGTGGAAAGAATGTCACCAATTGCTCAAATGCTTTGCAAATAAATTACCAAACACAATTGTCTTAGATGAGATAATAAATAAAAAATATAAATCAGTAAATCAACAAAATTTGACTGAGATGAGTGATCAGATGCCAGCCGGTGAGAATCAATGCAACATACCCAAATTAGCCACAGATATATATGTTAAGATTGGAGGCTCCCGGTGTAAAAGGCCATTCTACCATTGAACCCTTCTGCCATCTCCATTAAATCTGTAAAAGCCTTGGTGCTAGAGTTGTAGAACTGAAGGATATATCGATGGCAGTTCTCATTGTTCCCCGCTTTCCGGAACATGTTCAACAGCAATAGTCTGCCATCAATCAAGACATCCAATGGCTTAGTAAACAATAACAACCTTTCATCAGGCATTTGTATCTTGTACTTCCTGACCCAAACACTCGTGTTAGGATCCTTGAAGAGCCATATGTTGGCATAGTGGCCACCAAAATCAGTAAGATGTTGTACGTTTTGAACCATACACAAGGTTCCCTTGAGCTCGGTTAGGACAATGCGCCATTTGTCCTCGTCGTCCATGTGCCCCAACAGCGGGCCTTTGATCTTCCGGGGCCTCCATTTTTCGCTCTCGAGGTCGAATGTGGCTATGAGATTCCTGCCACTACGAGATACTGAGTAAGGGCCAGAAAGCATGAAGTATAGGTCGCCATTGACGGTTGCCTTGTGTTCGCAGGAAAAGCTGGTTTGGGAGAATGATGGGCCCCATGCCCTTGGCCTCCATGTCGGCTCAGCACCATCGTCGCCGTCCATGATCGTGGCGACCTCGCACCACTGGGTACGGTGTTGGCCATCCCAGCTCGACGAAGATTCGAATACATGGAGGCGGAGCACCTTGTAGTCGCCGGACGGCGAGGCACGGCCAAAGCTGTAGTCATCCACGGCGCTCGACGACGGCGTGTTCCACCAGCTAATAAACCGAGGCGGCGGATCGTCCGTGCCAACGACGGTGAACTCGCGCCCGGACGCCGGATCGATGACCATGGCGCCGAGCTGCATCCTGTCGACGAAGACGAGGTCGAGCCGCGTCGGCGCCAGCAACGCTGGGGCGGCCCTGACGTCGTCGAACACCTTCAGGACGTTGCCGTCGGTGTCGAGCAGGCGCAGCTCCAGCTCTCGTCCGGACCCGAACATGGCGACGATGAAGCCGGCGCAGGCGGCGCGGGATCTCCGCGCGGCGACGAAGGCCGCGTCGGACATGAGCGCGCGCCACCGCTTGGAGACGCACCGGAACCGGCGAACGTCCTTCGCTGGCAGCCTGAGTAGCACTTCCAAGATGATGTCCTCCGGCAGTGAGAGGCCGACGGCGGCGCCGCCGCCGTCGTCGTCGCGTTTGCACAGCTTTGACTGCGTCTGCATCGCTCCCAGCAGCCGGCCGGTCTCGATCGAGGTTTTGCGTTCTTTCCTCCTTTTTTAGATGAGATGAGAATCGATCGGAGAAGACTAGAAGAGTCTTTCTCGGACTCGAGGATTTGCGTTCCAATTTAAGCCTGACATACGGGCCGGCCCGAAAATGAATCAACCATATGAATAGGCCCAACTGGGCTTGGCCCGCTCGGTCTGCTTTGGCCTGGGCCACCCCAGCCGAACCCAGAAACCTCCTCGAATCGGGCTATGTTGCACATGGTTTCATCTCTGTGCGCACGTACACCAAGATTATATCATAGAAGGAACATGTGGCCCCAAACAACCTTTGTGGTATTGGTGGGGAGGTGGACTCATGGAGGTATGGCTTACAAGTCGAAATAGCTAATTTTTTATAAGAACAAAATACTGTATAAGAAACCAAAACACGGTACAAGTAGCTCAAACGAACAAAGTGATTCTCTACTTGATTGCAATATGTCGATGCGCTTGGATTTTGGAACATGAGGATATAAAGAACGTGCTAGGTCATAACCAACATGTTAACGTAGGAAGCTGGATTACCAATGTAATGAATGAGCTAGCAAGTGACAAGTTCATCAGAGTGGCGGTGAGACTGTGGGCGATCTGGCATGCTCGGAGAAAGGCTCTTCACGAGAATATCTTTCAAAGCCCCCTATCCCAAATTGCTTTGTGGAGCATTTTATTTCAGAGCTGGAAATGGTGCTTCCAAGCTCGAGTAACGTGCAGCTAGGTAAATCTCAGGGGCCGAGGTGGATCCCACCTCTAGCAGGTTATGCAAAAATTAATGTTGACGCAACAACCTCAAAGAACTCGAATACGGTGGCCGTGGCTGCGGTTGCATGAGATGCAGCCGGGTTGTTTTTAGGACCTTCAGTAGTCATACTGAAAGGGATCACAGAGGCGGAAATTGCTGAATCTCTCGCTTGTAGAGAAGGACTGGCTCTAACGAGTGACCTGCTCATCTGGAGGTTCAGGTTGGCATTTGACTGTGCAAATGTTGTTAAAAATCTGACAGGCGATGGTATGGGTAGCTATGGCCAGATAATCAAGGAGATAAAGATAGGAAAGAAGATGAGGTCTTATGTGACCATAATCAAGCTTCTGTGACCATATGGATCGGTCATAGAAGGCTAGTCATAAAAGACCTTCGTGACTATCGACTAGTCACTAAGACCTTTAGGACCATTTTTGCGACAATTTGTGGTAGTTACAATGGTCACAGATCAAAAATAGTCACAAAAATAGTGCCAGATGGTCACAGAAGGTTTTTATGACTAGCCTTATATGACCGATCTATATGGTCACGTAAGCTTGATAATGGTCACAGAATGGCTCATCTCTTGTAGAGGTTGTGGATTTTGTGCATGAGAATCGGCAGGCCAACATCGATGCACACATGTTAGCTTGCAGCTCAATTTATAGCCAGATTGGTGTTTGGTTTGGGGAGAGTTGCTAAAAAAAGACAATATCGGCAACTCGGTGTGATTAAGGAGCATCATCCGTTCTCAAAAAACAAAAGCATCAAGGAGCTCTTAGAGTTCGATTGTTCGGACGGAATCCTCTGTCCGATGGTTCTCGCCTATAATTTTCGGCTAGGCGCTTGACTGTTTTCCCGCAAAAAAATTCAGCCAGGCGTGCTCCATCGGTGGACATTTCTGAGCGGGTCGATGGGTTCCTCCATCAGCCAGGTGCTTGACTATTTCGTTTGCTTACGAGCCACGGATAGACTGGTTTTTAGTGGGACGCAGAAATGTTTCCACAGTGTGCATATATTCCTTATTCATATCCTTTGCTAGGTCGTTCCTGTATTCCTTATTCATAACCTTTGCTAGGTTGTTTTGGACAGTTTCTTTGTTACTGAAAACATTTTTTTAAAGACAAGCTATTTAACGAATAAATTCAAAACGCTAGTAAAGTACAGTTCAATACAGAAAAAGTTTTTAAAACAATTAAACTTGGTGTTGTTCACTGAACTTAAAGACTAATATGCCGTTCCTAGATAGAACAAGTCGAATGAGTCCAAGAAATCTACAAAGTTGGATCGTTCCTGTCAATCCAAGAGAAATGAGCGGGATCTTCAAATGTAGCTCAACTGTTCTTTAATCATAATTAATTGGATTGACAACTGAGCTGATTTTGGTCGTCTCTGAAGTCGCTAAGCTACAACCGCTTCATGTCGACGAACCATGGAGCTGACGCGGATCTCAAATAAGCAGGCGAGCAACATGTCGCTGAACTTGATCATGGTATGCCAAGCCCCTTTCTCTTTTCTCTGTCCTTGTCGTCGCTGGCAGGACTACGTTTCGCTTAGTTCCTCCTTAATGGCCCTCTTCATTCTTGGCTCTATATCCATAGTACGACAGATGCAGGGGCGACGCTAAAAATATGATTGAATATGATTATGATAGAAACTGTTTTTTTTCGATGATGGTATCTACAACATGGACCCACCAGCTTTAATGAGGGGTATCCTTGTTCCATACGGTTGTTCTATATGGGGTATCCTTGTTCCATACGGTTGTTTTATATGAAAAATAATAGGGAGTGATGGTGAGGTGGCAATTGACATGATCGAAGTCTTAAAAACAGATAGCTCAGATTTCATATTAGATTTGGTCTTCGTATCAATATGGACGTATGAGTGCTGAGTGGATTATGATCCACATTAGATATGGACACGTGACAAAGAAGATCAAGACTTGGTATTACCTTGTATGATTACTTTAGAGGGTTTTTAAGTGAAAGAGATTCGTGAGTCTGTTGGTCTATGAACCATTACATAAATGGATATAAATTTTTATTGTTCCCATAAGAGTATATCGGTATATGACTGAATATAAAAAGAGGAGGCTGCAGAGAGAGGATAACGCTAAACGATTGAAAGGCAAGGCCACCTCCCTAGCTCATCCCCCATTTTATAGGGCATGTGGGAGGGAGATTTTTCATTATTTTCCTTACTGGGACTTTATTTACAAAAGAGCCTCTAGGGGCTATGAATGCGCCCTAAATATTGTCTTGTAAGTCTCTTGCCTATGTAATATTATCTCACAAGCCTCTTATTTTATTATATAGTTTTTTCGTTTAAGATCAAGATGCTCCAAAAATAATATAGATTTTCAGCAGCATTAATCAAGTACAAGATCTTATGACCTTAGAGAAATCATATTTTCGGTGCCAAATGGGATCTACAACTTTATAGTTTTAAGGTTTTTCATTTGCGGTCATTATCTTGAGCATGACATGACTGATTACTAACCGAGAGTCAACTCGGGAGTTCAGGTGCAACCAAAAAACAATTAAAGATGATTGGCTTGATTAGGCCTATATTAGGGCGGTGCTCATGAAAAAGACCTATGCACCAGCAGTGCACAATGATGATGGTACACAACTTAGTGTCTAGAACTCATCTTTCAATACGCTGATGAAACCCTCATTATTCTTGAGGTTCAGGCAAGACAACTTTTCTTTTTAAGAAGCCTCGATTCAATTGGCCTCAAGGTTAATTTTATCAAGTCCATGATGGTTCCAATCAACTTGTGTGATAAAAAATTGGAACATTTGTCCAAAACTTTTGATTGCCAAAAAGTTCTCTTCCTTTCACCTACATGGGGCTCCCTTTGGGCACAAAAATTGAGGATTTTCTCCATGGTGAATAGATGTGAACAAAGGCTTGTCATTGTTTTAACCTTTCTCTCCTAGCCTGACAGAATTGAACTCACTAACTAACTATTTGTTGACGGTCGATAACTAACACATTTAACCATCAACTATTAATGAAAAAGGGTACAAATGCAATCACTAATCTACACTTAGCGTTTAAACTGACAGAATTCCATGAGTGTTGATAAATCTGTTTCTGTAGGGTTTTATCACAAAAGACGCAAAGGAGGACCCACTTATCAGGTTTAATTGCAAATAACACGCAGGCAGTAACTCTAGAAGGTTCTAGAGGACATGAGAAGATACCACACCATGGCAAGACCAGAGAGGCCGCTAGGTGGGGCTGGCTGGCCCTACCTATAGGCCGGCCGGCTTCCCCCTAGCTCACCTACAGCCTGCATGCAGAATGTCGGTCTGTGCCACCTTAGGATTTGCATCTACACCATTGATTAAAGTCGGTTTGATTCGAGGGGCTCCGATTGCATCACTCCGGGCTATATAACCAAACCCAGACCACCCAGGGCATAGACCTCATTCAAGGAGTCAAATCATCAGCAGAAACCCTAATTCCCAGAGCTCGGCATAGCTAGCTAGATAGAAATATAGAGAGAGGCAAGCTTCGCTTGATTCCCGATCATGTCAAGAGCATGGCACGGTATAGCTCTCTCCTTTGCATCTCTCATACATTATATGTTTGCTACAATTGATATGACATTGTTCTTAGTGCTCTTATCTCTACATAACGAAACATGGGTGCAAGCTCAGGCCTCTCATAGTGCCACGTCACTCGCTTTTCTCAATAGTCGGATCAGGCTCACAAACAGCCAAGATTGCATGCGAGCTCTGGCCCGCTACTGCTACCTCTTCCTTTCTCCTCTGCCCGAGCACGCCGCCTCGTCACCACCGCCGCCGCCACGCCGGCACCTACGCGTGGCCAATTAACTAGGTAGCCGGGCGCAGGCCAAGCGCAGACGCAGCTGGTTGGGCCCAATCCGCGCCGTTGGGCCGGATCTAGGCGCGGCACCATGCCACCACGGCCCCACGCAACCACCATGGAGAGGAAGGGAGGGAGCCACCGCCATGGTGGAGAATGCCGCAAGGGAGGGAGCCGCCACCATGGGGAAGAGACGGAGGCGCAGCCTGCCAACGTCGACCTGGATCCGGCCAACCTTCTCCTGGATGAATCGATGACTATTTTAACTTCCCGAGAGTTTAAACATTTGTAACTTTAACCAATTATACATAAATAATATTAATAGTTATAGCACACCCTGTTAGTATCATCAGATGAATCGATGAATATATTTGCTTACAAATTTATTTAATATATAAATGGTGCTAATATTTTTATAAACCTAATCAAACTTTTTAAAGTTTGACCAGAAAATATACCATACCTATCGTCATTCTTTTTGGACCGAGAGAGTAGTAGTTTAGTGGAGTTTGAATTTTTTCTCTGTTTTATACACCAACCACGTCACATAGAGTACTTTGGAAGGAAAAAAAAAGATAAAACCTGAAAAATCAAAGAAGAAAAGACGGACACCCATGGAGTAATAAATAAAAATCTATTTTTAGCCCTCGAAATTTCGTTGAAGTCTGGGTTTGGCCTTCCAACTATAAAACTAGACATGCACAGCCCTCCAACTTTGAAACCAGACAACTTATAAAGGGCGTTCACAATGGGCAACGAAGTTCACATTTGTCCCCTGGCCAAAAAAGAGCATATGTCCCCTGGCCAACGGAGCAACTAGTGACCTACGTGGAAGGCAGAGCGAGGAGACAGACAGTTCACTAGCGACGTACACACGAGCGAGTGGGGCCAGAGGTAAATAAGAGCATGAGTAACATTTCTCTTCGGCTTCTTTCTCATCTATCTCCGCTTTGTCCAGACGGGGAACCTCTAATTTGTAAAAATTGTAGCTTTCTATTGTTGTTGAGGTCTCACGTATGAAATTCTGGCATCATTGTGCTTGTATTAAGGTACTTTTATTTAGCATGTTGTAGATAGCAAGCACTACAGGAAACTCAGCCTTTGCCGAGTGCTAAATGCTTTGCCGAGTGCCAAATATCGGGCACTCGGTAAAGACTCCCTTTGCCGAGTGCCGCACTCGGCAAAAGACAGCCTTGGGCAAAAGGGCGGTTCGCCCGAGTGCCCGGCACTCGGCAACGCAAGGCACTCGGCAAAGACTCTCTTTGCCGAGTGCTCCACCGGCAAAGGCAAGCACTCGGCAAAGATTAGTGGCCGGCAAACGGCATCCATCACCGTTAACTTTGCCGAGTGCCAAACCCAGACACTCGGCAAAGAAGATACTTTGCCCAGTGCCAAACCCCCGGCACTCGGCAAAGAAGATACTTTGCCCGGTGCGAAACTTGGCACTCGGCAAAGGCTCCCTTTGCCCGGTGCCAAACATTGGCACTCGGCAACGTTTTATTTATAAAAGCCGCAAAAAAAATTTGGGGTCAAAATTCAAAAAAAAATTACTTTGCCCGGTGCCAAACCCCGGCACCCGGCAAAAGAAGATACTTTGCTCGGTGCCAAACCCCGGCACTCGCAAAAGTATTTTTTTTAATTTTGACCCCAAAAATTTTTGAGGCTTTTATCTGATGCCACAAACAACATGTTAAAGGTTGGGGCATTTTTCGATTGCATTTTGTTATATTTCTCTAGTTATTCTGTTTTTTAATTTTTACGGG
Organism: Chrysopogon serrulatus; assembly: GCA_015844335.1. Lineage (NCBI taxonomy): Eukaryota > Viridiplantae > Streptophyta > Magnoliopsida > Poales > Poaceae > Chrysopogon > Chrysopogon serrulatus. The sequence goes on along the minus strand of JADLZL010005015.1, from coordinate 77,125 downwards.
GAAAGAACGTTTTTTGAATCTGCAGTGCATCGATTAATGATTTTGTTTGGTTCCAAAAATATTATCCTTGTTTGTTATCATAAATTTAGGCTAAATCCGAAAGCGGTCTCGGAATTTTGATCAACGTGCGGGAGGGGGTAGGGCCGCCTACGTGCGGGCGATTCGTTTTTTAATTATATAAAATGGAAATGAGTTCCAAAAATTATGATACTTGGTGGCTAGTTATGACATGATATGCGTGTGCTGTGGAAAAAATTTGAAAAAAGTTTTGTGCACATGGCGACGAATGGTGCTCGAGAATCCTGAACTTCATCACATGTGTGTCTTATATCACATGTGAGGTAGTTCTCGTTTGTGTACACGTGCGTCACAATATGCTCGAAACTTTTTAAATTTTTATCACAACAAATGCATATGATATCATTACTGTCGCCCAGTTTCATAATCTTTGGAACTCGTTTCCATTTTTTTTATAATTAAAAACGAATCGCCCGCATGTAGGCGGCCCTACCCCTCCCGCACGTTGATCGAAATTCCAAGACCGTTCCTGGATTAAGTCTAAACTTATGATAAGAAACAAGAAAAACATTTTTGAAACCAAAGAAAACCATTATTCAATGCACCCATAGTTCAAATGATCTTTTTCCTTAAAAATTCAGAAAAATAAAATAACTAGAGAAATATAACAACATGCAATGAAAACATCCCAAATTTTAACATGTTCTTTGTGGCACTGTACAAAAGCTTCAAAAAAATTTGTTGCCAAAAATCAAAAAAAAATTAATTTTGCCGAGTGCCAACCCTAGGCACTGGGCAAAATGGCCTTTTTGCCGAGTGCCGTGATCCGGCACCGGGCAAAGTGTGTCACATGGCTTTGCCGAGTGCCGATCACGGCACTTTCGGCAAAGGTTGTTCTTTGCCGAGTGCCCGTGATCGGCACTTTCGGCAAAGGTAGAAATCATATACTGGCCACTTCTTTCTTTCCCTTTCTCCTTCTCTTTCTCAATTCTTTTCTCCTCACTCGCCGTGAACCGCCGCCCGCTTTGCTGTCCGGTCGCCGCCCGCCCGTCGCCGCCTGCGCCACCACGCCGGCCGGCCCGCCTCGTCCCGCCCGGCCCGGCCCGCCTTCACCAGCGCCCGGCCACCGCCCCCGCCGGCCCGGCGAGGCCCGCGGCCACGCCCGGTCGAGGGCGCCTCCCGCTGCGCCCGGCCTACCGCCCGCCCGAGGCCCAGCGGCTGCGCAACCCGGCCTCGCCCGGCGCCCGGGGCCTCGCGGCGGGTCGCCGCCGCCGGCGTTGCCTCGCGTTGCCGGGCAACTCAGTATATGTCAGAACTAATAAACAATCTTAATGATTTGCAGAAGTGCTAATTCTTAAAAATAGAGATGGACATGCATAAATTATTTTAGGAACCGTTTTCTGCCTGCTTAGTTGACTTGTGAAGACTTGCTGAAACGCTATCCTATTTTGACTCTAATTTTTTGCTTCAATACTGAACCTGTCGTGAATATTCAGAGCATTTTTCATTGAGGTTATCATTGCTTGTGCAGATACTTGGGCTGTGCTGCTTGAATGTGCGCAACAGTGAGCTTCGGTGCTGGTATTTTTGTTTTGTGTGTCATATTTTGGTTGCTGGTGGTTGCCAGTTGTTGGCTACTAGAATGTGGCGTGCAGCAGTGAATTTTGGATTTTGGTGACGATACTTGTGTAGTTAGGTGGTTGTGGCAGTGTGGCAAGTACTTGTGGTTGGTGGCTGGAATGTACATGTTCATATATATATATATATATATATATATATATATATATATATATATATATATATATATATATATATATATATATATATATATATATATATAAATGAAATGCCTGTGTGATATATATACATATAAATGCCTGTGTCGATGGAATAAAAAAATTAATTTCTGCTTCTTTGCCGAGGGCTCCACCATTGCCCTCGGCAAAGATTTAAAAAAAAAAAGCCTGCAAAGAATTCAAAAATAAATAAAAATGCTCTTTGCCGAGTGCCCTCCTCCCGGCACTCGGCAAAGAATTTTTTTAAAAAAATAAAAATGCTCTTTGCCGAGTGCCCTCCTCCGGGCACTCGGCAAAGAAATTTTCAAAAAAAAATGCTCTTTGCCGAGTGCCCTCCACAAGGCACTCGGCAAAGAATTTTTCAAAAAAAATAAAACCTCTTTGCCGAGTGCCAAAACTTTTCGGCACTCGGCAAAGAGACCGTCAAAAAGCAAACAGACGAAAAAAACCGTTTGTCGAGTGCGGTCTTGGCACTCGACAAAGGCTTTGCCGAGTGCCCGACATCCGGCACTCAGCAAAGAAGGCTTTGCCGACCCTTTCTTTGCCGAGTGCCCTTTGCCGAGTGCAGCACTCGGCAAAGCCTTTGCCGAGTGCAAATGTGTCTTTGCCGAGTGCTCCCAGCACTCGGCAAAGAACCTGTTTCCTGTAGTGAAGTAAATGCAATTGTCCTCAGATCGATATAAGTGAAGCTGATCGAACTATTACGCTTTGTTCCAGACGGGGAACCTCTAATTTGAGGTTACAGACTCTTCGTCTGAAAGTAGCCAAGGCTCGAGTAAAGACAGACATCAAAACAGCGGTCACCCCCTCTTAATGCACAACCATCTTGTCTTTATTCTGTTCTGTAAAGTGATACGCAGTGGAGAATCTAGAATAGATGATTATCGGGGTCATGTCTATAAATAGATGGGGTCATTAGAAATTTTTAGCACTATTTGCACTAATTTTCCACAGAAATTTTAAAATCTGTCAGGGCCGGCGGACCCCGGTGGCAAGCTGTAGATCCGCCCCTAGTGGTACGTATATTACTACTTTCTAGGGAGGTGAACACCTCGCTCATATGGCGATTTCGCAGGTTGCGGATGCCTGATGAAGCACTCTTTGGTCGCCATGGCTACCTCCACCCTTCCCAGTTGTTGTTGTTGAGCATAATATTTTTCGTAGTTTCTTTTGCTGACACATAAGCCAGCCTTCCCTATGGTAGCAGCCCCATGGCCCTGCCACTTCACCGCTCTGCTCTCGCGCCTACCTCCTCTGCCTAGCCCGCATGCAACCCAATGACTTCCTTCAAAGGTTCTCTGATCAACAATCCCTCCTTGAACTGGTCGCTCAAGAGGTAGCTCTTCAATACTCCCTTTGTTCTAGTCAAATTTTTTTATTTCACTAAATTTATAAAAAAACATTAATATCTATGACATAAAATAAGTATCTTATAAAAATATATTATATGATAAATCTGATGGTACTAATATGATATCATAAATCTTAGCTTTTTTCTAGAAGTTCGGTAAAAGTATGAAAATTTTGATTTAAGACAACTCTAGAAGTTGAATCTTTTAGAGACAGAGAGAGTATTTCTAGTGCTTAAAATCTAGAAGATGTGTAAAACAAAACACAAACAAACTTATTTTTGCACCGTATATGTAGGTTGCGAAGGCATAATGTAATCTCAAGAAGGGCACTGGCCTTTCAGTGCAAAGGGCCAAAGGGCCCTAGGCAAGTGGATGGCTTTGTAACCGAGTTTTATTTTATAATAAGTTCGCACACGGAATTGGATACAACTACAACGCCGCCAGAGGAACTCGCCAGTGCAGAGCCCTAATATCAGGGGGCTGGGGTGCCCGTAGTATAGGTATTTGTCTCCTAGTTAAGTCATTCTATAGTAGGAAAGAAATGTAGAAAGAATATAATGAAACCATTGGCTCAAATAGGTTTAGGGAATGTTTGGATTCATAGAACTAACTAGTTCAAATAGTTAGGTTTTTATGGACTAGTGAATTAGTAACTAGTTGGACTTTAGATTAGTCGTTAGTTCATCCACTAGTTCACCTATTTGGGTTCTTATGGACTAATTATTAGTGAACTAGTTACTAGTTCATGGAATCCAAACAGGGCCTTATATATGACAAACATATAAATCAGCAAAGCAATGTAAATTTACTTTTGAAGACACTTGATTAGAGGCCGCACGGTGAGAATTATACATGCAACATAGCCAAATTATTGGCTTTATATATGTTTCAACACTTATTTGTTAGGATAGGAGAGACTCCCAGTATAAAATGTCATTGTACCATTGAACCCCGCTGGCATCTCTATGTAATCTATAAAAGTTTTGGTGCTAGAGTTGTAGAACTGTAGAACTGAAGGATATATCGATGGTAGCACTCGGCATTTCCAGCTTTCCGAGTCGCATTTTTCAATGGTAATATCTTTCGGGCATCTGTATCCTATACTTTTTTTTGAAAATAAAGCTATCTGTATCCTATACTTGTTATCCCAAATACCCAAATACTTTTATTAGGATCCATCAAGAACCATATGTTGGCATTGTCATCACAGAAAGACGAATCGAGATGGTATGTCGTGAACCACACACAAGGTTTCCTTTGAGCTCGGCTAGGGACATGCGGCATTGATTATCCTTCCAGTCCAAAGGCGGGCATTTGATCGTCTCAGATTTCCACTCTTCGCTCTCGAGATCGAATACGGCTATGTGACTCTAACGACCCTGAGATGCTGATGAGTAAGTGTGGTGATAAAGCATGAAGTAGACAACACCATTAGCGGTTGCCTTTTGTGTTCGCAGGAAAAGCTGGTGTCCTTGAAAGGGCCCCATGGCCTTGGCCTCCATGTCGGCTCCTCGACGACACCACCACCATCCATGATCGTGGCGACCTTGCACCACTGGCTAAGGCCATGCCAGAGCGACCAAGCCACATGGAGACGGAGGACCTTGTAGTCGCCGGACGCCGCGGCACGACCGTCCAAAGCTGTAGTCGCTCCTAGATCTCGACGCCGGTGACTTTTCCCACCCGGCGGGCGACGGCGGATCGCTCGTGCCAATGACGGTGAATTTGTGCACGGACGCTAGATCGATGATCGTGGCACCGAGCTTTGCCCTGTCGATGAAGATGAGGTCGAGGCGCGTCGGCGACAACACCAATGTTAAGCCCCTGACGTCGAACACCCTGAGGACGTTTCTCTACTTGATTGTCAAGCAGCCGCAGCTCGTGCTCTGGTGAGAATCCGAACATGGTGACGATGAGCAGGCCTGCGCGGGATCTGTGCACTGCGACGAAGGCTGGGTCGGAGATGAGGGCCCGCCACCCCTTGGAGACGCACCGGAACCGGCGTAGGGCCTTCGCTGGCAGCCTAAGGAGCACCTCCATGATGATTTCCTCCGGCAGTGAGACGCGGACACGGCTGCCGCTGTCGCCGTCGCTGTTGTCGTCGCTGCCGTCACATTTAGGTAGGTTCGCCTCCATTGTTGCGGCGCTTGTTTGGTAGGGTTCGCTCAGTGGCACCACCATTATAGATTGAGGTTAAAAAAATAGCTTACAAATTGGAATCGCCTCTTACCTGGACACTGTACAATGATTAGAGGCTTCCCAATGAGAATTTCAATGCATCATAGCCAACCACATTTATTTGTTAATATAGGAGGTTGGTTACCAGTGTAAAATGTCATTGTACGATTGAAGCCATCTGCCATCTCCATGAAGTCTGTAAAATCCTCGGTGCTAGAGTTGTCTAAGTGAAGGGTATATCGACGGATATTCCTTGCTTTCCAGGAAGCATTCATTAGTAATAATGTTGTGCCATCACCTGAGACATCCAATGGCATTGTAGACAACAAAAGTCTTAGGCATCTGTATCCTATATTCCTTGACCCAAATGCTCTTGTTAGGATCCTTCAAGAGCCATATGTTGACATGGTGGCTACCCAATAAAGAAATGAGATGTCGTATGCATGTTTTGCACCACACACAAGGTTACCTTGAGCCACCATGCTGCCGCCTCCAGCGCCGTCATAGCCGCAGCCGCCACCTCCCACGCCCATGCTACCACCCTCCCTGCAGTGCTATTACACTATGCAAGTATTTACATGTTTTCTAAACATTCTTTTAAGAGACTAATACCATTTAAATATTTCCATATTTTCCATGTGAAAACAAAACATAAGCATTAATTGTGCCCACGGTCTTTTAAACATTGAAGTCAAGTATGCTTTTCAGTGGCATTGTAGCATCAAGTAAAAGGGCTTCAACTATCATCAGCTCTCTCGTTAGGCAATTTTTTAGTTACGCTTCCACAGAACCTACCACTGCTGCAACCTGTACTTCGGTGCTACAACATTCTAGAGGATATTAACAGAAATTTGTCATATTCCTTTATCACTGGTTACCACCACCATTCTTTGGTTTGGTCCGCACTCTTATTCCATTGCAATCACAAATAAATTCAGAATATTCGGGAATTTATGCATGTACTTCAAATTTTTTGTGCATATAGGCTTGATTATCAATATATATAATCCGATGGAATCTAGTGGAGAATCTTCACAGAAGTGTGAGAGGGCCACCAGTGCTAAAATAGTTGAGTTTGTTTAGACTGTCAATCAATGATAAGCATGATATAATTAAGTACAATAATTCACAGCAATGAAAAATTACGGGGGGCTGGGAACAAGTGTGCAAAGAATCTCATGAACAAGTGTGCAAAGAATGGCACCAAAGGCTCAAATGGATTGTAAATTACCAAACGCAGTTGGCTTATATGACATAAACAGATAACTTAGTAATAAAGCCACATAAATTTACTTTTTGAAGTGATTGGAGGGCAAACGATATAAAATCCATGCAATTTGTCAGCGCAGGAGGCTACCAGTGTAAAAGGCCGTCATACCATTGAACCCCTTTGGCATCTCCATGATCTCTGTAAAAGCCTTGGTACTATAGTTGTAGAACTGAAGGATATACCGAGAATAACCGTTGGAGTTGCCTGGTTTGTGCCTGATCATGTTCAACAACAATAGCATTGAGCCATCACCCAAGACATCTAGTGGCTTAGTAAACAACAACCTTTCGGGCATTTGTACCGTATACTCCTTGACCCAAATACTCCTGGATCCACCAAGAACCATATGTCGGCATAGCGGCCACCCGAATTTTCTACTGGCCTGGCATATGGGCCGGCAAGAAAATGAACATTCGAATGGACCTCCTAAGATCGTGCTCTTCTTCTTTTTTATTTATCACGTTGCCACCAGGCTTCACAATGCAGCTTGATTCATCGGTTGTGCACTTGCCTGTCGGTTCTGGCCCAGCACAAATTAGTGGTTCTTCATGCAACATATATAAATCTTTTATTTATATACATCGTACATATATGTATATATACTAGCAAACACGTCCATGCGTTGCAACAGGTGATAAAAGTGTGCATAACCATTTATGTTTATTTTGAGAGCTATAATTTATTTTGTGACACCATCTAAAATGTAAAAAATATTGATAAAAATGTATAATTAAGCAAATATCAAATTAAAATAGGATCCTGATGTATTTTTTTTCTCACATTTCTTGTGCAGAGATCAGCTGTTCCGCCATTTTCGCATTATCAAATTTGATTTGATTACAAGTAGCATTATACATCGGGCATAGTGGTGTAGAGGAGGCAGCCACTGACCATCGGATTGTGAGCTGCGAGTCTAAATACAATTATACAATAATGGTACCAAAGAAGAGCAAATATGTAATAAGTGGTATTCTATAATTTAGAGTTGTAATTAGACTATATATATGTTTTCATGTTAATTTATTTGTGTAAGGTTGTATATCGATATACATCACGCACAGAGTTTTTTTTTAAGAACCAATGCTTTACTTCTTTTTAAGAAAGGGTGAGCAGAGCTTTGTTGCATGTTCTATTATATGAAGAAAAAAAATGTACAAAAAAGGAATGGTATTGCAAGTTCTAGAGCCACAACTAAAAAGGGCAACTACAAATAAGTGTAGTCACTGCTTTTCTTCTTAGTTTGCTATTATGTTTATTGATCTCAAAATAATATATATTATATATAATGTTGTAATGAGCCATTGTGTTGGTGCATACGTACATGTGGGACATTTATTTAGACCAAACTCGACAGCAAACGACTCAAGATCAAATTTCATGGTTTTATTTTTTAGATTATGGACTATCCTCAAAATTACATTAATAAATAACTTGGTGATTGGAATATTTATTTCTCAGAAGGTTGAGAATTCAAAGCGTATATATTGTGTTATTTTTTTTATTTTATTATGTATCTATTTCTATTTCCATATTCATTGAATATGAAAATAGTATAACAAAAAGAAGTATAGTTGAATAAATAAAGGAAACGTGAATGTAACCAGAACTATAAAAAGTAAAAAAGAATGTAACCAAAACTATAAAAAAAGGAAATAAAAAGACATAGAAACACGAAAAGAGATCGGACACAATAAAAACGAAATAGGAGAAAATATAAAAACAAGAAAAAGAAATCAGAAAAACAATTCGTGACCGACAAGAAATCAGCTGTCATTCCTGATGTCCTCTCATGCATAGTTTCTAGGGGAACTGAGAAGGAGAGTTAAAAGTCGGAACTTTTTTTAAAAAAAATTCACTGTTAGCTCTACAGCCTTGTTATTGAAACCAAAGACTCGACTGAGTCGCGAGTTATCAAATACTTTACAGACTCTGGGAGGGGGTTTTTCTAGACACGTGACTCACCCGGGTCTTGCAAGGTAGAGATAGATTTCTATTCTTATCTTTTTTTAATATTCTCTTTCGCCCAATAAATCTTGGAATCGGACTTTATATCGTGATTTGAACTGTTCTAACTTGTACTTGTATCTGCACGGGTTATATAATTCGACAGAAGAAACTCTTCATTATCTAGGTAGTTAGAAGAGAGACGGACCAAAAAAAATTTTGAGTAAGACAGACCAAAAAAATAGATAGAGAGAAATTTTTGGATGGAGAGAAATTTTGCCTCTTTATTATATTATTTATTTATATATATTTGCCTCTTTATTATATTATAATATATATATTAGGCATATATATATATATATATATATATATATATATATATATATATATATATATATATATATATATATAAAGGCTGTGACGATCATGTACCCGGTGATATCAGTCTCGATTCTTGCTCTCGCGTCCACATCTGATACGAATCATCCTTCATTCAGAGCTCACGTGTCCATGTTCCGATCCTATACAAAGACTAGACCCACATGTCCACATGACCGATATGAAATCTTCGGAGCTCACACGTTCACGTCGAATAGTGAGTTTGAGCCCAAGATTATCAGTAGACTACCCTACGCACAGCAGCCACTCATGCCGTCTCTCTCCACAATCAATCTACTAATGTCCTGTCCTTGTAAGACTATATAAAATTTATAAAATCAGTGATTAAAGTTAGAAATATCTGACTTTATAATAACTAATAAAGTGAAAAAAGGCATCAATGGATTCATAAATAGTTTAGTGTTTCCAAATCATTTACTAGTTTTTTATTATGTTCTATACTTCTGCCGTCGTTTCTGTCGTCGTCAACATGGACAAAAAAGTAATTGGTACAACGCACGAGCATATATCTAATTTTATTTAAATTTTAAGCAAAACAAGTTCTCAAAAAAAAATGAGCGCTCTCAGACTCTGCAAGTACGTTTGTTTTATTTCATATAATAAATTAAAAAATCATGTCCACGCGTTTGCAGACTTGCAATGGAAGAGAGAAAACCTAACACATATCTGGTTCAATTAAATTTAGTCTAAAACTTAATTTTTTTTTGAAGAACTACATATTACCGTTCGGTAATAATTAATATTTGTTTACAGATATTGGCATTTTTTTTTCTTTTGGCACCACATAAGCCACCCCACACATGACTGCATGCATGTACTTTAAAGTTCTCGTGTATATATATCGATTTGATTACCAATATAGTCAGATGCAGCCAGTAGAAAAGCTTTGCATAATAATTGCATAAATACTAGAGGGGCCGGGGCTAAAAAAAAACTCGGATATCTAGTTTACATCAGCAATGTTGAATAAGGATTATTAAGTACAAAAGTTCGTATATATCAGCATATATATCGGCAAATATATGTTAAGATGGGATGCTCCCAGTGTAAAAGGCCATTCTACCATTGAACCCCTTTGCCATCTCCATTAAATCTGTAAAAGCCTTGGTGCTAGAGTTGTAGAACTGAAGGATATACCAATGGCAATTCTCTTTGTTCCCTACTTTCTGGAACATGTTCAACAGCAATAGTGTGCCATCAATCAAGACATCCAATGGCTTAGTAAATAATAACAACCTTTCAGGCATTTGTATCTTGTACTCCTTGACCCAAACACTCCTGTTAGAATCCTTGAGGAGCCATAAGTTGGTGTAGTGGCCACTAAAATCAGTAAGATGTTGTACATTTTGAACCATACACAAGGTTCCTTTGAGCTCGGTTATGGTAATGCGCCATTTGACCTCCTCGTTCTTGCATCCCAACAGCGGGCCTTTGATCCTCCGGGGCTTCCACTCTTCGCTCTCGAGATCAAATGTGGCTATGAGATTGCTACCGTAATATGTTAAGCATTTGTTAAGCATGAAGTAGAGGACGCCATTGACGGTTGCCTTGTGATCGCAAGAAAAGCTTGTTTGGGAGAATGGTCCCCATGGCCTTGTCCTCCATGTCGGCTCAGCACCATCGTCCATGATCGTGGCGACCTCGCACCACTTGCTTCGGCGTCGGCCATCCCATTCCCAGAGCGACGAAGTTTCGAACACATGGAGGCGGAGCACCTTGTAGTCGCCGGACGGCGAGGCACGGCCAAAGCTGTAGTCATCCACGGCGCTCGACGACGGCGTGTCCCACCAGCTGAACCGGGGCGGCGGATCGTCCGTGCCGACGACGGTGAACTCGTGCCCGGACGCCGGGTCGATGACCATGGCGCCGAGCTGCATCCTGTCGACGAAGACGAGGTCGAGCCGCGTCGGCGCCAGCAACGCTGGGGCGGCCCTGACGTCGTCGAACACCTTCAGCACGTTGCCGTCGGTGTCGAGCAGCCGCAGCTCCAGCTGATCTGGTGCGGTTCCGAACATGGCGACGATGAAGTCGGCGCAGGCGGCGCGGGATCTCCGCGCGGCGACGAAGGCCGGGTCGGACATCAGCGCGCGCCACCGCTTGGAGACGCACCGGAACCGGCGCAGGTCCTTCGCTGGCAGCCTGAGTAGCACCTCCACGATGATGTCCTCCGGCAGTGAGACGCCGCCGCCGTCGTCGTCGCGTTTGCATAGCTTCGACGGCGTCTGCATCGTTGCGGCGTTTGCACCTCCACGATGATGCCGCCACCAGGTGTCAGGGACTCTTCTCTAGTTTTTTTAATGGGTCCTTCTCTAGTTCGAATCTCTTTTTTTTTAATTTTTTTATGAGCAATCTGTCTTTTTTCAGATCATCAATCGAAGAATCTGTCTCGGACTCGAGGTTTTGCGTTCCGATTACCTTTTTGCAGCTACTGGCCTAACATATGGGCCGGCCCAAAAAGAACCGACCATATATGAATAGGCTCATTACCGGCTGGTCCGCTTTCGCCTGGGCCACCTGCCGAACCCAGAGGCCTCCTCGGACCATCGATTGGTTGATTGTGATTGCGATGCACTTGCTGCACCAACAAAACCTGTCGTCATGTGAAAAAAAAAAAAAAACTGTCGTCAACTGTTCAAAAAAAACCTGTCGTCAACTCGGCGTGATTAAGGAGCAGCATCATATCATCTGTAGCAACGAAACTACCCTAATTAGACTAGGGTTCCACCCAGAGTACGTCCAATAGAGTCTAGAAGCAAAATACCAATGGCCCCAAACAAGATTGTTGTGGTGCTACTATGGAAGGAAGGAGGAGAGCGAGCCACCACAATGATCTTGTTTAAGGCCATCAATATTGCTTCTATTCAGATTGGCAACAGACAACTGATGACTTTGCTCAATTTTTTTGCCTTAATTAGCCCTTTATATAGAAGATAATTAAATCAACTGTGGGGACAAGAGATCTTCACGGGTGGGCCACGAGTGATGTGAGTGGTGAGCAAACAATTTCTAACTACTATTTTGACCTCCATTTTTGCCGGGTGACCAAAGAGTTGAGTGTAGTGTGGCAGACATGCAAGCATTTGAATAGTCTTAGCTAGTCGTCGGCCGAGCATCCAGACATGCTGGCGTCGAGATCAACGAAACCCTAACTGAGGCAGTAGAGTTGCTGGACAATCCAGATCGGTCACCTCCACTCTCCTAGAGTCACTAGCTTACATTATTATTAGCCAATGGACACCCAGGATGACTAGCCCTACTGTGTATCTCTCCAGCCTTTAACCGGCTTGGCCTAACCACCATCCTCCTCCGCCACCGGCGGCGATCGGCGGAGGCCGTGTTGCCTCGCAACTCCACCCACGCGCCCACCACCTTTCCATAGCCTACCAGGATAACTTCCTTCTAACTTCTAAGTTTGTTAGCCTCCGTTCTCCAAAAATGACCAACCCCTCCTCTCAACTCGTCGCCTGAGAGCTCTCCAATATTTCTTTGAGCTGAAAATATAGGAGACCTGGAAAACAAAACACGAACACTTCTTTCTTCACCGTAGGCTATAGAAGCATATGGTGATCTCAAAATGGACAGTGGCGTTTCTTGGCGCTAAGCCAAGGGCGCCTATGCAAGCAGATGGGCTCCACACCTCGAGTTCTCCTCTCCGAGTTCCCACATAGAATTGGCTGCAGCACCCGAGGAACTCGTCGTCGTGCGGAGTCCTAATACTCGAGGCTGAAAAAAAATAATGGGAAGCAAATGCCGCTACCAATGGCTCAAATCTCTACCTAATAATAAAGAGGCAAAATTTCAGTCCATCTTTTTTCGTCTATCCATTTTTTTTCCGTCCACGTCTCCATAACTTCCGGATAATATATATGACCCATGATTATATGAGTTAGAACAGCTTGCGTCAGACAATGATTGACATAGAATTTGATTCCAAAACGTATTAAAGCATGCTTTGATTCCAAAACGTATTAAAGCATGCCTTCGGTATCTAGAGTCATGACTCATATTCCTATGAAATTAGATTATAATATTAAAATATTTAAAAAGAGTCCGATTCCTTTTGTTCAGCTCTTCCGTCAAGAGGGAGTCCCGTTTGGAATTCTAAATTGTTGTCGTTCCATTGTTTCGGTCTATTATTATACAAAGACCGGCTCATCACATGTTTACCAAGATTTTCTTTTCAGTTTGGTGACATGCAATTTCACTTTGAATTGGGTGGATTTGAACGATGTGTTCATCAGGGCATCTCTGAGATGGGCGCGTGGTGGCCGTGAAGCGGCTGTACAACAACAGCTACCGGCGCGTGGAGCAGTTCCTGAACGAGGCGGCCATTCTGTCCCGCCTGAGCCACTCGAACCTGGTGCTGTTCTACGGCTACACCTCCAGCCGCAGCCGGGAGCTCCTGCTGGTGCACGAGTTCGTGCCCAACGGCACAGTGGTGGACCACCTGCACGGCCATCGCGCGGCGGAGCGCGCTCACCTGGCCGCTCCGCCTCAGCGTCAAAGTCAAGGCGACAACTATGCTCGCGTACCTGCATGCCGTTGAGGCGCCCATCGTGCACCGCGACGTCAAGACACCAACAACATCCTCCTCGACGCCAACTTCCACGTCAAGGTCGCCGACTTCGGGCTATCCCGCCTCTTCCCGCTCGACGTCATGCACGTCTCCACCGCCCCGCAGGGCACCCTGGGGTAAATTAAAGCTAGGACTGCTGGTGCTCTGAACTACGTGCAGTTCACGCTATTGACAGTGAGATCGAAGCTCGCCTTGCTCTGTTATTTACCCTCATGGCAATGGCGGCATGTGTAGGTACGTGGATCCAGATCTAGAGTACCAGCTGACGGATAGGAGCTTCAGTGTTGTGGTGGTGGTAGATATCAAAAAGTGAGGAGTTCCAACCTGTTTTTATTATTTCCAAAATACTATACCTCTATCTACATCATGTATTTGATTCGGGTGCAACTGTGCAGGACTGTGCAGGCAGCCATCACGAAAACAGCACCGCGAGGAGGCAGCCAAGCAAGGGTCAAGGCGTGGACTTCGACTGGCTGCAGCATACAGACACCTCTGGAGGATGGGAGTAGTCGACGAGAATGGCGATGCGAGACCACTGGTGTGCGACAAGGGCTCGTGTCAATGCCTCAAGTAGGGCTTCCGAGAGTCTTCATCCACACAAGTGCCATCTACCGTTGTCCAGCGAGACCGACAGCGGCGAAGCGGAGCTCGATTGGGGCTACAAGCTGCGTGGGTGAGGTGAAGCTCAACCGCAGGACACAAGCTGCAAGGACGAAGTGGAGCTCAAGCACTATGGTGAGACAGAGCTTGGGTGCCAGCCACGGGCCAAACGATCGACACAAAGAGTGGGCTCACCGACGGCGGCAAGAGGCGGAGCTCAGCCACAAGCCACACGCTACGAGGGTGAAGACCAAGCTCGGCCGTAGGACACAGGCCGCGAGGACGAGTTTTGGGGCTCAAGCATGATGAATTGAAGATACGGAGCTCAGGCGGCGCCAGGCGTGAGTAGGAATGGTGATGAGGTGGAATTCGGCTGCTGGCTACGGGTCATGACGACGAGGCGGCGCTTGGTTGTAGACCATGAACCGTGAAGGAACCGAGGCAGGGAACAGAGGAAACCTAAGTCTCAGTGTCTGGATTAAAAGATACGGTGGAGATATAACATAGATTCAGAAAGTGAAATACACTGAGAAAATGAATAAAGAAAAAACATATTAGCAATCCACGTTTTTTGAATCTTTTTTGTTAAAAAATCATACACTCCAAATATTATAACAAATTAAGAACTTAGCCACCGAGAAAAATATTATAACAAATTAAGCGATACCTCATGTGAAGAAGTTAATAAATATTATATGATCAGTTTATGGTAATTCATTGCATCAAATAAATTACTATAGATGAGTTCGATATCAAGACAAATTCAAAAAAAATATGGTAATCATACAATAAACGATATTCCCATGGCAACGCACGGGCATGTTTTGCTAGTGAATTCTAAATTACCGAGCATATAATTGGCTTATATGACAAATGTATATATAATAAGCAACATAAATTTACTTCTGAAGATGTATGATTAGAGGCTATCCAATAAGAATAATCCATGCAACGACATAGCCAAATTGTCATTGCATGTTTCCACAATTATTTGTTAAGATAGGAGGCTCCCAGTGTAAAATGTCATTTTACCATTGAAGCCATCTGGCATCTCCATGAAGTCTGTAAAATCCTTAGTGCTAGAGTTGTACAACTGAAGGATATATCGACGGACATTCCTTGCTTTCCAGGACGCATTCAATAGTAACAACACCGTGCCATCACCAGAGACATCAAATGGCTTTGTATACAACAAAAATCTTCCAGGCACGTGTATCCTTTACTCCTTGACCCAAATACTCTTGTTAGAATCCAGTCCAGTGGTAGGGCTGTCCAGTGGGACGCTACCCACTAGGGATCAAATCCTGGTGCTCGCACTTTTCCTGAGATTTTTTTCAGGATTTACCGGCGTTATGCATTAAGTGGTAAGCGACGTTCCCGTCGACGACGAGGCGCTAGTGGTGACTTCGGGAATCTCCAGATGTGCCGGTTGGCTCAGTTCTTCGAAGGTGCTCATAGGGGTAGGGTTTGCGTATGTGTGTTCATAGGGATGAGTGTGCGTGCGTATTGTGAGCGTCTGCGTTGTACTGTGTCATTCTCAAAAAAAAGTCATATGTGGACAGCGTGGCCACCGAATGAAGAAATGAGATGTCGTATGTTTTGCACCACACACAAGGTTCCCTTGAGCTTGGTTAGGTCAATTTGCCATGCGTCCTCCTGCTTGCGCTCCAAAGGCGGGCATTTGATTGTCTCCGGTTTCCACTCCTCGCTCTCGAGATCGAATGCGGCTATGCGATCCCTAGCATGATATCTTGAGTAAGACTTGTATGGTAGGAAGTAGACGACGCCATTAACGGTTGCCTTGTCTTGGCATGAAAAGGTGGAGTCAAAGAATGGGCCCCCACGGCCTTCGCCTCCATGTCGGCTCGGCCCTAGCATCCATCTCCATGTCCATGATCGTGGCGACCTCGCACCACCGCCTACTGCACGACAGGGGTTACAAGACGGAGAACCTTATAGTCTCCGGACGCCGTGGCACGGCCAAAGCTGTAGTCACTGACGGGTCCCCACCATGCGGGCCGCGGGGTGATCGTGATCGTTCGTCGGCCGCCGACGACGGTGAAGTCGCGCCGGGTCGCCGGATCGACGATCGTGGCACTGAGCTCCGCCATGTCGACGAGGACGAGGCCGAGGCCCGCCGCCGACGCCACCGACGCTCTGCCGCCGCCCACGACGGCGTCGAACACCCCCCTCAGGACGTTGCCGCCCTTGTCCAGCAGCCGCAGCTCATGCTCGGGACGTCCGGAGCCGAACAAGGCGACGATGAGCGGGCCCGTGGCGCGCGATCTCTGCGTGGCGGCGAAGGATGCGTCGGTGATGAGGGCGCGCCAGGACTTGCACACGCACCGGAACCGAAGCAGGGACTTCGTCGGCAGCCTGAGGAGCACCTCCAAGATTATGTCCTCCGGCAGTGAGACGCCGACGATGTCGCTGTCGTCGTCGTCGCCGTCGCGTTTGCCTAGGTTCGCCTGCATTGTTGCGGCGCTCGTAGGGTTCGCTCAGCAGCCGCCAGCAGCCTCAGGTTTTGCGTACTTCCGATCCTTTGCTTGTGTATGTAGTTCGAGAAGACGAAGAGTCTTGAACACGATCGAGGTTTTGCGGCCGCTACTGGCCTGGCTTTTGGGCTGGCCCGAAAATAAACCAACCACCTAATTAGGCCCATTTACGGATTGGCCCGTTGGGCCGACGGCCCAACTGTTCAGCGGGCTCTATTTTTTTTTACATCACGTTGCCCGTCAGTGATGGGTAGTATCTGTCCAAAAGTCATAGCTAGGATTACACCGTAAAAAATCTTTTTTTGAAATGTAAAAAATCCCTTTCTACCCTGTGTCAATGGAGGTCTGCAATATAATTTCCAAAAGTTTTTTTTTTTGACAAGTAAATTCCAAAAGTTCGGCATGCCTTTGTGGGTCACTATGCCATGGTTGATGTTTGCCCTTGTCCTTGTCCACAACGCAAGCAAACTGTTCCTAGAAAGGGATTCCTTGCCCATACTTGCAAGCCATCCAGTCCCAATCCCAACAGTAAACACTGCAGGCACAAGCAACCGGCACCTGGAAAGAAAAGAGCCAGCCTGAAAGAATTCTACAGGCAGTAGTAGTGCTTGCTATGTACTAGAAAAGTTGCTGGGCCAAAATTTTCAAAGGTTGCAAGGCTGTGCTGCTACCCTCACCGATCTGGAGAGTTCCAAGGCAAGGAGGGCCAGAGCCAGGCACCTTTTATTTTTGTTTCCTAAGAGAATGTGCAGATCAATGATAATCATGACTTAATCATATGCTTATGCTTGCATGCAATGTTCTTACCTTATCCTATTCCTGATCCCTGATCCAGACAGCCAGAGACTCCAGCAGCATGGATCCCAAGGCACATGCTAGAGAGAGATGTAACCAGATAGGAATTAACAAATCAAAGTAATTAGTCTCCCCAAATCACACACCTTTTATTTATCTGCATGCACATACAAAATCATGACTCACATCCCATAGTTTAACTTCAGGCAGGCAAAGCCAACAACAGTAAATAGTGACAACAACAGTAAACTAGTTTTTTTTACTAAGCACTAAGCAGACAGATGGACCATCAGATTCATTCCAAGTGAAAACAAAACACAAACATGCCTTTTTTTTCACCGCAGTCAGCAGAAGCAGAAAGGTGGCCACATTGTGTACAGGTCTTGTCTGGCTTTAACGCCAAGCCGGACAGCTTCGCATGCATGCGCACACACAGCACTACTGTAGATAACTGGCATTGCACACATGGAGCAGAGAGACGATGAACTGCACAATTGAGGCTTCAGACTGATCAGGCCAACCACCCCTACACAAGCCATGCCATGCGTACTGTGACTGCTCAGTGACCTCACATGGGAGGGATGCAAACTGTTGCAAACTGTTGCACAGAACAATAGGAGTGAAATGCAGCAGTAATGGAGTTTTTCACTGGGATGGAAACTGATGAACAGATTTGTGACTGTGCCTGAACCCTGAAAGAATACCTTATTCTGGTGGTGCAATTTATTTGTCTATTAGTTTTCTCCTTCAGATATTGTGTTTTGTGGATTGGTACCAGTACCACTACTGTTTCTCTGTTCAAGTACAAGAGACCAACAAAGGCACTATCTAGTGTAGAAGTATGTAGTACACTAGTACTACTCCATTACTCTCTCGTGAATGTGTGAAAGGATCCACATGATGTCTCAATTGTTGTGATTGTTCTGAAAGCTGACAAGTTCACTAGTCAGCATGTCTTTTAAAACACTTCAATTGTGAACAGAAACCTCTTATTCTAGATTAAATCGCAATAATGAAGGTGAGTACATCATTTGCATGCAAAGCATAAAGAAATGTTTGTACTTTTGTGGTATCCAATGCAACTGGGATGACAGGATATGGGTGGTTAGTCGTAGACAGTTTGGTCCATATCTTAATCAGTTCTAATCTTGGCCTTATTTGGCACACCGTCCTGTTTCATACGGTTGGCATCCACTGACTTGCAAAACACGACCCTTTTTTATTCAGGAGATGCAGACTAATCTTGTTACTTTAGGTGATCAGGACAATATAGCGTGAATAAGAGAGCTACACATTTGGATCTTCCTCAAATCGAATATGCTATATATAACCGTTGCAAATAAAAAAATTGCTATCAAGCAATAAATCATGCTTGGTATGAATGGACTGGCTACCAGATGAAAGGATTTATATCCAAGGTTTTCAATCTAACTTTTATCAGCATCCAAGTGTTCATGATAAAAGACCTGTGATTGCAGGGGAAGCTGAGTTTTTGGTGGTCACCTTATCCTTGGACTTTCAAACATTTGCTCTCCTTTTTTGTCTTTTTCAGATAGAGACATTTCACATTTTTACAGTCTTCTGATATTTTCTTGAAAAAAAAGGAGAAGTTTGAGGACGAAGATTCTCTTCTCTTGACTTCCGTGCCATCACCTTTGTCATGCAAAATGCGTTTCTGTATGCGTATGATGCACTGCATTCATTGTTAGTTATTAAGTGACATAGGATGCTGTTGTTGTCGGGTTCCTAAGTTGGGTGCTAGAGTAATTTGGATGGATCTAACAGTAATATATTTGAGCTTGTTCGTTGATTTATTTAATATGCATTGCATGCATAGCTCAATTGGAATAATGGAAGATTTTCAAGAGAACTTTAGATGCTTTTGTAACCGTGCATGTGAGATTCTTTTAAAATGCATGCATAATGTTCCAAATGAAACATCTGTGGTCCAGTTCTGTCAGAGGTCCAACGTTGCATTTCTGGGAGAGGTAGAAGTATTCGGTTGAGCTGGTGCAACATGCAATGAGATTTTACAAAGATAGTATGTGAGTTAAAAGAAAAAAAGCTTCTTTTTACTGCATACTAATAAGATATGATCTACTTACCTAGTTCTTCTAAAGTTAACTGAAGTCCGGATCTCTTTGTAGGTTTGCAGTTCCGAGTCAAATTCATGGACCATCTACTCCTATCACTCATTCATCACTGGAGTAGACAAAGGTAGATACTTTATTTATCATGAAAGCTTGTCTGGATTTTCTGTGTCAACTTCACTGTGCTACTGTATGTGGAGCAATATGTTCAGTTCAGTTCATAACCGTTAGTTTCAACAGATTAAATGCTTTGGACCCAGCTAAAACTATCAGACCAACAAAGTCAAGGAAAAAAAAATGAAACTGAGCACAAGCAGAGATTTTCACACCTTAATCAACCAAACTTATCTTATTATGAATAAACCAAAATACGGTATAAAAGTTATACTTTTTTTAAAAAAACTAAAATTTAAATCTTGAAACTTGTCAAGAAAAAATAGTAACGCGCCTCAGTTTCAGAACTAAATACTACTAAAATTAACTATATTATGTGGAGACGATAATTACTTTGGAAAAAATAAAATTCTGTGTACCTCGCTAAACTATATGTCAGACAAAATTCAAGGATGTTTACACTGAAACTGAAAAGAAGCAGAAGATTCATATCGTACTCTAAAGAACCAACATTTATGAACTGATAGTAGGACATAAGATTCATACCTTGAAATACCAAGAATTCCAAGATACTAAGCCACACCGCCTCAATTTATAGAAGTTAAGTACAGCCAATAAAGTGTGTAAGGGAGCGAGCTTCTTTCGTTCAGAGAAAATTCGAGATGGCTTTGACAGCGCACAAAATCTGAATACCCAGTGATGACTGGTCTCAATCTCAATTCTGTATTATATATACTCTTTGGCCAATATTCCAATATCAATCCGTTACACAGATGCTGCTGACAACAAGCAAAGCACAAATCAAGCAGACAACACAGCAAATGCAGCTCAAGAGAATTTGACAAAAGCTGCAGGGAGACACTGTCCACCACAGATGATCCGGCCCCCCTCCTCCCCACCATCTGCGCTGCGCTGCACTCCCTTTGGTTTTCTACGAGTGGTGGGGACTGCCGGCCCACGCTCCCCGCGCTGGATCTTCTAAATCCAGGCAACCTCCACCTCCACGCCACCTAACTGTTTTGCTAATCCAGTTCTTGCCTGCAGTGGGAGTGGGACAGCCATGGCCATGCACCCGACACCTATTCTGACGCCATAGGTAGGGGTCGGTCACATGCTGTGATCCCTCAGCTCAGCTCCTTCCTCCCCTTTGCTGGTTTCCTTGTGCGATACTACGAAGATCCCTTTCGAGGCTTTCCAGTGTGGTGTGCATCGCCTTTCTGCTATATAGCTCTGCTTTGCGCATTGCTGCTTGAGAGAGGATTCTCATCTTCTTCGTTTACAACTGTTCGCTCCAAGCTTTGGACTTCTTGTGATCACTGCCACTCCCACGGCCCCAGCTTTCGGCACCGAGATCCAATAAGATCAGGAGCAAAAAAGAAGTCTTGGGACGCAATCATTACGAGCTGTCTGCACTGCAGAGATTTCCTGCTTGGCCGTTGGCTCACTCCTCCAATTCTCCTCTTGCGTGTTGTCTCACTCCTTCAGGCTTCAGCCCTCCTCCTGGACCTCCTCCATAGCTGTTCCTGCTCTGGCATCTGTTCAAGCTCAAGAACAAATTCAGGAAGTAGGGGATTGTTTCCACGAGGTACAATTGCAAATTCTCTTGCCCGTGCTTCTTTTTCTTTCTGATGGAAAACATTTTCTGAAATCCTTGTTTTTTTTTTTGGCGGTCTGCAGAGGTTGTATTGGAAAAGGAGATTAAGCGATCCGAAGGCTTCGAGACGCAATAATCACAAGGTATTGGAGAAGTTCGTTACTGTTCTTTCCAGCCATGCAGAAGCGAAGGCTAATCATGGAAAGTGCAGGAATAGATTCCTTCTGCTCTGTCCATTCTTTTCTTGGCCTCATGAGTTGTTTCAGATTCCATCACACGGTCACGCTGATAGCAGTTGCCTTCTTTTTCAGGTCCCAACAGATGAAACTGTGCAGCAGATAAGCTGAGAGGCTTCTTCTCTGACCAGCGATCAGCTTGTCTGGAGAAGAAGAGTTCTTGGTTCCACCGCATGGAGAAGGAAGCCATGGAGGGGCATGTGGTGGTGCCATTGCAGAGCTTGAGCCTGGAGCTGCCGGATGGGGAAGTTGTAGTGGGCTACAACAAGGACACCTCTGCTCTGCAAGGTTCAAAAAGGCAGATTTCACCTGTTGTTATTTGCCTGTTCAAGTGATGGTGACTTTGCATCGGCACCTCATGGAACTATCTCAATCCCATGTTTGTTTCAGAGGAGATTTCAAGTCTGCGATCAAGGCAGCGACATCTTGACAGGAGAAGACGGGAGGCGCTCGACAAGCTCATTGACCTGAAAGGTACAGTCTTCAATTCTACATAGCAGTTGTTAGCGCTTGATTTCCCAACGATCTGAGCTTCAGAGCTTGGGCAACATTCAGGAAGTATTAGGGTCTTCTGCCGGGTACGGCCGCTGGTCCAAACGAACAACTTGAATGCCAAATCACCAGTTACCGTTGAACAAGAGAAGATTGCAGTCAAGTCAGTTGGGATCAAGAAAGAGTTCAGTGTTGATAGAGTATTTTGTCAGGAATCCACACAAGGTAATTTTTGCTTACTCACTTGTAGATTTGCCTTTTTGGCAGTATGATTCATTTCAGTGTGGTCCATGCAGAGGATGTTTTTCAAGAAGTAAAACCGATCCTCAGATCTGCACTTGACGGGCACAATGTCTGCATTCTTGCTTATGGCCAGACTGGGACAGGAAAAACCTACACAATGGTTGGTTGGTGTTTGTTCTGAACAGATTTGAGCTAGATTTATGGCAAGTCTGTATTCCGGTCAGCTTGCTGCGATTGTTCTGATAAATGAAGAAATAACTGATTGCAGGAAGGAACTGATGGTAAGCTCGGTATTGTGCCTCGAGCTATCCAAGAACTGTTTTCTCACGCTTCAGAAGACAGTTCATCCACATACTCTTTCTCCATAAGCATGCTTGAGGTCTACTTGGGTAGTCTGAAGGACTTGTTGGCACCAAGGCAGCCTCTCTTCAGGTCAACAGAATCTAACACAGCATGGTAAAACTATCAGCTCACCTGTAATTGTTTTTTAATGGAAAGTTCATCAGTTAATCATGAAGAAAGATCACCAATAATCAATACACGATTTTTTATGTCCATTTTTCATTGTATACTTCAGTAATCTCAGCATACTAGCAACAAAAAGTGGTGCTGTAGAAGTTGAGGGCCTGACAGATGTCTCAATACCGGACTTGAAGAAAGCCAACCAGTGGTACTGCAGAGGGCGGCGAGCCCGATCAACATCTTGGACAAACGTCAACGACGTCTCAAGCCGGTCACACTGGTGGGTTGATAATCTGTTCCAATTACCAACTTTCAGTTGCCGCTGTTTTGGTAATTTGAACAGGGCCCAATTTTATGTGCCTTAGCTCTGTCTATGTGTAGCTTGACAAGGATTACCATAAGGAGGCATGGAGCCACTGAAGAAGTCAGCAAGCTCTGGCTCATCGATCTTGGTGGCAGTGAGCGGTTGCTGAAGACTGGTGCATCTGGGTTGACCATGGATGAGGGCAAGGCCATAAACCTCTCCCTGTCTGCATTTGGAGATGTCATTGCTGCACTTAGGAGAAAGAGGAGTCATGTTCCTTACAGGTAATAGCTGATTACCAAATAATTTTCTAACGATTTGCTAGGGGCAAAAACCTCCAACATTTCAATCACATTGGACTTATTCATCAGTGCTTTCGTCTACATTCATATCCTTTTTTAACATGTCCAGAAACAGCAAGCTTACCCAGATTCTCAGTGACTCGCTTGGTATGCAACATCTTTTACATTGATGATTTGAATAATTTTCTTTTGCAAAAATAAAAACAATAATCCCTGGCAACAAGATATCTGACATTATTCTGTTGAATATCTAAATAATAACAGGTGACGGTTCGAAAGTTCTAATGGTGGTGCACATTAGTCCTTCTGAGGACGATGTTGGTGAGACAGTATGTTCCCTGAACTTTGCGAAACGAGCCAGATCAATCGAATCAAATAGAGAAATTCCAGAAGTAAGTATGCAAATGGAACGAGCTACCACCATGGCAAAGGTTGCAATATATTTAAAGATGCTCCTTTCTGATGTGTAGGATCTGAAAATGTTGAGGCATAAGAGGCTCACAGAGCTTGACAAGGAAATCTGCAATGCTGAGGAAGAGCTGAAGTACCTCAACGAACAAATAAGGAGAGCAGAGATCTCACTTGAAGAGAAGAAGAAGCTCACTTCATCTGTTTGTCAGGATCACAGTGATGAGAAGGGATCGCCGAGAAGCATTCTAGTGGTAGGCCACATTGATGCCACAGAGAGCCCACACGCAACAGAGAAGACAAAGAGCAGGCTATCTCATGGTTCAGCTCCCCACTTCATGTCTTCGACGGTGTGCAGCAGGCAAAGACATAGTGTGGGAAGCCATTTTGTTAGTAAGCCAAGGCTGACAAAGTCAGTAAACAGATATCCAGCTGAGCTGAGCGGGAGCCAGTTATTCAGCTATTCAAGCTGCAAGAATGCAGCCAATGCTAGGTCAGTGGCATTCTCATCCAGCATGCCCAAGATGAAGTGCTTGCCAGTCAAGTCTGATCAGATCAACATAAGTAACAACAGCATCGACTCGACAGCTGCATCTGCACCACGGCGGAGGGAAAGCTTTGGCTCCAGACCAGTAGTTCAAAGAGCACCCCTACATCAGCACAGGAGAAGGATGTCTAGCCTAACATAGCCTTACATAAATACCGATTGGACAGTTCTGATTTTAACTTGTTTTAGTGGTGAAAGGATTCTGAAAGATGTTTGTGGTTTTTGTGGGTGCTTGTTGGTATGTTTGTTGACTTCATAGTTCTTGACTGCTGTAAGTATTGGAGGCCCTTCGTCTTTTGTTTTTGGTTTGACATGGAAGGGCAAAATGATGTGAGGAATATGGTAAATGGAAATGGAATTGTAATTGTAATTGGACTTGCTTATGATTCTGGTTGCGATGAATTTGGATTTTTTTAAGAAGGAAATCCTAACGTATCATAAATATAGCATTCTGAAAATGACTTCTGTGATTCTTCGTCTACTGGAAGTACATGACATTTTGGACACCTCAGTTCAGAGATTCTAGCGGACAAAATAGAAGTAACAAAGGACAGTTTTGTAGTGTGGTTTGAAAAAAAAAACACATGTCTCATTACTGTAAAATAGGTAATGCAACTACATTCTAGGTGGATGTTGCTCCATCATGCATCCCCGCACATGCATCTGCATATAGCACATATGAACATGCACATGCATCTGCATATCAGATTTTAAGTGAAAAAAAAAAAGAAACCTTTAAGATACTTTCATCAAACGATGACACATTACCTACTGAGAAGATAACTTTCAACTGATTTAATTTCCTGGACGTGGGTGTAGACATCTGTCAAATTTTGATGTTGTTGGTGTTGCGTGACCGAGTGTCAAATGTCAATTTACCTCTGATGATGCCTAGGCGCTATGCCAGTGACTCAGGCTGAGAATCTGCAATGCACGGAGTCACTCATACTGTGGCTATCTGGGATCATATACAGAGGTAGCTGACTACCACTTGTCAACAGCAATGTTCAGAAGCACATCCATCACCTTGACTTGGAGCTGCAGGAACTTCACCTAGCTGATGATCAACTACACCAAGCAGCACTTTAAAAATATTTGACACTCAGCCTGAAGAACATTCAGCAATAACAACTTCACCTACAGTACAGATTTGCAATGCCTTTCGTCAGGTTAGCTATCGTCCTTTGCGCCTGCAAAATTGAAACCAGAGCATAGAGACTAATGAAGAACCTTGGATTGCACAGAGCCGTTGCTCGATGGAGATGACAGAGTCCAGCGAGAGGCGCCCTAAGCCACTCGCTGTTGCACGGTGGCCTATGCTACTGGAATGAGCTCATCATGCTCCTCCACCACCGACTCCCTTCAGCTGTCTTGCATCCGTGGACACGGACAAGACATGGCCAAGGATGTTGTTGGTGCTAGTGCTACCAAACCACCTTGCGTGTGGGGTCGCCGCTCGTCGCTGTCCACAGAACAGCTTGCCTTGGAGGCATTTCATCAAGCAGGTGGTGGGCATCGTCCATGTCAGGCGGCTGCTCTGGCAGCTGGAGAGCTGGCCCCTGTTCTCTACGGCATGGGACGTCGGGTAAGGGAGCGGGGAGCTGCAGAGCACTAGTGCTGGACTGCTTGTTGCCTGCTTCGTCACGTGCACCTTGCTTGGTGGCGGCGCGACGGGGACAACGCTGCTTCTCCGCGAGCGACGGGTAGCACGCGTCGGGAACGGGTGGAGGGGAAACGGTAACCGTCGGCAAAAGACGTGTGCCGAGAGCTGGCTTGAGGCTTCCATCCCGGACACAGGTGGCACGGACAGGACAACGGCAAAGGCTGCTTGCGCGGCCGGACTGCAAGGAGTAATCCTTTGGCCATGGGCGCATTCGGCTCGCCCGCCGAGGGTCCGCGGGCGCAGCGGTACACACGACACGACTGCCGCCACGCGCAGCTCGCCGGAGCTTGTGCCCGCGCAGACGCTCTGTACGAGGGAGGGAAGGGCCAACGCGCCGGTAAGGTTCGGGAGGCTTCGGGTCAGTAACAGAAACCGATCCAAATCCGACGTGGATTTTTTTTATTTTTATTCTATTTTTTAAAGTAATTTTAATACTATAATCTGGAGGGAAAATATATTGCACGGCGTATCCCATTTGGTCGCGCCGCCCGGCCCGCTGGCGTGACCAAACCACCGACAAGGGCGGCCACGGTGGCGCGGCCGCCGCCGGACGCCGACGTGTCGCGGGGGGCCCACCTCAGCCGCGCCACCGCGTCGTCGGGCGTGGCCTCTGTCACGCCCGCCCGCCCGCTGGCGCGACAGTGTAGGGTTTCCTGTGGACGGCCCACAGCCCGTCACGCCAGCCCGCCTGGCGCGACGAGCTGGTACCGTGAGTAAAAGCCCCTTTTCACCTGCTCTCTCTCTCTCCCTCCTCTCTCATTAGCCTTTTCACTTCTTTAAGCTCTGCTCTCGTGAGGAGCTACTGTCTTCCTCCTCTCTCTCCTCATTTTCTCCCATTTTCTCCATTGAAGTGATATAGATTGTTTGAGCACTATTAGTTGGAAGCATTTGGTCTTTGAGGTAAGACTCCCCCATCCTATCATGCTTTTTTTTTGGTTTACACTGCTTTGGTTTACACTAGCTGTTGTCTGGACTGCTGTGGTTTTGACTGGTGTGGTTTTGACAGCTGTGTTTTTCACATGATCTTCTCAGTCAGATACTAGTTTAACATTATTTGGTTTGATGCCTGTGTCTTGTGAAATTTGTTAGTGTTAGGGTTGTAGTTGATATGTAGAATGTTCTAGGGTTTAAATTTGGAAGGAGGTTTGTAGTGTTACACTATTTTATACACATGATCTTATGGTTACTCTGGATTATTTGCATTTGAAGTTAGTTGCTTATTTCAAACTAGGTGTAATGGCGCATTTCTATTATATTTGTCACATTTATATTTTGTGTGCCTTTAGATTGTATGGAAGCACTAAATACATGGTTACATGGTTATAAGATTGTGATGTTTGTATATATGACCTCATAATAGGTTCGATGGAGGTTGGCAATGAGGATCTGTTCGTGCATCATCCACCGGGTCCATGACAACATAGATGTTCCATTCGCGCAGATGGCGATCCGGTCCCCAAGTGTTTTTGTGGTGCACGGGCCTTTGTGAAGCGATCGAGGCATCCAAGGTCTTACGGCGGGCTTTTTTTCATTGCCAATTTCGACGTCTCCCCCGGTTGGAGGTATAAATGGATGCGACTTCTATCGGTGGTTGGATGGTGATGCAATGTTAGATAGACGCATCATGTTCTTTCCTTACGACCCCCGGAAGAGTTTTCCATACGTTGAGTTTAAGAGGTGGGTACCTCCCCCTCGAATCCTCCTCCTATGAGTGGTATTGAGCGGTGTTTTGCACGAAGCCGAGGCGGTGAAGAATCCTCCTCACCGCCACCGTGGCAAGGTTGCGGTTCTCTAAGAACCAAGTAAGGATGGAATGTTCACTCCGTTCTTCCGTTGTGGTCAACGTGACTATGTAAGTGTTGTTTTGATTATTGTTGTTGTTGATGTCATATGCACTTGTTGAAATTATAACACAATGGTTGCAAATATTTTCTATTTCAGTGTGGATTTCCAGCTTGCGACTTTGACGAGTACGTCTATGGACCCAGATCGCATTGGCCTTCTGAGGAGGAGGTTAAAGAGTTTACATTTTCAAAGACATGACCATGCTTGAAGATGCCGGACCGGAAGTGCAAATGTGGCATCAAGGCTCGCGAAGGATTAGTTCCTTCGGAGCTAGGGTGGGGCCACTACTGTGGGAATGCTTTCGGAGGTCCAAATGAGTTCTTCGTGAGTGCACTTACTTATCAACTCGTCCAATTAGTTCATAAAATTTGTGAAGGGATATTATTTGCTTAGTGATCTTATTTTGTTTAGGAGGGGAAGACATGTGACTGGGAGGATTTTTCCGGTCGTAGAGAGTTGTGGGCGGAAATCTACGAGAACAAAGTACGTTCGCCTTATATGAAAGAAAGACAGAGGATTAAACTGCACAAAGCCAGACAAACTTGCCGCATGAAGTACAGTATTAGAGGCCCATCCATTGAGACATGGAATATGCTTGGTGATGACTTTGACAGAGCCACCGACTCAAAGTTCAAGAAACTTGGCGCAACCGCATGACGATGAGGAGCTCATTAGGTTTTGGCGCACTAACAAGGAGCGCTACGACTTCATGGATCTGGAGCGCAAGAGGGAGATCGATTTTTATCATCGTCAGAGATTGAAGAGCGAGGACCGTTGGCGTGTGCAACATGGCAGAGAACCTAAGAATACGTGTCGTAAGCTATGTGAGTATTTATTGTGTAACCAATTATCCAAACTCGTGCATCTTGTTATTGGTGGTCTTAAGAATTCTTCCTTATTTGCGGTTCCCGAATCACCACCGAACGACGGACATCTCCCGGCCCCTAAGAATGAGGAGGATAACGACGACAACGATTCTGGCCAGCCCTCCGGACTTTGACTATGATCCGGACGCTTGAAGCATGAGTGGACCGCCGAAGACTACGGTGACTTCGACTACTAGTTTTCTGGATTATTGGAGCACATATTTTGGAAAGGCAGCTTGCGCGGGCCATTTTGGAAAGGCTTTGGAGTTGTTAGTGTAAAGGCAGCTCTCGCGCTCCATTTTGTGCAAATGGCTTGCCCTATTTGCCATTGAAGCGCTTTTTATGTAATATATGATGCCCCTCTTATTTTGTGCGCATGAACTATAACGCACACATAAGTTATGTATGGCAAACATGACTTGGTTTGTACTAACTTTTTATTCAAGTACTTGGTATGTAAGAACTTATGAACACGTGAAGTTTCCACTTTAGTTAGTGCCCAATTGTTGTTCACAACTCAATTCCTATATAGGGGGTGTTTGTTTCGATACCTTAGAGCTTGGGAAGAAGTTTAATGATTTCTGTGTGCATTGGGTACGGAGACATCCCAATTGAGTAGCACAAGTTTACTTCCGTGATCTCCGCTACCGATCGCTCGCAATTTTCGCTTCATCAATGAAATCTCAGCGCTCCCAAAAAAACAACCCCAAAAAAACAAAAGTTTTGGCGCCAACACTTTGCATATGCATGGGTCACGCCCGGCCGCTGGCGTGACGAGCCATTTTGCCGAGCGATCGCGCCAGGCGCGCCACGCCATCCAGCCCACGCCGCCGGCGGCGACCAAACGCCATTTCCAGCCCCGGGGAAGCTGCGTGGATCGGGCGTGTGCGCGATTAGTCACGCCCGTCCGTCTAAGCGCGGCTATCGCCACACGCCAGGCGGGGCGGGTGCGACTAGTCGCGCCACGGCCGATCCACGCAGCTTTCCCGGCCGGAAATAAGCGTTTGGTCGCGCCGACCGGTGTGACGGGCGCTCGCCCGCCCGCTACCGGCAAAAACGGCTTCCACGCCACCGCGGTCAAGGCGTGATGCACTGGAATCAACAGAAAACCAATTACATTGCACAGTTTAACATAATTCTCACATGCACCTCCATATCTCACATGCACAGATAATTCACATGCACAAATTACACAAATCACACCATACGCACATAGCAAACATTGTTCCACATAATTGTCCACACATTTCCACAAATCACATGCGTTCATGGTCCACACACCACACATAGTTCATGGGTTTGGGGAGAAGATAAGTTCATGGTCCACACACCACACAAATCACATGCCATACAGTCCATACTAAAGTAAGTTCATGGTTGTTCATGGGTTTGGAGAGAAAGGATGTCGAGGGCGACGTGGTCCCCCTGGATTGGTGGGAAGGAGGTTTGGAGTGCCGACGTCGGTGCGGTCACGAGCACGCCGTCCTCGAAAGTTTCGGCCATGTCCTCCATGTGCCTGTGGTTGAGATATGTCAGACATACAACTTTATTGATTCGACAATGGAAATTGTGTTACACGTACCTCCGCCTGTGATGGTTGTGGAGCGTCAGGGAGCTGTGAACCAGTCAACACGTCCTGTCCATATGTTGGATCACCACGCTCGTCTTCATCTTCATCTTCCTCGTCTTCATCGTCCATTTGGCGCTCGCAAGGAAGCTTTCGGGAGTGTCAACAGGCACGTGTCGCCCTGAGGTGCGCCTTGGAGGTGGCATGATGACATCTTCGGCTCGAACACAACTAAACTTGCGAGCCATGCGTTTGCAAGTTTTGATCACCTTCTGCAGTTGTTGTATGTAAAACTTTCTAATGTTCATGACTTATATACAAAGGATGCATGTGGCAATGAGAAATTAGTGAAAGCCCAAGAAATGGGTAAAACACATACCTTTGCAAAGCCCTCCAGTAATGTGTCATCCATTCCCCCAACACGACCAAGATACACGCTGGCCTCATTGGAGAGATAAGCCACCAAGGGACTATACAAATGCACAAATGTTTGTTAGACAAAAATTATAACTTCAAATGTCATAATAATAAGTTGGGCTGCTTACCATGTAGTTCTCAAGTGGGGCCCTCTCTGGTTGCACTCCGACCCTAGTTATGGTGTCATAAGGATCCTCATCATCACTGTCTCCTTCATCTATTGGAAGGGTGGTCATCGGTGGGCGCACACTCATCCTGCTGTTTGTGTGAAGCCATACTAGATACTCACGGTGTTGGGCGGGGAGTGGAAACAGGGGCCATTGGTGTAATGCAGGCGTTGCCTACCTTCCCACAAGTGTCTTGGGGCGGCATGCATGTTACGCCCGATCATTACCGCCAAACCTTTTCTTCCGAGAGACGCTGCAATTTGAGAACACAAAGATTGTTTGAGTATCAAAGTTAGAAGACAAGATAATTGGCAACGTAAGGTGTATAGCCCATTGTTTCACTTACCTATGCAGCTGTCTGCTTGTGCTCTAATGTTCCACCGGGAAATTTTGCCTCCTTCCAAACTGCTTCATGACCCGACAAGGTAAGTGCCACTCAACAACATAGTATAGGATCAGCAGGACATCACACCGCCAAAAGTCGCTGTCACGAGTGCAAATTGGTGCTATCTGCATGCGGTTCATCTCATCCCTCTCGTACGGAGTCCACTCCACCTTTAATACAATAGAATATGACAAGTTATGACTAATGTATCCTTCCAATTGAATGGAATAAGAATATAGTTAGGAGGTGACAACACACCTGTTCGGGTGTGATGACATCCAAGTCATTGGAGTACTGGATGTAGCGACGTTGAGGTGGACCCCGGACCGAAGTCACCTTTTTCCATAGGTAAAGAACGGGGGGCCGAGAATCTTGATGAGTCCAAGCTTGTGAAAGTGAAGGAAATTATCATTATAAGTAATGATGGATGAAATATACAATTTATTGAAACTACATAATATAAACTTACAGGGACTTCGTTCCGATGCACCCTCCCAATTGGAAGTCGCTCCCAAATCCAGATTTGAAGCAGGTAAGTACACCCAGTGAGGTTGGAGTTAATGTCGGCACGCCTACATGCTTCACAAAGCTGTTGATACAACCAAGCAAGCGTCGCCGACCCCCAGCTGTATTGTGCTATGTTCTCCCATGGCTCAGACAACTGAGGAAGCACCATCCATGACACCGTGTTTCCAGAGGCATCTGGCATCAGGAAGCTTGCAACCATGTGCCACATCCACACATGAGCATGCCTCTCCACGACCTCATCCGTTGCATTCGGTGGGCAGACGTTGAAGTTGTGACAGAACCGACCAATCTATCCGAGATTAAGCGTAACTGTCCCCGTAATAACGTTGACACGCATACACCGCTTCTCGAATAAATCCGGTAGTCCGCCGAGTGTCACGAAGGACCTCGGTAAATCAACTTACAACCAGGATCATGATTAAGGTACACCATTCATCAGCTTATAGAGTACAGTGGAAATAATTAAACAATGAAACTTATTACAACACCGGTTCTAAATATGTTACATAAAAGTAGTATTTGTTTCAAACTACAATACCATAAGTGTTTTTACATCACCAGTTTTATTCAAGCCTCCTGTACAAGCAAGGTGATGGAGTTATAGATACGGCCAAGCCCGATGGCCTTTACTCATCCACGTCATCCACAGGATTATAGCACGTAACACAATAACCTTCATAAAATATGTCACCTGCAACGATGGGTAAAACCCTGAGTACTCAATTGTACTCCGCAAGACTTACCCGACAGAGAAAAGATAAAGGCTCCAAGGGTACATGACAGGCATAAAAAGAAGGTTGTTGGCTAGCAAGCTTTGCGGAAAAACTGCTTACTAAACTTGATCCTTACTTCAGGTATTATCAATCATTTGTCCTCTAGCTATTTAGAACTACCTTTGCATTGACTACGCCATCTTTTAAATTTATAACAAACAAATCTATGATTTGAGGTTCCATAATATAGTCCTTCCAATCTTGACATTTAGTTATCCTTTCTTAACTACGTCTCTGCGAAAAGGTATGAGTTTCTCACTATCCGGGAGAGACGGCGATTCGAATCGATTACACCAGCTGGGTAAAGCCCGTATCACACACCCTCGCAAGCCGGACCAAAGCCTGCTCGAGTCACTGTTCACTCTATTCGAAAGATGGAATTGAATCCGATTGCAAAGCTCATGGTACTGCGTCTCACAAGTCATGCCCGTTCAGCCCGTAGCCCATAGTCAAGCGGGTCTTGACCAGTACCCTTTTCCCCGTCCCAAATCATCCCAAAGAATGCATCGGTTCAAGAACCACATCGAATAGGCTAATCGGTTTCACCGTCGAAACGAGTTATTCGGCGGTTATGTGAAGGTACGCTCAATCTCACACCTAGATCCGAATACGGCTCGGTCCTTAATCGACACGAGACGGAAAAACACAATCTCCGTCCGGTCTCCAATTATTATTCATCATATGATTAAGGACATCACAAGTATCAACCTCGGGTTTGCGGATGACAGGAATCATCCGACTTCTAATTATCTAAGCATGGCTAAGCATCAACTATCTATTAATACTAGTGGAATAAAAAGGGTGTATTTGAGTGGTCAAGGTGTTCATGCAACAACGGTATCACGCAATTCTTATAACGTAATGCATAAAGTAAAGTAAATTGGAGTAAATATTTGCATTTCAAATAGAATGGGTTAATAGAATGCTCCGGGGCTTGCCTCGGCGAAAAGTAGAGGGACCGTGGTTCGGGCACTCTGGCAGAGAGTCAGTGGTTCCTTCTTCTCCTCCGGGTGGAGATTCCTGCGGATCCTCCTCGATCACGGTGTACTCGACGGTAGGTTCTCCCTCGGATCCTATACGAATGTATGCATTGTATGAATACCAAGAATGCATATAGAATGCGCCAGGTGAAAAACTATAACATGAAATGATGCACAATGTGATGATCATGATAATGATGGAAAGCTACATAAGATTCCATGTGTGCAGTTCTCTTTCTCTGATGACAACACTATATTATCAAGATTGTTTATAAGAATGCTAAAGATTACTTGTTTTTAACTCACACAGAGTAGGTGCATATCTCCTCTGATGAGGCCATGGCTGCTGAAATTAGTTCGTCTCTTAGTTCTGAGGAAAAGTGCAAGGTTTCTAATATTTCAACTTCAAAGAATTTATTGAGTAATAATATGACAGGATTCCCTATAATAAAGTTTGGCTCATTTTATTCTGATGATGACACGAAGCATAATATGACTGAAGGGGGTCTTAGCACAATTACCAATAATTTGCCATGCAAGTTAATTTTTAGACACATGAGGTTTGAAAAGGAAGAAGAAAAGAGATCACGCATTATTCAGCTTGATTCCATGCCGACGACGGAGCCAACGTGAAGCTGCGTCCTTGCTCTACTGGCCAATTACGTAAATGAATGGGAGACTAATCAGTATATTAGTCAAGCGGCCGCTATAATTTATATTTTCCTTATTTTAGTTTCTTAGCCAGGTTTTGTTATGCACACGTCATGTGTGCACCTTATGGTTGAGTCGGACCTGGTGTTTCTATTGGCCTGCGAGCCATATAGTCTGGGCATAGCCCTTGTAGTAGATTAGATTGGATTTTTATTGTGTAGAGTTTATCTCTCGTCGAGCCGCCGCTGCTCGAGAACCCTAGTTGGGGTGATTGATCCGGATCCTTCGTGGATTTGCGTGGAGTGCGTGATCGAGCTGTTACAGTTCGGGTGCGTCGCTTGGAATTCTTGAAGTTCCCTCTCTTCTGATCGTGGTTCGTCGTGGCCGTGGGTGGGAGAAGTTACCTAGGGTTTGGATTGCATCCTTTGTAAGTTGATCCCTCTATCTATCATTGATATTTCTCCTGTTGATATTTGATCTATCTTGATACAACTTGGTTGTGACTGAATTATTCACGAGAGATCATATCATTATATTATATCTGTTCGTGATCTACCTTTGCCGAGTAGTCACTGCCTTGAGATAGTTCTATCTGTTGTTAAAGCTTTAATTAACGGTGACAATTATTGGTTCAAAGTTGTACTGCTGCTACTCTGTCCGTCACATACTGCTAGCTGTTACTACTGCTCGTTTGTGGGAGATCAGTTTATCTTTGATCCTATTGAATTCTCATGAAGGATTATCTATTTGATATTGCACGCTCGAGCTGAATAAACAAGACTTATATCTGAGTGCTGCCGTGTCTCTCATAGTTCTTGAACTTGCTGTGGCTTGAGATTCATTGAGTAATTAAACATTAATCAAAGGCCGACACTATTGCTTTATTG
Organism: Chrysopogon serrulatus; assembly: GCA_015844335.1. Taxonomy (NCBI): domain Eukaryota; kingdom Viridiplantae; phylum Streptophyta; class Magnoliopsida; order Poales; family Poaceae; genus Chrysopogon; species Chrysopogon serrulatus. Next base: position 42,181 of record JADLZL010005015.1, on the reverse strand, counting down.
GTGTACTGCACAAGCTATCTCTTGGAGAACTGTGCAAGCACTGGTTTGATTTTTGTACCGTGAAAGATTGGGACAAATATTGGGCAACGTAGGCGTGTCCTTATCATCCTCTCTGAAAGAAATGATTTAATTATCACAAAGGAACATTCATCACTCATCAATTAGCATATTCAAATTGTTATCACTAAATAATGGAGAGGCCGAGGATCAGTGGGGTTTATGATCCAAGGTAAAACAACATAACTTAGAAAGCCATACAAGTATCACATGATAGTGCTTCCTTTTAAAGGTATATAATGCATACATATTTATTTGTATATCCCAAGAGGCATGACATGAAATAATAAAGCACATACCATATAATTGGAAATAATTAAAGGTCAAACAGTACCTTAGGCATCTAAAACAGCAAAGTACGAATTTAGAATATTCAAATATCTCACACATGAAATCATACTCCTTTTCTTTTTCTTTTATTTCTAATTTTAGAAATAATGATTTTATAAAACATTCTCAAATTCTTCTCAACCTTTTTATACAGATTGGTACTATCATGAAATGAATGTAAAATAATTTTCATGATTTTTGAATCAATATTCTATTCTAGAAAAATCATAGAATATCCATTTATTAATTAAAAGGGATAATTTTTTATCAAACCAAAATAGTTATTTTTCTAGGTTTCATATTTTTTCCACATAGATTCCATCACAGGGAGGCTATACAAAAATTTTTAAAATTTTTGGAGCTCAAATAAATTTTATACAAAAAAGACAAAAGTCAGCACTATTTAGAAATTTAAATAAAAGAGAAAACAGCCAAGCACAGTGCGCTTCCCGCGCGCGTAGTGCGGCGGTGGCTGACAGGCGGGCCCCGCTGGTCAGCGCACAGTACCCCCCCCGCTGACAGCGGCGGCACCGGCGGTTGACCGGCGATAGCTCGCCGTCGGCCGAGGTCGCCCGGCGGCGCGGTGTGCACCTACATGCTCGGGGTGACCCCGCGCATCACCCTGGGGTGTTGGTTAGCCTTAGCAAGTGCCATGGCGAGCATCCCGATGGCCATGGCGGCGCGGCGGCGCTGCCAGCGACGGCGATGGCCCTCCGTGGGTTTCCCGGTAGCAACAATGACGGCTACGGCTTTCTCCATCTTCCCTAAACACCCTAACCTAAGTAATTGAACCAACATGGCTCCTAGTGAGCTCGGTTGCAGTGATGGCGGCACGGCGGCGCAAGGCTCGCCGGCGTGATGTGTTCCGATGCATAGAGCGCAGTAGAGGTGGAATTAATGGCTCAGCAAGGATCAATGGTCCACCACAGTTACGATGCTCACGTCGTCTAAGTTAAGGACGGTGCGAGGTAGTTCGTCGGCGGAGCGAGGGGCTTCCTAAGCAGCGTGAACCCGGGCGGCGTAACAGCGTTCGGCGTGTCCTGCATGGTAGGGATGAAAAGGAAGAGTCGATCACGGTCTACAGTCTTAGGTGAGGCTAACGCAACAATTGGCGGGCAAAAAGGCTCACGGAGATGTCCAGTCGACGAAAGGACCGAGCACGGCGGCGTTCCTGGCCGGCCGCGAGGAAGACGAGGTCGACTGGGCGATTATGGTGATGGCAACCGGTGATAAAGGATTCTGTGGCTTCGTCAAGAGATGGCGGAACTATATGCGAGAGTAATTTGGAAAAGATCGAACGACGGCGTCGAATTTCACAGAGGAGTGATCCTCGGCCGGCGGTGAGCAGGAGATGGAAAAGAAGAAACGGCGGCCGGCGTGTGCTATTTATAGGCAATGGTGTGCATGATGAGGTAGCCAGGGACGTCACGAACACACTCACGTGGCAGCCATTGCATTCCCGCGTGCGAGTGAAAACCGGGGAGATCGTTTCAGTGGCGGCAATGAGCAGTGGTAGAAGAGAGAAGAACGGCGGCGAGCTGGACGGCCGGTGGCAACGGCATGGGCGGTGGTATGGGCGACGCACGAGCTCTCCATTCTCCTGCGACCAGCACGACTTGGATTGTTCACTGGACGCGGCGTGGCAGCGGCGACCAATCGCCGGCGGGCACAGGGGGCCGACGAGAAGCTGCTGCCACTGTCCGGCTACTGTAGCGACTGAAACCGCCTACTTCTCCTCTCTCTAACTCTCTACTCGAGTGATCAAAATGGAAACCAATTCGACCACGATCCTCTCTAATGTGTGGACTACAGGTTTGCTTTAAGAATCAAAGCTTGGTTTGGATCGGTTTGCAATCTACAAGATGCTAAACCACCCTAAAAACAAACTGAACAATTCAGTTAAGCAGAGAAACAAATGCAGTGTTTAGCATAGTTTAGCAATTAATTAAGGGCTAACCAACAGCAACTAAACCCAACCAATTCCATGGGATCAAAGTACAAACTTTGTACTAACTAATGATGAACTGGATTCCAGAAATTGATTCAAGAAAAATAAAATTACACAGCCCTGAAAACTGAACTTAAATACTGCAATCCAGGACTTAGAAAAATTCTAAGTCCTTTGCTGATTTCAATTCAAATTCAAATTTAAAGCCACTATTTGAATAGCTTAGGATAGGATTCAGCTCTAGAGTCTTAAATAAAAGTTGTTGCATATATTTTATACTTCAACTTTTATTTAGGGCTTACAACCAAAAACTGAAAAGAACATATAGTTACACTTTAAGCTTGCTAGTAACATGAAAAAGGGAATAATCAACCTTATCATCACATGGGGACATGTTTAAGCAAAAAGTTGTGTATAAACCCTAGCTCAAACATCATTCTAAACATTTTTAAGCCACTTTTGAGATTGTTAACACTCATGTATGTTGCACACATAGAAACTTGTAATAGCTTTTGCTTGTAATAAAATGCAAAATGATGCTTTATGCAATAATGCAAATGCAATGCACTTGATTAACATTTAAAATGTTACAGAAGTGTCCACGCAACCATGCTGAACTTACGCCAGATGTCTTCTTCTCCTTCTTTCCTTCTTTAGGGTCGTCTGGCCTATGCCCGGTAACCAACTGCACCAAATCCTTCCAATTCTACGTGTCGATCCACCACGGTCACTGGAAGACCATCAATGGGGAGCCCCAAAAAGTAGGTCATGTCTTGCAGGAGCACAGACATCTCCCCACAAGGAAGGTGGAAGCTATGAGTCTCTGGGCGCCACCTGTCCACTAGAGCAGTGAGGAGTGGACCATCCAAGTCTAGAAGCCCAGCATTGATAGCCCTAGCCAAAGGCAGGAAACCTGCTCTTGCTAGGTACGGGGCGTAGCGCGCGTCCCACCGAAAAGGACGGTGAGTGCGAGGACGTAGTGGTCCCAACTCCTGTAACAAATAGTGCACCCAAATTAAGTAAATACCAATATCAATGTCAACAAGTACCATATGAGAAACGTACAAATTCCTCACCTTTCCCTGATCCACCATAAGGTGGGCGCGGTGGTCCTTGTCGTAGTGGGTGTCAAGCAGGGGGAACTGTGGGTGCGCCATCCTGCAAATTTACAAATCACAAGGTTAGTGCATACATAAAGTAAATAAAACATGTTATCTAATCATGCATAACAACTTAAGAGAAATAAACACACACAATCCCTATCGTATGTACCTTGGACTTCTTACGTTTCCTATGGGTGGCAGCGGTGTGTCCGCTTTTATGGCATTTGGAGCAACGAAGCGTTCCAGGTGCCTCATCGAAATCTCCAGTCCCATACATATCATCACCATATCCATTTGATGCATCCATAACTCCACGTAGTCTTTTCTTCTTCCTTCTACCCTTCTTGTTCTTTACAATGTCTGGATCAGGGACATAATCCAATCCATAATACTTCGGCCATTGGGACGGATCTAGATATGGCTCGAAGCTGGATTCCTAAACTTTGAGAGTGTTTGACAATAGGTACAGAGGAGACATGAACTTGTCACATTCGCAGTCTAAACCTCTGCACTTACAAGCAGTAATGACATGCGAGCAAGGCACATGGAACAGTTGTGGAATGCAACATGTGCATTCAGCTTTCTCAAGGTCAACCCTATAGTTCCTACCCCCATACTTCTCTCCACCGGGATTTGTTCCTCCGGCTGACCTTATGTTGTACACTAGCCTTGAAGGACCATAAGCTTCGCCCACCTGGTTGCAAGCTATCGTCTCTGAAAGAGCTAAGTGCTCCCTTCCTGCACGACCCCATTTCCCTTTGCACACATTAGCGATATTCCATCGATTAACAAAATACTCATTGCACTTTCTAAACGTGTACTCTACAATACCTGACACCGGGACAGCACGGATACCCTTGAATACTTTGTTGAATGACTCAGAAGCATTGGTAGTCATGACACCGTACCGTATACCTCCTGTATCAAATGCAAGAGCCCACTTCTCTCTTTGTGGCAACTGTTCCTCCAACCACCTTCTTGCTCTACCGTTCAATGCCTTTTTCAAGTCATCTAGTGTCTCCTCAAACTTCTCCTTCGTCCGACACCCACACAGAGACTTCAGTTTCTGAACAACCTCCTTTTTTTCTGCCGTCTCCATATGTTTGCAGCAAAGTGTCGCATGCACCATCGATGCACAAGAGGTGGTCGTCCCTCTATATGTTCTCTCGCAGCTGTGAGAAGACCATAATGACGATCTGAGATCATGCATATCCTACCACCATGCGGGAGGACATATATCCTGACTAGCTTCATGAACCAACACCAGCTTTCTTCGTTCTCACTCTCAGCTAACGCAAATGCCAACGGGACAAGTTGATTCTCTGGATCCACTCCTACTGCAATCATGAGCACACCCCTATACTTTCCAGTTAGGAAAGTACCGTCAACAAGGACTAACGGACGACAATGCTTAAAAGCCTCCGCTGACTGTGGGAAAGACTAATAAACCCTCTTCAAAATATGCTTTGGCAAACCATCCACGTCGGTGACAATACGACTCGCGCAAGGAAACCACCTCAGCCCTGCATTGTAGTGTTTCATGGCACTGAGAATCCTAGGAATTTGGTTATAAGCCTCTTTCCAATCATCCCATAACAACTCAATAGCATGCTGCTTTGCCCTCCATGCCTTCGAGTGACTAAGTCTATAGCCTGTGAAACCAAAGATGGTTTCAATGATGGAAGGAACCGATGTGTCGCTATCAGCCCTAACAAGGCCTACGAGACGACGTCCAAGGTATCTTGCATTGTTTTGACTATGCACACCTTTGGCCTTTGAACTTCGACATGTATGAGGCTGCCTAACATTGCGAATCTTCCACTTATCATTCTTCATCCTGCGTGCCCATACACCCCACTGACACCCTTGCTTGCAAAGCACAGTATACTGCATGTTCTTATCCGAGTGTGTCACAAAATATGGTCTATGAAATCTAACTGCATAGTCCATCAAAAAGTACTTCAGATGCTCTAAGGTCTCAAACATCATACCCTTCTTTATCTCAACCTCATCACTCTCAGCCACCGCGTCGCCCAGCAAGGCCAACCCTGTGTCGCATATTGCCTCGTCCACCATACTAATGTCCATGAAGTTTAGTACTGAAGGTACCTCCACATGAACAGACTTCATTTGCCTAAGTTCAAGGTTATTGTACTCCACTCTCAAAGACCCGTCAACTACTATTTTAGCCGATTCCATCAATCCTCCATCATCAGAGTCACTATCCTCAGCACTCGTAGCCTCAGATCTATACTCATTGTCTAAAATATAATCCGAACCACTTGACCCGGAGGTATAGTCATCTTCGTCGCTTGAACGACCTTCTACCCCATCTTCCTCCGATCCTCCACATACGTCATCATCAACATCGAAGTCATCATTCAAAACACCAGCCTCTATTGAGGTACCTAATTCGTTATGAACTACCGGGCACATGGTGTTCTCTTGAGTAAGAAACTCTACGGCCTCACCATCAAAATCCTTAGCTGCCAAAGAAGCCTTCTCCACAGCATCCTTCTCCACAACAACTTCCAAGCACCTTACACTGCTACTCTTCACTACTTCTCTATAGTCATTCCATTCATTCTCACATGTCAACGACATCAACACATAATGAGCTCGTTCCTTCCCACAGTCAAATCTACCCCTCAAACTTACTGGGCACCCAAATTTTTCACGGCATTTGCTAACCAAAGCATCAAAACTAGGTGTTGAACTAAAGAATTGGACTTGTTCATTCATGCTTTCAAACTCCCCATTCAATTTCACCTTCCCACCATGAAACAATCTCACTAACCGATCCATCTACAAAATATCAAGGGACTAATCAAATCACAAAGCTACACAACTTCAACCAAAACCTATCATATTCAATATTTAGCAACTCCTTTGCATAACCTCCATGAAAACTTAACTTACGTCCATGCACCAAAAACTAAACATCAAGTCCACCGGCAGAGCATATCATACGCCTAATTTACATAGAAAATTATAACAATCATCGCCACAAACAACCACATGCAACACAATTTCATTCATCCTAATATGCACAACCATTACCAAAAATCCACTACAATCAAGGCAATGAGGCTATACCTTCTTGTTAGAAGCCAAATCCGAAGGAGAAGAAGCCCGGTTCAAGCAACTCCGGCGACCACGGGCGCCGGTGGTGGGCCCACACGAGCCTCCCCGCTCGTGCGGCCGTGGGGGGCCCGGTCGAGGAGGACAGAGGCCGGGGCCGCCGCTCAACTCACACGCGGCGGCCCCGCCATCAATCCGGGGCAAGGGAGCAAAGGCGGGGGGGCAAATGGAGGCGGGCGCGCGGACGGCGGCGGCACGGTAGGCGGCGGCGGCCGGGGGAAGAAAGAGAAAGAGAGAGAGAGGAGAGGGAAGAAAGGGTCTCAAATTAAACCTAATCCCGCTTGTCGCGCCAAAGCGGGCGGGCGTGGACGGCGCCGTGGGTCGCCCACGAAACCCCTACACTGCCGCGCCCCGGCGGGCGGCGTGTGACAGCTATCACGCCCGACGCGGGTGGCGCGACGGGGGGGCCCACGCGACGACACGTCGGCGTCCCCCCCCGCGCCACCGTGGCCGCCCTTGTCACGCCACATGTAGTGGCGTGACACGCTGGTTTGGTCACGCCCGAGGCGGGCGAAGCGACCAAATGGGATACGCCCGTGCAATATATTTTCCCTCCGTATTAGTATTAAAATTACTTTAAAAAATAGAATAAAAATAAAAAAAAATCCATCCGACGTCCCGGTATCATAACTTGAGAGATTCAACGGTTATTAGATTAATTAACCGGCAACGTGACCCGATCCATTAGCTAAATTATAGAGAAAATATAAGCTATTTTTTGTTCAAAGTATCTTAAGTTACTTTTTTATTTAAAGTATCTTAAGCTTAGCAAAATTATAAAGAAAATCACGAAGATGTATGGCATCAAATATGTGCACTATGAAAATGTAATTAATGTTGTTAAGAAAAATGAAAGTATAATTAATGAATAATCTAATGATACTTGCTACTATTTTATTATATAAATTTAGTGAAACCTAAGATATTTTTACTCTCTAAAAAAAAACTTAAAATGGCTTGACTCTAGGATGGAGGGAGTAGAACATATGCTTTTTTTTTGACATGTTTGTTGCTCCAAAGATCTGAAACTAAACTTCCCTCGACATACTTTGCCAGATGGAGAAAAAAAAAAACTAATAGCCATTCAGCACAAATGAATAACCATGATGCATGATCCAAACCTAGGTGCTTATTTCACCAATAATTGCCATCCACACAAACGATCAACCACTGTGCTTGGTCAGAAAAAAAATAGGCATTCAATGCAGCTACAACTTTTCCGTGTGAACTGGAGCATAAGGGCCGCTAATTGTCCCTGCATGCTTAGAGATACATTAAACTATCCAATTGGCAGGTTAATTACTGTTCAGGGCCATAGAAACAATAGAAGGTGATCTATCATCCATGTCCTAGGATTCAGACTCTTCTCAAATTACCCACTAGTAAAAGACCCATTAGTTTAATCATGATCCACCGTCCCACAATGTTGCATTCGCAGTCCTCCTGACTTGGAAGACAAAAGAAAGCTGACCCACATACCTTGGTCATGGTCCAACTTCCCAGCTTATGTAAAAAAATTGCAACTCCATCCATGGAACTGCAGCTAGGAAGCCAATCAAATCAGTAAAAGAGTACTCTTACTATACATGTTGCATTGTTTTCTACGAAACAGGCTGCAGTGGCAAGGCAAAAGAAAAGAAACGAGGGTGAGCTCAAGTTCCAATGTGGTATCTCGCTAAAAAAAACATTCTAATGATCAGGGATGGACTATAGTGGAAGTCACACAGGAATCTTTGGGTTTGTCGCATGTATAACCCGAGTAGTAGCAGACAAATGTCTCATTTTCTTTGCACCGGTTGGCCTCACTGACAAGCGATCCTTGGCCCACCGCCCACGCCCATTCTGATGACTTTGAGAAAGAATTTGAATCTACTCCCTCCGTCCACAAATAATTGCACCTTTTAATTTTCGAGGAGTCAAATCTATATAAATTTAACCAAATGTATATAAAAATGTAATAATATTTATCTTATTTAATATGTATCATTAGATTGAACATGAAATATATTTTCATAATATATTTATTTGTAAATATAAATATTGATACTATTTGATATATTTCTAGTCAAATGTGCATTTATTTGTGGACGGGGAGTATTCTATTCTATAGGAGTGAAAGTTGAGGCACAAATTTCAAGTTCTATGTTGTGCTATACTCTCTCCGTCCCATAGAGTATGTCGTCCGAGAAGCGTGTTTGTGAGGGGGACACGGTTTTCCAACGACAAAGTCTATAGAACAGAGGGAGTATACTATAACATTATGAGAATATTCAGAAACTAAGCAGAACAGAACCGAACGACAAAGTCAGCACTCAGCTGGCTTTGCACCAAGAAGGAACTTGGGACAGTAGCAAGGAACTGATAGTGTAGTGAGTGGCCCAATCATATGGGCTAGACACACAGAGATGTACTTATGAACGTTTAAGTGGAAGCTATCAAAATCAACACCTAAATAAGCCAATCACAGATCCTAGGCCCTGGGCAAGTTCCATGATCCTCCGGGCAGTGGCAGTGCAAGCAAACCTTTCGCTGTACCGTTTGCCCTCTCCAAAATCCAGATCGAACTGCACCACGGCCTTGTTTAGATGGAAAAAGGTGGAAAAATTTACAACTGTAGCATTTCGTTTGTATTTGGCAAATATTGTCCAATCGTGACCCAACTAGGATTAAAAGATTCGTCTCGTGATTTACAACAAAACTGTGTAATTAGTTATTTTTTCACTAACATTTAATGCCCATATATATACGGGTAGAAATTGATGTGATGGAAAGAGAAATGAAAAAAACTCTTTAACTTTCAAATGAAACTTTGCATGTAACTAAACAAGGCCCACATCCACAAGCCCTCCCATAAAAACGAATCTCATCTCAATAATCGATGATGGTGACGCCATGTCTCTCGGGATCTGACACCAGGGTGTCAAATTTTCCCCAGGCACCCGCGAGGGAACTTTCCGGGGCTTCGGAGTCGGACGCACGAACGGCCCACCGCCGGTGCCCGGAGCAGCCACTGACGCGTGGGGCCGCGCTTACTCCGGTGGACCGCGTGGGTCCCAGGGTAGCCGAGCGTACGAGAGCGACCTAGCACGGTGGGCCTAGCCTGTTGGGCCCCACGTGCTCCTCCAATTGGCCACTTCCCCCCCCCGGCGCGCGGCAGCAACGAGCCAACAACCGCCCCCGTGCCACCGACGCGTGGGCCATCCCCACCCACCCGTCCGGTTGCTCCCTCCCCCTCCTCCTCGTCCCTTCGCGTCACTTCAGGAAACATTCGAACCAGAAAAAGGAAAACAATAATCCTTTTTTGTTTGTTTCATTTCATTAATTATTTACTCCTTCATATATAAATTTCTGCACGAATCCCGTTCGGATCGTATCTTTCCTCGTATCGTATCTCCTCCTCCTACGACTCCGAGAGGGGAGTTCGCTCGTTCGCCGTGGCGCGCCACCCGCCACCAGTCCCGCCGCTGAACCCTCCCCTCGCCGCCCGAATCGGAGACGCGCCTCGCGGAGATAGATAGATTCCTCCGATACCCGCCGGGATCTCCGCATCCGGATCCGCTTCCGTCATTGCCCCTATAATTTCTCCTCGTCCATCCACAGTCCACCGGCTTCGAGAGTCCAGACCACGAACACGCGCGCGCGCGTATTTTCTTTTTTATTGTAGGCGCCGGATTTCGTCAATTCCGGCGGCAAGCAGATCCATTGCCGCTCCTCGTACACAATCCGGGCTGGGTGCGGACTATTTCCCCTGTCTAGAGGGTTGGTTGCGTGCGGGCGGCTGCCTTGCTTGGAAGGCAAGCCGAAGGAAGAGGAATCGAGTGTTTAGGGCCCCCCGGGTGTAGTAGGGTTGGGGGGTGATTCGCGGAGCTGTGAGGCGGGCGACGATGGGGCTCGGGGCGATGGCGCTCGGCGACCCGCCGGCGGACTACGGCTCCATCGCGGCGGTGGGGCTGTTCGTGGCGCTCATGTGCGTCTGCATCATCGTGGGACACCTCCTCGAGGAGAACCGCTGGATGAACGAGTCCATCACCGCGCTCTTCATCGTGAGTCCTGGGATCAATTCAACCTGGTATTGTCGCAATGTTCTGTTGGGAATTTGGGGGTAATCAATCGTGGCTGTCTGTGGCTTTGCAGGGGCTGGGAACTGGAGCGGTCATCCTGTTCGCGTCCAGCGGGCAGCACTCGCGCGTGCTGTTGTTCAGCGAGGACCTCTTCTTTATTTATCTGCTGCCGCCCATCATATTTAATGCAGGGTATGGAATTCATCATGCAACTGATTGATGGAATTCATGCAATTGATTGATTGATGCTGTTATGGTGGCCATTATTGTATTTATTTCTGTGGCTAAAATTTATCCTTTTTCCCTGCGCATAATATTAAACTCAAAGAACAAAGAAAGAAGAGCCTGACAGTTAGAAGTTGAGTTGGGCGACGCATTGGTGATTGAGAAATTTGCTATGATTTTAATAAGAAAAATTGTAGTTAAAAGAGAGCTGTTGGTACCATCCCTGTGCTTGGAATTTCCCCCCTTCACAGGAGCATTAGATGTCTTTGGTTACTGTTTTAGGACGTATCTCGAAAAGATTTCCTCTTCTAAACACTTCAGTCAATAGCAAAGCAACTATCTTGTGCTATTAAATATAGAGCTGCAATTGTTCCACTGACTATTTGGCATTAAGAGTGTAGGTGATATGCCATGTATAATTTACTGAATATCTGGCACTGTATAAGAACCTATATGTACAACTGACTCACAGTTCTGTTTTTTCCCCCTTCATTACCTTTAAGCCAGGTTCCAAGTGAAGAAGAAACAGTTCTTTCGAAACTTCATTACTATTACACTGTTTGGTGCAGTTGGCACCTTGATCTCCTTTACTGTAATATCCCTTGGTACGTTTGCTCAATTGCTCACAAACTTCATTTTTATCATAATTGTGATTTTCTGGGTTTCTGGCTGCCTCACCCATATTTGATCTCACAGGCGCTCTAGGACTAATATCAAGGCTAAACATTGGCGCACTTGAGCTTGGAGACTATCTTGGTAAATCCATTACCCAACGTATAAGCACCTCCATTGCCCATTTATAAATTCTACCTTCCTGACTCTTGTATATCTTAAATTTCAGCACTTGGGGCAATATTCTCGGCCACAGACTCGGTTTGCACCTTGCAGGTGTTGAGCCAAGATGAGACACCCTTCTTGTACAGCCTCGTGTTTGGTGAAGGAGTTGTGAATGACGCAACTTCTGTTGTGTTGTTCAATGCAATCCAGAACTTTGATCTTGGAAATATCAGTGGTGCCAAATTACTGAACTTTATCGGCAGTTTCCTTTATCTGTTCGGTTCCAGCACCATTCTTGGAGTAGCTGTAAGTTATTTGCTGCTTCAGCCTCTAGCTTTGCCTAAGGTTATTCTTTACTAACATGTGTTTTGGCTGCAGTCTGGACTTCTCAGTGCTTACATCATTAAGAAGTTGTACTTTGGCAGGTTTGTACTTGACACAACACGATTTGTTTAATTGAAATTGATACATTTCCACAACTTATATTCCTCTTATTTGACATGCACCCCAGGCACTCAACCGATCGTGAAGTTTCCATTATGATGCTAATGGCTTATTTGTCTTACATGCTAGCCGAAGTAAGCACCCTGTACTCTTAACCTCTGTAGATGTTGTGTTGTTCAGAAAAGCAATTATACAGCTGTAAATTGTTACTGACTGGCTGCCTTTTTATGGTAGTTGCTTGATTTGAGTGGCATTCTCACAGTGTTCTTCTGCGGTATTGTAATGTCGCACTATACCTGGCACAATGTAACAGAAAGTTCCAGGGTCACAACCAAGTAAGTAGCTTCATAGCTTCTGTTTGGACATTTGTCTTTGATCATGCATTCACTATGGTAAAGCTTATACTAATATACCATTGGATGGTCCACAGGCATGCCTTTGCAACATTGTCATTTATCGCCGAGACTTTTCTGTTTCTCTATGTTGGTATGGATGCTCTGGATATAGAGAAATGGAAGATTGTCAGTCAAACTTATAGGCATGCGCTTCCCCTCTTTCTATCTTCATTGCTCAAGTAGAAGATTTTTTTTTTTTTTTTTTTTTTTGAATCTCTATTTTCTATCATGTGCAGCCCAGTAAAGTCTATTGCTTTGAGCTCCACCATTTTAGCCTTGGTGCTGGTTTCAAGAGCTGCTTTCGTTTTCCCACTCTCCTTTCTATCAAATTTGACCAAGAAAACTCCAAATGGAAAGATATCTTTTAGGCAGCAGGTGAGTCTTTAACTTAGCAATTCTTATGTCCTCTTGAAACAGTTATGTTTCTGACATGATATTGGTCATTCAGGTTATTGTTTGGTGGGCGGGTCTCATGAGAGGTGCTGTGTCCATTGCGTTGGCTTACAATAAGGTAAATCACACACACCACTTGGTTACTTACAAGAACGGACAACTTTATCTAATTAGCCAGACAGTCAAGCTAGTCTCTTGTAAAACTGACATTGACAGCTTATGTTATATGTTACAACTATGAGATCTGAGAACAAAATATAGCTGCTATTTAGCAAATAGTATTTTGATCTACATCAGCAAAATAATTCTGTTTGCATAACATTTTTCCGAGAACCCAAAACATATTATACTAGCATATCCTTGAACTCTTGTGTCCATAAAATTGACACATGTGATTAAGGAAGTATGGCATGCTATAGATCTCTTTGTTCTATCGATGAAGGATAATTCCTTAAAAAAATATTCACTTTGTCCATTAACTGTGATAATAAAGCCCAATTTATTCGTATGCCATCTGCACATTTATGACAAGACACAAGCCGCTGTCTGGGTGTTCTGTTTGTAAATTAAATTGTTCAATAGTGGTTTGGTTTTCTTTCCATTTCTTGCCTATATATGCCTGAATACAATGGCCTCAAAAGGTCTCGAGTGTTAAGTGTTCAACTGACTGTTCTTAATGCTTTTGATCTAACTGTTGGTTTTCTATTCTGCAGTTCACAAGATCAGGCCATACTCAGCAACCTAGCAATGCTATCATGATCACAAGCACAATCAGTGTTGTTCTTTTCAGCACAATTGTAAGTTCTCTCTCAAACTTCAACGCCTAGGTTGATTTTCAAACTTATATTGCAGAGAAATACCAAACATAAGAACATGACTTGTGATAGAGGCATTCCTTTTCCTGCTAAAACATGGTCTGACTCAGAACAATTATTATCTATTCATGCAGGTCTTTGGGCTACTGACCAAGCCACTAATCAGGCTCTTGATCCCGCCAAGGCACCTATCCAGGGAACCAAGCGCCCTTTCGGAACCATCCAGCCCGAAGTCTTTCTTTGAGCAGCTGGCCGGGAACAGTCCTGATCACCCGGATATTGAGAATGGCATAAGCCTACACCGCCCAACAAGCCTCCGTTTGCTCCTAGCAAGTCCATCACGGTCTGTCCACCATTACTGGCGCAAGTTTGACGACGGTTTCATGCGGCCGGTGTTTGGTGGCCGCGGCTTTGTTCCCTTCGTCCCTGGTTCACCAACTGAGAGCAGCGTGCCACTGCTTGCCGGCAATGAGAACTGAAACCAGCGCGTTGAAGGGGATTGATTTCAGCAGAAGTTTTGTAAATTAGCTTTGCTTAGGTATAATTTGGTGTAAAAAAATCTAGGTGGTAGATTCACTTGGTAGCTTGTACATGCTGATGTAAGCTAGTTGCCTGAGTGCCTGACCAGTGTGACCACACGGCTGTGGATATCAATATCTCACTGTCCAGTGCATGCTCTCTAGTTAACTTTGTATATATAAAATACTTTATGTATTGGATCACGAAATATGTATCATCTATCTACGTATATATAACTCCTCAGTCCATTTTGGACTGAATATTATGCTTTTATTATTCACGGGAGGATCTTATCCAGAGGAAAATTGCTGGTGAGAAGTTTACTGGACTGATGCAATTGTTTTAAATCAACGGCTTTGGCATTTATCCTTTGGCCTCCTCAAACCGATAATACCCAGCTAAATGTAGCCTCTGAATTACACATGAGAGCAAATAGCTGACCTTTCTGCATTAGATTGGGCGTTTTTTTTTTTTAATCTTTTGTCTCTTTTGCGCTCATCCCGAACACATCCACCGAGCTTTCTAGTGATGATTGCGCCTCTCTTGACTTTCATTCATCCTAAATAATTCATCAAGTCTCCCTTTATTAATTCCATGTGCCACATCAATTTATTTATATTTATTAATGCCCATACAATTACAGTACAGGAAGTCTCATCCTCATAAAAAAAAACTTGTACCATTTAAAGTAATGAAATCTTTTACCATTTAAAAAAAATATATTGAAACTGGCCTCTAGGACAACAGATTTAATTATAACATCCCCAAGAAAGAGCCCAGTAGGAAAAATATCTCACTACTCCTTCGATGCTTCTGTATCCGTGACTTCCCCGAGAAGGAGCCCACTAGACGTCTTCTCACCTCTTCGTGGCTGCCCCGACCCACGCATCCCGACTGGCAGGTAGCTCGCCTTCTCTTTTTCCTTTCCCTCCCAAAACGGCACCCGCGCCCCGCCCGGCGTCCCCCCAAAATCTCCCGTCCTCGCTAGGGTTCGCGCCCGCTCTCTCTCCCTTGCTGCCAGATCCATCCAGACCCCAATGGAGGAGACGCTCGCCTCGCTCCGCCGACCGGTAAGTCTCCGCCCGCCGGCGCTGGCCGGTCCCCGTACCAGCTCCGGTTCCTTCTTCTAGTGTTCGGCTGAGCTTTAGTAATTCTGTGGGGGTGGTGTGATTCCTGCTGCAGAAGCGCGGCCGCCCGCCGCGGCCGCGGGAGGAGTACCACGCCGACTTCGAGGACGCCGCCGACGCGGATGGGCTCGCGCGCCGCCCCAGTCCAAGCGCAAGCGCGCCGCCTCCGCCGCCGCCGCCGCGGCCCTGGAGGACCAGCCGCTCATCGGTCAGTCACCTGTCCACCCCTCTCTCTCTCTCTCTCTCGCTCGCTCGCTCTCCCTCGTTCTGCCAGGGTTTAGTTTAGCTGCTTGCTGGGCACAGGCAAGCTGCGGGACCTGCTGTTGTGCTCGTGGGTGAGCCAGCGCAGACGCAGTAGTTTCTGATGTGCACGGGAAACAGTAGTAGCCTTGTTGTCTCTCGGTGGTGAATGGGCGGTTCAGCTGGTTGGCCTTCTCTTGGATTAGTTTAGTTTCGTATAAACTCTCTGATTAGCCTAGTTGCTTTTGAGAAGTTTTGTTGGGACTTGGGGCCATTTGCTAGGCAATGCTATGGTTGCTGGATGGGGGGAAAGGGATAAATTTGTACCATCTCGATTCCAATATAGATTTCCATAGACACTAGCAATCTTGTCAAGTACCCACCTTCATTAGTAAAACTAGAAATTGTTGAAAGCTGTTCGAATGTGTAATCACCTTCCAAAAAAAATCGTTACTGTATGAAGCATATGGGTTCATGGTAGAGAGTGGTAGCAAGGCTCCCTTGGAAAGCATTAGAGTTATGACCCTTGCAAAGCATTAGAATTGATTTATGATGATGTTGGCAAACCCAACCGATATGGCAGCCATTGTCCTAGTTCTGCCATGTTTCACTTACACATGATAACCAGGGTGTCGTAGGAAGAAAAGCTTCAGCTGACCAGTGTACTGGTTACCATTTGGGATTTTAAGGGATATAATAACTAATTGAACATGCCTGTCTTTCGGTAACTATATATATAATCTTCCACCTGTATGAAAATTTTTAATTCGTACTATGTTGCAACTTGCAGATATTATCAAACATAATGGCAGGCTGATCAGCCATGCTGTCAAAAGGTTGGTTGAGGATTACGAATCAAAGAAAGACTCGGTGACTTTTCAGATTTTAACAATGCTATTTGAGGTACTAGCGCAGATCTTTTGTGTTTTGGGTCTCGCTTCTCCTGCTGCATTTGTTGATAAACTTATGAATCTTATTATGGCAGGCTTGTGGCGCCAAGCATCAGATTTATCCTGACTACCTTCGCGACGCTGATGTGGATGACATTGTGCTGTCCCTTGTTGACCTAGCTAGGAAAGTATCCTTTAGTGACTTGTTCAGAAGAGTGAACAGATAATCATTGTCTGTAATCTTATAGGCTGTCCAATATTCATATTCACTATATCATGTGTGTTGCCCTCTGCTGAAACTAATATGTATGTTGAGTGAATTTGTGATACCTTAATTCAAAATTAGGGTCTGGTGGAAGATAATTATAACTCAAAGCATAAGGATCTCAAGAACTTCAAAGAGAACCTGGTTTCTTTTTGGGATACCTTAGTTCTTGAATGTCAGAACGGCCCGTTGTTTGATGACCTCTTGTTCCAAAAAATCAAAGACTACGTGGTTGCTCTATCATGGTAATTTTTGCTTACTCCCCCTGCCCGGTTGCACTGTATGCATGTATTTAACAGGCTTATTACTTTGTGTATCTTAGTGCTCCTCCAAGGGTATATCGTCAAGTAGCTTCATTGATTGGGCTCCAGCTTGTAACGTCATTCATATCTGTTGCTAAGACTCTCAGTGGACAGCGTGAGACCACTCAAAGGCAGCTGAATGCGGAGAAGAAGAAGCAAAGTGATGGACCTCTTATTGAATCTCTCAACAATAGATTAGCCCTTACTCATGCAAACATTACATACTTGGAGGAATTGATGCGGAAGATATTCAGCGGGTGAGACCTTGTACAAAACATGTGTAATGGTAGTCTACTGTACATATTTGGTTTTATTCTTGGTCTATTTGAAATTATCTCACACGCACCCAAATAAACTTGCAAGCATTTGATGTTTCAGTCCTGTTGTATGCTTTAGGAAATTTGTTGTTAGTTGGTGTTGTTTTGTTTTCTCTTTGGACCTTCAGTATGCTTGTTGGTGACGTATGTGGGCTTGAAACCTGATTTTTATATAAAATATGCAGATCTC
Organism: Chrysopogon serrulatus; assembly: GCA_015844335.1. Classification (NCBI taxonomy): domain Eukaryota; kingdom Viridiplantae; phylum Streptophyta; class Magnoliopsida; order Poales; family Poaceae; genus Chrysopogon; species Chrysopogon serrulatus. The sequence goes on along the minus strand of JADLZL010005015.1, from coordinate 24,642 downwards.
CTGCTTCTTAATTTCAAAGAATTATATGCATTCATGTTGGTTTTGGTGGCTGCTGAATTTCTATTTCTGACATGTAGGTTATTCATGCACCGTTATCGTGATGTAGATCCTGAGATCCGGATGTCCTGTATCAGATCTCTAGGTATTTGGGTTGTTTCTTATCCATCACTCTTTTTGCAAGATATATATTTGAAGTATCTTGGGTGGACACTAAATGACAAGGTAACAGATATTAAGTTCATTGTTTTTTAACATACTGAAACTTCTATGTTTCTGTGACAATGAAGTCTTATTCTGCGCATTCCATCAATGTAGAATGCTGGGGTTAGGAGGACTTCTATTCTTGCCTTGCAAAGTCTTTATGAAGTGGATGATAACATACCTTCTCTTGGTCTCTTTACTGAGAGGTTTTACACCAGGATGATCCAGCTTGCTGATGACATTGATGTTTCAGTAGCTGTGTCAGCTATAGGGTTGATCAAACAATTGCTGAGGTATGTTTTGCAAGATATGCTCTTTTGCCCCCTCTTATCTAGTTCACTGATTATTTTGCCTGCACATTCATAAACTAGGTCAAGGTTTTGGATCTACAACATAGTCTTTGGTGGTCTGGCTTCCCATTGAATTCTTTGAACCAATATAGCTCTTTCATGTTTGAATAACAGTTACATGTTGCTTATTCAAACCTTTTGAAATCAGCACTAATGTTATCAGTTGAAAATTAAGTTCAAAACAATATTTAGGCTCTTTGAGTAACCTAATTTTATTGGTAGAAAATTAAGTCCAAACAATACTTAAGCTCTTTGAATAATATATGCTGAGATAATATTTCTGCTATGTTCAGTGTGCGTTATCTCACCAAAGAAAGGCTAAAACATTAGTGGAGAAAATTTTGTTACCATTGACCAGCTTAGCAGTATAGCTGAATTACAAAAAAAGTTTAGCTAGGCGCTAGGCGGAATCTAGGCGCTAACCCTCAGCCTAGCGACTAGTCGGGATTAATCGCGCCTAGGCGTTTCTAGGCGTTTTTCTAGGCGATGACTAATACATGCATAAATACTTAAAAGAAAAGAAAGAATAGGAGATCAGTAGTAATAATGGAAGGGAGAAGGAGCAGAAGGCCCATTTAACAGCCCAATTTTGGCCCAACTCTCTCACCTTACAGCCTCTATCGCATATTCTCTCTCTTCTAACTACTCCCGCATCGCCTCCCGCATCTCTGGCTGCCGCTGCCGCCACCGCCCTCGCCCGCTGCTCTCTCAGTGCGCACGCCGCCGCCCGCGCTGCTCCTCCCCACAGGTGACTCTGTCTCCTCTTCACACCCGCCGCCGCCTGCACACGCCGCCCCCGCGCACGTCCGAAGCTCCTCCGGATGCTCCTCCACCCCCACCGGCGCTGCCGTCGAGCCGCCGCCGCCGCCTAGGGGTCCGCCTACCCCCATAGGCGAGGCGGGGAGCCTCCGATTCGCGACTAGTCGCGCCTAGGCGAGCGCCTAGCGGAACATTGATTACAAATTACAGAACCTTTTTTGTTTAGATTAGATACCAACAAAAACTGTACGGAAGATTATGATGACAGGGAGTGTAGACAAGGTATCTTTGTTTAGTAGATAGGATTATGGATTATATATGGAATATTTGGTTAGTTGCCAAATGTTGCTACGTCAAATGTTGTGAACATGAACAAAACACACCCACCACAGTTTCTTAGGGGAGGTTTTGGTTCTTCCAAAACTGTTTCTAGCGACACTTTTTTCCCTTCATGTTATGGACTCTTATTTCGAAACCGTTCTGAGACTTTGTGAACAGACTGTTGACTACAGCTACGGATGATTAGGCAGATAGATTGTTACCTGAACAGTTATCCTATATTTTGCCAAGTCAGACGCCCTACATCTGTTTTGATCTGTCGGATGCCAAGTGGTATCTGGCATGTCCCCCAAAATGTTTGCTAAATCAGACAGCTGCTTTTGAGTCAGACATCTGTATCTGCACCTGTGTCAACGGAAGACTTGGTGAACCATAAATGCCCTAAGTCCTATATTTAAGATGAAATGGTTTATTAAATCCTGCACCTAAGTGGAGATGTTATCTTCAACAGTGGGTTTATAACTTAAGGTTGGAGAGTGAGCTAAATTATTACTCCATACATAGAAAGTCCCCTGTCATGCGAACTTGGTCTGTTGCCTAAGGTCTATCTGGTCTGGTATGACTAAGACACTATTTCTTAAGTCCTTTAATCATCTTACACTAGGTACCATGGGAACACAAAGTGTTTTTGCTCTCAAAACAAATGAAATATATTGTTCTTTCGTTTCCAGGCATCAACTGTTGAGTGATGATGATTTGGGCCCACTATATGATCTGCTTATTGATGAACCTCCAATGATTAGGCGTGCGATTGGTGAGTTAGTTTATGATCACCTAATAGCACAAAACATCAAGACCTCTCATCCTGGAGCTAGAGGTACTTTCTTCTGCAAGCTTTCTGTACCAAACTAGGGTTCTAACAAACTACTTGGTCAGTTATTAATTATATTCTTATTCCAGATGGGGAAAATGAACCTTCTGAGGTCCATATTGGTCGAATGCTGCAAATCCTTAGGGAATTTTCAGATGACCCAGTCCTCAGTTCATACGTCATTGATGATATTTGGGATGACATGAAGGCGATGAAAGTATGCTCTACAAATTTGATTAACTTTATCCTTGAAAGAATGATCATGTATTGTTGTCAGTGAGCCGTCCCTCATGCAACTGAAATATTTTGATTTTTAGGATTGGAGGTGTATAGTTTCCGTGCTTCTCGATGAAAATCCTGCAATTGAGCTTACTGACATGGATGGAACAAATCTGGTTCGCATGCTCCAAGCCTCTGCAAGGAAGGCTGTTGGGGAAAGAATAGTTCCTGCAGTGGACAACAGAAAGTTGTACTACAATAAAGGCCAAAAGGTGTCTAGTCCATTTGTGTGGTATCATATTTTCACATTAATAAATTTGTTAATGATTGGCAGTGTTATCAAGTTGTCCAATTATTCATGATTAGTTGTCCTAGTTGCTATACTGGGGACTGGACTAGGGGCTATAGCTTGATTAGGCTGATTAGTTTTCTGGTTGACTAGGGGGTGATGACCAGGAACAGAATGGAATTGCTGGGGAGATTAGGACATAGGCTGCATCTGTGATGGCTTAGGCCACTTCAGCTCATGTTTTTCAACCCAATTTGCAGCCGTACATATCTTTATGCTTGTTTGTACTCTAGAACATATAGTATATGAGTGTATATATTTGGTATGTTAGTCCTGGTATATATATGGATGACTAGGGGATGGCTAGTTGCCCTGGCCAATGACTAATCGCGACTACTCACCTGGTCAGTCCCATGGAGATTAAGATGGGCTAGATGACTTTGCTAACATTGATAATACTGACAATGTCTTTCATTTGGTTCTGGAATAAATATTCTGTTGGAATAAGTAAATGATTATGTAGGTAATATTAGTTGTATAAGCTAATTTTCTGAACTTCAGGATATCTCTTAGTATTCCTTACCTGTACTTGGTTACTTTTAAGTAGTTATGGGTAAGCCAGTTTGCTTGTGTACTGTCATCTGTGTTGGTTTTAGGGTTGAGTTGGTCTGCTTCTTGGTGCAGATGGGCTGACATGTATGCTGGTTGCAAGAGATCAGGGTCCCTGTAATTTTTGTTGAACATGCAACCCTTTGGTGTATATTGACAGCTCTGCTACTAACTAACCCCAACCCATAGTATATCCAGCATAAACAGTCTGGTCCGATTCAGTCTTTGTGGGCTGGGTTAGCTTAACCCTTGAATAGACCTTGTTACTTCTGTAACACACTAGCTTGATGAAATGTAATGTATCTGAATAGGCTTAGGCTTCTCCGTATCAGTTATCTTTTAAACAGTAAACACATTAACTAATTTATTGAATACAGACTTCTATTCTTCTGATCTTGTGGAGAATAATTTTAGTTAAAAGTATTAGATCTGTACTAAATTACTTTCTATAGTGTCCTTTCTCCTTGAAGGCTGTATTATCTGTGTTATTTTCAGATGCTTCCTGATCAATTCCTGGTTAAATACTTAATATTTTGCTCATGTCATCGATGGTTTCTTAAAATCAATTTATGCTTGACTTTGTTCAATGTTTTTTTAGTGCTATTAGCCTATTACTCAAGCATATAAGTATTTACAGGAAATATTGGAAAACAGCAGGCGTGAAATAACAACTGCCTTATTGACAAGGTATCCACATCTTTTAAGAAAATTCATATCTGACAAAGCTAAGATATCGCACCTAGTTGATATGATGACTCTTTTGAAACTTGAGATGTATTCATACAAGAGGCAAGAGAAGGTCAGTGTCAAAAGCTATATTTTTTCCCTTTTGTTTGATTTCTGCTGAACTTCTTGCTATAATTTCTTGAATATGTTGGTTCAGCATTTCAAGGCAGCCATAGATCTCATCGCAGATGCCTTCTTCAAACATGGTGAGAAGAACCCACTGAGATCTTGCATCAAGGCAATTATTTTCTGTTGCACTGAGTGCCAGGCTGATCTTAAAGATTATGCTGAAACTAAACTTAAGAATCTTGAAGATGAGTTGGTCTTGAAAGTCAGAACTGCAATCAAGGAAGTAGAGGTACACCTTATTTGTGCTGTTCTTTTTTTTTTTCTGAACTGAAGTAATGAGGATAATATGATACAATTGTCATTACAGGCTGGTGATGATGAATACTCCCTCTTGGTTAACTTGAAGCGGCTTTATGAACTTCAGCTGTCAAAACCTGTTAAGAATGATAGTTTATTTGAGGATATGTACAGAATCCTGGCTCATCTTAGAGATATGGATAATGAGGTATGAACGCTTTGTTTTTGGTGATTAGCTCTCATCTCTGCAGTATTGATAGCATATTAGGCTGATGCTTTCATGAATTTTAGGTGAAGAGCTTTCTCCTCCTGAATATGTACCTTCAAGTAGCTTGGTGCCTTCATGCAATTGATGGTGAAAACCCATCTGAAACATGTATTGATGAACTTTTATCAAAGCAAAGCTCACTTTTTGATCAACTCTATTATTATTTAGTGGTATTGCCCACTTATCAGAAAGAGGGGAGGAGCACCACTGTACTTTCATGCAGAGTAAGCCTTGAACCTAAAAGTTATCAGGAATATGTTGGTTTATCTCCAAGGTTACGTTGAACTAATTGACTTATTAGTTTGTTTTGTTTTAGGTCTGCATTATTACTGCAGATATGTGGTGCTTGTTTAAGAAGTCAAAATATTCTTCGACAAGACTAGAGAGTTTGGGTTATATGCCACAGTCAGATATGGTTCAGAAGTTCTGGAAACTATGTGAACAACAGCTCAGTATATCAGGTCTTGTTACGTGACACCCTCCTGCCTTGTAGCATATTAATAAGTATCAAATTGCAAAATAGGGCGTTTGCATGATCTTAGCAGTTTTACGATGTGTCTTTTATGTTTCTGATAATTTAAATTGATTAAATATCTGTGCTCAGATGAAACAGAAGATGAAGATGCAAATGACGAATATATTGAAGACACAAACAAGGATGCCGTCATGATTGCAGCTGGAAAGCTAGTGCTTGCTGATACAGTATCAAAGGTTTGTGCTGCATTTTCATCCTGTGATAGGTTCTTTTTGTACCAACTACATTTGTGCTGCAAAATTTTGGTTGCTTTTAATTGTTCCTTAACCACCCAAGTAAATTTTTATGGCTCTTTTGTTTGCAGGATTATCTTGGTCCAGAGATTGTTTCTCACTATGTATCTCATGGAGCAAGTACAACGGAGATAATCAAACATCTAATTACTTCTCTAAAGAAAAATGCAAACTTTGACATGGGAGCTCTATTTTTTGAGGCGCTGAAAAGGGTAAATATATATTGATTATTAACTTTTTGTAGCTATACATATATAACTATGCATGAGTGATATTAATTATTTGTATTTTTTTGCATGAACAACGATATTTGGTCTCCTGCAGTTATGAACTAATCAGCTTGTTCCAAACCTCATATCTAAGAAGAGTTTTGTTATTTTATTATAAATATCAATCACCCAAAGAAATATGAAATAATACTGTAACTGCTTTTGGAGAGCTCAGTCCATCCAGCATCGTCATGGATGTACATCAGTGATCTATAGTGATTTATAAAACGAATGAAACTGAAGATGAAGAGCTGCAACCGCTAACCTCATTGAAAATATCTTGCTGATTTCCTATGACTATCAGATCCTTCATGGCAAAGAAGTGTCACCCCATAACATCTGCAACTAAACTCTAAATTTATACCAGAGATTTTTTTTTCTAGAATCTGTAGTTTCAGTATACAAGTGATCTGAATTAAAAATTGACATACTGGCAAGAGTACTTATGCCTCCTCTAGCTTGTTTTTGTCAGTGTGGTTTTCACTTTTCACTCTTGGTTCATTGTTTTAGATATTTCCTGACTGGAATTTAAGGATATTACTTCTATAAGTGCACCAGTTAATCTTGGTATTTGCATTTGAGTTTGTGTATTAGTAAATATTGCTATATTTTCCATCCTTGTAGGCATATGAACGTTACATGGCCCATGTTCATGACGGAGAAAACCAAACCCTAACTGGCAAGTCTTATTCGGAATGTCAAGATCTTGCTAGTCGTCTTGCAGGGTCCTATGTTGGGGCCGCTCGCATTAAAAATAAGTCAGATATCCTGAAGGTTATCCAAGATGGTGTTTCTTTTGCTTTTGGGGATCTCCCAAATCAACTGTCTTTCCTTGAAGCTGCTCTTCTGCCATTTGTTTCCAAACTTCAGTCATCAGATATTCCAGATATGTATGTGTTTTTGGATTGCAGTGCTTCTTAATGCTTTGCTTGCTTCTATTTTATTAATTTGTGTTATCACTTTTTCTTGTAGTCTGGCAGATGTAGAGAAGAGGACTCAAGATACCAATATGACTGGAGATCAAAGTGCTTGGCGTCCATATTTTACGTTAAGTAGAGCACCTACGTGATAAACATGCGAAGAATGAGGTTTTGCATGGTGTGTTAAACTACTTTCGTTTGTTGACTGCTCTTTTTGTCTAGATATTGTGTCTGATGCTCTTTTTTTTGTCCATATCTAGAGGAAGAGGAAAAACCTGTGAGGCGACGGGGCCGTCCAAGAAAGGTTAGAGATGTACCAGATCAACATGGTGCTCGGGACGTACGTGGGAAGAAACTTTTTAGAGATGATGGGCACAATTCTAGTGGCGACGAGTCTATCAGTGCATCTGACCATCAGGGTCACGGTGAAGATGATGACAGCGACGGCGATGCAGATCAGCCCTTAATTAACACGATCAGGTCTTCTGCCGCCAAGCTACGATCCTTGAAGATCTCTCAGCAGGGAACAAGCAGCCACAAGGGGGTCCCTGGCCCATCAGGTACATTTCAGGAATTTTTCCTCACATTGGATGTCTTGATGAAGGCAGTAAATGTAGGATGTTCTCATTCTGCTTTTTCACATCCTAACCGGAGCATGTACTTTCAGGAAGCAATAGCTGAGATGATGCATGCAGTACCTGCACATCGCTGGTGACAGTTTCGAGAATTGAACGACCAATTCAAGCAGCACAAGGGACCGGCACTAACATCATTTTGACGACATCAGCCCACGCTGAGCTGCAGTCCTCATCAGCTGTTTAACTGCTTGTTCTAGTTGCTTAGGCACTGTACATGTTTTGCACTTAGGTGATGAGTCCCTTTGTACACATTAGGTGTCCCTGTAGGTCTTTTTTTTAAGAAAAATCTGTTTCAGTGTATATTACCAATTTATCCTCGTGTAATATGGAGTAATATTTATAGAAACAGGCTAATGGACCTATGTTAATCTGGTTGAGGGCCTCTTCCAGAGTTATCGTTCTAGCCCTGGTTGTATCCTGATTCCTGTAGATCAAAAACCTTGTCAACTTTTGGCATCGATATAAAGCCACCTTGTTGGTATCACTGTAAATACAGATTGTGAAATGGGCTGGTGGTTGCATAATTTGTTGTCCAAAACCGTATTGTGAAGGTGGTTGCATCAAACTGAATAGTTGACTGTAACATCGTTCTGAATTATATTTGGAAAACTTGCTTGACACCAAGTTTAACCACTCGTAAAATTTGCAAAATATTATTTCTTTTGTTGTGGCTTGTTTGTTTTGTTTTTTTTTTTGGAATAGGATCATCCAATTCTGTGAGCAGTCCGCACCTTGTAACTGTAAAGTGGACAATCTGGGGCTATAATAGTTGACTGTGACATGGTTCTGAATTATATTTGGAAAACTTCCTTGACATAGTTGAGTTTTCTCCATCTCTATCTCACACTTTGCTTGAGATTGCATTTTTTAGTGAGATGGAGAGCATCTTAGTGCATCGCATCAAGAGCTTGAGTTTTGTGGTACTTTCTCCATCCCAATTTATAAGACATTTGATTTTTTTTGACATCAAATTTGATCACTCGTAAATTTTGCAAAGTATCATTTCTTTTACTCTGGCTTGATTTATTAATAAAAGTTATTTAAAATAACTTAAATTTTTTTATTTTTTGCATAAATTCTTTGAATAAGACTAGTGGTCAAACTTGGGAGAGAAAAAGTCAAACGTCTTATAATTTGGAATGTAGCAAATACTAAAGAATTTCAAGCAAGCATCATTAGCCTTGTTAGTCTTAGAGGTTGCCACTACTAAGTGGCTTTGAGCTTGTGGATCTTTGGAGAACTTCAAAGAAGATTGTAAAGGTGTCACGGAGTTGGTTGTGAGAGATTTTATGCTGTCGGAGTGATGAAGAGCAACTCTATTAGAATCGGGTATGGAGAAAATATTTGGTACTAACTGGTTCAAGATCAAGTTGTGCCTTAATGGACGAGCAGTTGAACATTGAATATCCATCTGAACATAGATTAACATTGAATATCCACCTGAACATAGAATGGGGGTGATCGCAAGTTATTAATACCACATGATAATTTTTTTAGCTCGCGGTCAGTTTCATCTCCTGTGCTCAATTTCCACTTGTGCAATTCACTTTAAGCACTCATTCACAAACATTAAGTTGTTACATTGTCACCCAAGATTGCAAACCTTCAGCTAACTTATCAAAAATAGTATTGACGGCTATCTTTTGTTACTAAATAGATTTGTCTAGTTTTTTGTGAATTTAGTTAGAACACAATATTGTCTCTATAGTGTTTGTATCCTTAATCTTGCATAAAAATATGCATTACTGCACAAGTCAAATAGACAATTTCAATAGGCTTCTTAATATCTTTTCTGAACACATGCTTTACTAGTACAGGGGCAACAATCCCAAATGCATGTTTTTTTTGTTCCATTTGGCAACGACATGATTGAATTAGATTCGTAGGAATGTTATTGGAAAACGGATAGCTACAACACCCTAAACCACTTGGGCAACATGACATTTAAAGAACACTAGAAGATAACCCACGCGTTGTCTGTGGATTGCAAAGCATTTGGAATGAAAATTAATAGAGATGATATAGATAGCTTGCAATTAAAAGGTTAGAAGTTAATGGGAAGACATAGCTATCAGTGGGAAAGTAGCATGGATAGTTAGTGGAGGATGATGTGAATAGCTTGCATATTGAGTTAGACTTGTGGTGGAGATTAGCTTTATAAGAGATATATATAGATATAGATATAGATATGAGATATGATCTCATCCCATCAATGATCATATAAGTACTTTCTCCGTTTCAAATTATAAAAGTCGCTTTAACTTTTTTTTTTATCTATTTTGCTATGTATCTAGATATAATAATGTGTCTAGATACATAGCAAAATAAATAAATCAAAAAAGTCAAAACAACTTATAATTTGAAACGAAGGGAGTAACAAAGATAAACACCAACCTATATTTAATTAATCAAATTATCTTTGATCAAAAAACTAGAAAATAGTTCAGTTTATACTTGAATGATTTTGTTTATCATTCGAGCACTCTGATACGAATGGATCTATCTAGATTTTAGTCTCTCCATCTCAAGTCATTTCAAGAATCTTGAAAAGTCAAACTTTACCAAAATTATAGAAAAAATATAAAGATTTATGACATCAAATAGGTATATGATGAACATATAACTAATGAAAAATCTAATGATATTTACTCCCTCCGTCCCACAAAAAGAGCAAAATTATAAGATTTTGAAACATCACGTTTAACTATTCATCTTATTTAAAAATTTTATATAAATGTCATGTATCTTGTTATAACTTATTTTATCATGTGAGATACTTTAATAATGATTCATTTATTTTATAATATGTATAAATTTTTTTTAAATAAGACAAATGGTCAAACACAAATTTTAAGCTCTACGATTGCGTCTTTTTATGGACGGAGGGAGTAGTTGATGTCAAAAATATTATTATTTTATATTATATAAATTTGATCAAACTTAAAAAACTTTAACTCTCTAAGGTTCCTAGAATTACTTATAATTTGAGATGGAGGGAGAAAATAATAATCTAGCATAGGCTTTACATGTCTCCTCATGGTAGCAAGGACTTCACTTCTGTTAAAACTGATCTCGAATATAGACTGATACTCATGCAAATAAGACAAAACTTTAAGATTCTTCGCATTTCTATAATTAGGCACATCAAGTACTTGAAAGGTAAGTGACTTATTTGTCAAATAAATGATTCATCATATGGCACGGAAAAAAGTTAAAATAAAATAGTGAAAAATTTGAACAAACAACAACCTTAAGATTCATTGCAATTTTCAAATTGGGCACACCCAAGTACTTGATACGTAAGTGAATTATTTGAGAAAATAAAAATTTAAAGTTAAATTAGTGAAAGGTTAAGTGACTTATTTGAGGGAGGAAAAAATATAAGCGCTAGAAGGAGGGCTCGGAGGGAGTAGTTGGTGTCAAAAATATTATTATTTTATATTATATAAATTTGATCAAACTTAAAAAATTTTGACTCTCCAAAGTTATTGGAATTACTTTTAAATTTAAAATGGAGGGAGAAAATAATAATCTAGCATAGGCTTTACATGTCTCCCCACGGAGCAGGGAATTCACTTCTGTTAAAACTATTCTCGAATTCAGACTGATACTCATGCAAATAAGACAAAACTTAAGATTCTTTGTATTTTTATAATTAGGCGCATCAAGTACTTGAAAGGTAAGTGACTTATTGTCAATAAATGATTCATCATCTGGCACCGGAGAAAAAAAAAAGTTAAAATTAAAATAGTGAAAAATTTGAACAAACAACAACCCTAAGAGTACTTTTTTAAATTAGAAGTTAAATAGTGAAAAAAAATTTAACGCTAGAAGGAGGGCTTGAACCTCCGACCTTGTGGTTAACAGCCACACGCTCTAACCAACTGAGCTATTCCAGCAAATGATGCCCTTGATTCTCTGCAGCAGTTCAAATCTGTGTACGAGCGGCAGCAGATGCCAAAGCAAATGAAAGCGCAGTCCCACTCCCACCTTGACCTCGTGCTCAACTCCCTCCCCAGTCCCCACCCCACGCCGGCCGTGCCGTTTGCGCTTCCGCCCGCCGCTCCCCGCCACCCGCCGCCGGAGCGGAGGTCGCCGCCCACCGCCACATCCTCCACACCTCGCTCTCGTCCCCAGCCTCCTCCGCCGCCGTCGACTTCCCGCTCCTCGCCGCGGCGGCTGGGCTGCTGCGGATCGGACGGACGGACGGACGGACGGACGGACGGATCCGCGCGCTTCGGGCTCCGCTGCGCCGACGCTACGCCGGCTGAAGGAAGGTTAGTGTGCTCTCCTCCCCAGCCGCGGCCCCGGTCTCCCGCCCCCCATGACCCACCCCCTATGCTCCACTGCAGCTTGCTTCCGGGGGTTAGGTTTTGTTTGAGATGGATTTGATGCACCACTACATTCCATAGCTTGATGCTCACAGGTGCCCTGCCCTGTATGATCTGGGCTAAAAAGCGCACCTTTGTTTTTCATTTTGTTTTTGCCTTTTCTTTTATTTATTGGAACCATCACTTTTACGAATCCACTGGCGCCCCACGTTTTCCGACAAGGGCAGATGCGAAGAACCGTAGGGAAGGAGTATTTGGGGTCTTTTAATCCACTACGATACGAAGTTCGAACTGGTTACTGGTTAGTGCCACTGGTTCTGCCATGGGCCCCACTCCATATTCTCTGGGCTGGTGTGCATATAACCTTTGGATGGGAAAGTGATTTGAGTGTGGGCAACCTGTTCATGCAAATTTCCTGCATTTCTCATTTAGCTAACCAGCACTGCTCATGCACAGCTTGTTCAAGCAAGTTTGTTTCCTTGGAACTGTTTGTTGCCTAGTACGTATAATATAACACTGAGTTCAACTTCAAGCTAGTGATTTTTTCTAGTCTAGGTAGTTAAAACACCCCATATTTTCTATGTATATGGTGGCTGAGTGATTTTTTTTAAAAAAAAGTATTTTTGTACTGTGCTATTAAAGATATCATTATTGACTAATAGACAATTTTCAAATATCATAGATACATATTGCTTGATGTGCCAAATGATTTCATCTGCAAGCTGGGATGTTTGTTTTCCAACCTCTGGAAGATCAGAATAAGTAGGATTTTCAGTTTTCACCATAGAATTCTCATGACCTTCCTGGATCACAAGAGTTTCCCTGTTGTTTTGGGTTCAGATGATAGACATGGTGTCTGCTGTTGAAGAGCTTAGTGGGTTAACCTCTAAAGAACTTGGTGAGATGCTGAAGGAGTCGGACAACTTTGTTTTGCAGTCCAAGACAGAAGATGGAGGCCCAAAGCAGGTACTTGTATGTACAAAATGTTTGCATATGTGGCAAACTTACAATACCCAATTCCTTGACACCTTTTCTTTGTTGTAGGTGGACATGGAAAAACTTGTGTCCTCGCTTCCTCTTCATCTCCTTGCTGTATGTTTGGAGCTTGGGCAAGGCCCTGACTTGACATATGTGCTTCGCGGCATGCGCTTTTTGCATAGCTTGTCTGATCTAGCATCTCGCCATTCAAGACTGGAGCAGGTTACTCATTTTCTTATTTCCCACAAGTTTAACATATGACACCATTCTTATGTTTCGTATGGGTTATGATAAGATTTGAGGATTTTAATATTCCATGTTAAAAGCTACCTTGTGAATCACATAACATATGCATGATGCTAGGATAATTCAAGTTATTTACTCTGAGGCTGTTTGGAATGCAATGAAGCTTCTTTGTTGTCATTAGACTCATAGACTTTGTCCAACCGAGCTCAACCTATTTAATATTTGGATTTTATCTTCTGGTTGATTTCATTTAGCTAAATGATAGGCATCTAGCTCACAGCAAAATTTCCTTGCAGGTTCTTCTTGATGATGTCAAATTATCTGAACAAGTCATGGATCTGATATTCTTCCTACTTTCTATTGTTGCTGAACAGAAGAAGGTTTCAATGGGTTAAATTAAAAAAATTTTATTCATTCATGTGTGCTCCACTTTGAATTATCATCTGATACTAATTCTGGTAACAGCTGTTGTTTTTAAATTAGGAGAATAATGTCGGTGCTTCTCCACTTGTGCATGCGTCACTTGTAGCAGCTAGCCTTCATCTATTGACAAGTTACTTCTCTTCCCAGTGGCATGATCTTGTCCATATTCTGCTTGCACATCCTAAGGTAACATGAGCGTTTATCATTGGACCACTCTTCAATTTCTTGTGATATTTTAATTTTATCTTAAACATAATGTTCTTAGACATAATGTATGGATTTTGCCATCCACCTTATTTCTAAAGCAAAGTTGATTGTAGACCTATTTTGGTTCCTACATCTGCTAACAGTTTTTTTTGTTTGTAACAAAGGTTGATTCTTGGATTTATCCTCTCCATGAAATATAATCATGTAGCATGATTTTGAGTGTTAACCTTACCTTTGATGTTTTATTCCAGAGTTATTTTAGCTATCCTTGTGTGGTCTTTTGTGCTTGAATGACATAGCAATCAGTGTTATCAAGTCATCCAACTAATTGCAACTAATTGGGCTGATTGGTGCCATGGCGACAGTTATGCACTGCAATTACAATTTGTTGGGCTGATCAATCCAATGGCGACTAGGATCGATTAGACAATTTGATAACATTTATAGCTATTGCTGCAAGATGCCATGTCAATTATTATTCCAAACTTGTTGTAAAAATCTTGCAGTTGACATGAGGCTGTTTTTCTGCATTGGAGTTATGCTGCTTGAATTTGTACACCTATGTAAAATGTGCATTGCCTTCTTGCTTTTCACGTTAACATTGCGGAGTTAAACTCTGTTTGTTTATCTGGGATTCTGGGTTGTATCAGTACAATAGATCCCTTGGTGTTCTTACTGTCTTTTAAGAATGATTTGCATGATTTTTGAGGTGTTGACTAGGTGTCTAGGCATGCCTCCAACACCACAGAACATCACAGTAACACCTTTTTTGCCTAGATGTACAGGTGTGCTCCCAATGCCTCAAAGGCTATGCTTATGATTTATGAGAGACATGTTTATGCTATTGTTTTGCTGGCTATTGCCCAGTGTATGTCCTGTGTGTTATACGATGCTATGGTTCAAGTTTTTTCATGTGTATATTTTTGTGATCCTCTGATTTGTTTTTTTTACATGTGTATTGTTTGGAAAAATTCTATCTGAGCACTTGTTTCTCTTTTTGATACCCTGTTGTGCACATACTGATTCGTACTGTTATTCTTTCAATATATATGCTATTCAGCATTATGTGTATCTGCTTTAGGAACACACATAATTCAATCATTGGTGCACATACTAACATTTAATGATTCATGGTCAGGTTGATATCTTTATGGATGTGGCCTTTGATAGTTTGCATGAAGATGTGAGGCTGTTAAATATCAGATTATCATCAATGGGCTTCGGTTTCTCTCATGTTGCTTCTTTGGAATCTCGTCTTGCTCACTTCATCTGCCAACAGTGTGAAGCATCATTGCAATTTCTCTTGTTGTTGTGCCAGCAAAAGCTGTTTCGAGATCGGATTTTAAAAAATAAGGTCTCACCTATCTTTAGAGGCTTATAATTTTTTATGCTATTGAGGGGGAAAAAGAATACTTGGTGTGGCCTTTTCTTGTCCATTTTGGCTTAGTAAGAGATTACTAGATGTGCTATACCTTTTGGTGATCAAAATAGAAGTTCATGTTGACTATGATTTTCCCCCACTGTAGTTCACCTGGTTCATCTTACATCCAGTCTTTTCTGTGCCAAGTTACCATGTTGACTATGACTTTCCTCCATTCTAGTTCACATGATTCATCTAGTCTTTTCTGTGCTTGGAACCTGATTAAATTGAATACTGTGTGAAACCTTTATGCACTAGTTTTGGGTGAAGTTATTTTTTTGGTGAAAACTATATTAGTTGACCAAATCTGTAATTAGCTACTACACAGTTTTTAAATAAATGCTCTTGGAAGCTTGCATGTTAAGGAATTTCTCGCCTAATGCAGGAGCTCTCTAGAAATGGAGGCATACTGTCACTTTCTCACACTATACTGAAGTTAGGTGTCCCTGAATGTTTGAAGCAATCAACCGATCTTGTTGCTTCTATTTCCAGGCTCAAGGCAAAGATGCTTTCTATTGTAAGTTAACAGCACATGATTGACCAGAATTGGAATGTGGTAGTGAAAATCTATATTAAATGACTGATTAAATTGTTGATATTTTCCAATTTCCCAGCTGCTGCAACTTTGTGAGGCTGAAAGTGTCTCCTTACCTTGATGAAGTTGCCACTAACCAAAACAGCAGGCGGCTAGGGCAAACCTTGGCTCTAGAGGTCAGTTCTACTGGGGCTGACCAGTGACCACTGCCCAGGAAAACATTCTTCTGTATCTGCTGCTACTAAAAAATATCCGCTTTCTCAAAATTCTGATTTTCCTCAATTACTGCAGGTTCTTAATTTACTGAAGATTGCATTTGGAAGAAAACAAAATATTACTTCTGATTCTCATGATAAGGGTAAGACTTACCCCATGGGATCTGTGCTTATCAGTGCATTGCGTCTTGTTGATGTCTTCTCTGATGATTCAAACTTCAGATCATCCATTATGACTAACACTGTAAGAATTTTTTTTGCTTAACTACATGCATTGACAATTATATCTTGCATTTTCCTTAGCAACTGGATGTCTTTTTAAGCCAAGATAATGTCTTGCTTCAACTTCATTTTATTCATAAATTTTTCAGGTTCCATTCTTAACTCAGATTTTAGCAACTCCTCATGAGGAATTTGTTTCGAGTTGGTGCTCTGTCAACTTACCAGCAATTGAGGAAGATGCAAGTCTAGATTATGATCCTTTTGGTGCATCTGAGGTGGCACTGTTAGCTTCTGATAATGTGTTGACTGAAGCTAAAGCTAATTATTCATGCGCTTTTCGCCCTAGCCTGCCTTCAATGGCATATGCACAGACAAGAACATCATGTGTAGTGAAAATAATAGCAAATTTGCATATTTTTGTTCCAAACATTTGTGAAGGTTAGACTATTCCTACAAGTTATGAGTTTTTAATTAATCGCAACATGTTGTTGAAAATAAGCTCTGTTGTTCTGTCAACAGAGCAAGAAAGGGATCTTTTTCTTCAGAACTTTCAAAAGTACTTGGAGTCTGGGAGTCCTAAACTATCAGCAGACCAACCAGCTTCTAGTGATTTTAAGGCCACCAAAGTTTGTAGAAATTTAGGTAAAGTTAGCTTTGCTGTTCCTAGTTATCTTTTTGTTAATATATCCATTATGTGGCATGTCTAACTTCTTCTGTGGGTTTTGTAGGATCTTTGTCTGATTATGCTAAAAAATTGGTTCCTAATTTGTTAAATGTGGAAGACGTGGTGTTATTAAGGTGCTTAAAACCATTTTACTAGATTTTATATTGTATCCTGATTTTCCCAATTGACAATTTAGTGCTTTTTTGGTTACATGCCTTCACTTATTGGTTTTGATTATACTTTATTGTGTACTCCTTGATAATTTTCTGCTCTGAAAGCCTTGATAATATTTATAAGCTTTTGTTTACCTTTTGGCAGTGATTTTTCTGATAAGCTACAATCTTGGTGTAAATCACAAGTTGGGCAAGTTGAAGTAAAGGTTTGTTTTTTTTTACTCATTGTTATCATAATGAGCTATCAATGGTACTGAAGTGTTACATTTTGTTGTTAGCAAAATCTCATTTTTATCATAATAACACAACTGCAGAGCGTGCACACTAAATAGAGGGATTTGCACATAATCTGCTCAGTACAAATTTTATTAGCCATAAAAAAACACTAAGCTCTCTTTGCTTGTGTGGCTGTTGATGCTTGAATACTTGCATTGCACATTCAGTTTGCATTTGTAGCAGTTTGCTTCAAATCCTTCTTTCAGTCTCAGTTCAATTGTTGGATTCATTATGAAATGTTTCAGGTGGTACAAAATGATACTCCACCTGAAAGCATGGAGGACATGCACTGGTGCCACAGCCCTTGCCAACACGGGCAAGCACTCCGGACTCCAGAATGAATAACCTTCCAAAGGTAAATACTTATGAGTGGGTCAATGAAACATCACTGATGATTGGGTCCACAGTGAATTGGATTCTAATAGGAAGCTGATGCAACAGGATGTGCAGAACATGGAAATGTCTACTCCAGTACCCCCTGAATGGTAAGGATGAGACTCCAAAGAACACTGTCTCTAGAAATGGTGGTTTCCTGCAGAATGCAGTGGGTCAAGACCTAGTCCATCTTGGTGTTGCAAGAACAGCCAGTGGTGGCTCTTCAGCTCTCACTTCTGGTATTAGCACTGGACACCAGCGCAGCAAAATGGATCTTGATCCAGCATCCAGCAGTGTGGATAATTTCAAAACACCAGAACTCACAAAAGAAAATGGTCTCCAGGAGGATGAGAAAGGAGAGAGTAGTATATATGATGAGAGGCAACCTAAGAGAAGGAAGCGGACCCTTATGAATAATGAGCAAATAGATGAGTTAGAGAAGGCTCTAGTAGATGAACCTGAGATGCACAAGAACCCTGTTCTATTGCAGAGTTGGTCAGAGAAGTTAAGTCTGCAGGTATTTTTCACTTGGGCATTCTCTTCTTACGTTTAATTCCTGAATGCATTCTCATTTATGAAAAACACGGCCGTGCTTTTGTAGGGCCCAGAGATCACAGCATCACAACTTAAAAACTGGTAAAACTGTGAATCTTCTTTAGCTGTCCTTCTTTGAAGTTTCTTTCTTCAAAATTTATAATAATGTTTTTGTGCATTTTGTCTACAGCTATTTGTAACAGTTTTCTCATGTAAATTCCAGGTTGAACAATCGGAAAGCTAAGCTTGCTCGCATTGCGAAAGAAAGAGGATCTTTTGAGGGGGAGAATGCTGATAAGCCATCTACACCAGCTACTCTCCATCTCGGTGAGTCTTCTGAAAGTGCTGGGGAGGACAACTATCTACCCCCTGCGAGGGTGATGAACGCTCTATCCAAAGCCAGACTGGTGAGCCCAGACAGCAATGAGCAAACATCACAGGCAGAGTTATCCCCAAACACGATGCTGATCCGCCCATTCACGAGATCCTTCTCACTGGAGCCTGGCCGCCTCGTTTCATTAGTTGACAGCGATGGGAAGGAGGTTGGCAGGGGCAAGATCTTCCAAACACCAGGAAAGAGCCCAACGGAGAGCCGCGTTTGCATGGTTGATGTTACTGAGCTCAGGACCGAGAAGTGGAGGGAGCTCCCGCACCCTTCTGAGGCATCTGGGAGGACGTTCCAGGAGGCGGAGGTGAAGAATGGTGGCATCATGAGGGTGTCTTGGGATGTCGTCAGGCTCTCGCCTGTAGTGTAGCAAGGCAGGAACTCTTGGTCAGGTTGTTGTATACAGCGAGGCACAAGATGAGTAGAGCCTTTGGTTTAGGACGAGAGACCGGATCATGGGATTCTCGGGGGCAGTTGTTTGGCCATGCCTAACTAACATTATGTCAAACCTGTGGTTAATTGTGATGTATCCATCAGCTAATTGTCTCAAGCAATGCAGGTGGTTACAAATTTTACTACTGTGTTACATGTGAGAAACCAATTGCACGTAAATAATCAAATGTTGGGGCCTAGGAAATCAAAGAGGCTGCCCCGATCCTTTCTACTATACATCTTTATGTCCTTTCCACTGTACAAATCGATAGATTTTATAAATAACGTAAGCGGGCAAAGTCAAAGGCTGCAGCATGAACTTTATTGCCGGTTGAAGCTCCTACCTATTTGCTTTGAGCTATCAAGTGTTTAAACAGTATTTTTTATTAAAAAAAATTAGCCGGCAAATAAAGGCTAGTATTTTTGCTCTTGTTCAATCAGTCAATCATTTTTTTAGTTTAAAAAATCAGCTGTGTTTAAATGTTTTTTTCTTTCATAAAAAGTCAATCATTTTTAGTTTATCAGCTATGTTTAGTGTTTTTCATAAAAAATTAGCTATTTTTAACTTATCAGCTGGTTAAACAGAGCCATTGGAATGTGGAATTCAGGCGATCCGATGGAATGAGGACTTGGTGAACAGAGCCGAGCCTGAAGTGTTTGGTCAATTAAACACCAGCAAATTGATCACAAGAATGTGGACTTGCTGAGACTGAGTATATATATGGTGTTTAACAATGGTAGCTTGCTTAAACAAGCACGGTATTTGTGCTCTGATTAGTAGATATGGGCACTTCATCACTTGTTGGTGAGCTACGGTACTATAACCGACGTTATACGTCATAAATAACCTGTTCTCAGGCTCCTTAGCCAAATGAGCATTACATTACAAAGTTGTCCAATGAGATATTGGAGAGAAACAAAAGCCTGATAAGATTTCCTTTATGTCCAATGAGATATTTTTGGGAGAAATAAGCAAAATATGCCTGATAAGATTTCCTTTATAGTATCATAATTTATCAAAAAGATCCAAAAAAATAATATTTTTATTTTCTACAACTTAAATCAATATGTTTTTTTTGAACGGAGGGAGTATTTGTGGGAGATATTTTAAGCCAAAATCACCATTTTATTAGCATAGTAATTGGTTCAAAAATAAATTAGTTATATAAACACTACATATATGTTTTTTTATTATTGTCAAGGTTGATGATATTTGGGCAATTTCATTTGTTTGAGGTAACATTTGTTGGCACCTAATCTTGGCGGCATCTTCGATCCATGATTTGCATGCCTTACTTCTCGTAAATAGTTTATTCGGCCTTAGTTAAACACGTTGATTGCCTTTAGCCATTTACTTTAGAAATTTATTTTCTTCTTACATCATGCATAGATTTTCTAGGAAATTCATCAATTGTTGGTGAGCCACATAAACTATGCTACATATGCAAACAAAATGTACAAGGTGGTTAGTCACATGGATGCAATGCTTGTGTTAGTTGGGACTCATGTATTCAGTATTCTAGAATAATTGAACAATGACTCAGCCTTAGCATGTGTAAGAAAACTCAACTTGTCTTCTTTGGTTGGTATCTTATTAGAAGACAAAAAAAAAAAAAATATGTAAAAAAGCACTTGATGATGGATGTCCATGTCTGTCAATTGAGGCATTGGAGAAAACCAAACCATTTAATGTTTTAAATCTAAAACATTTCAATGTCCGTTAATTGAGTTATTGAGAAAACCAAAAACCATTTAATTTTTAAATCTAAAACATTCCATAACAAGGACAAATGCAAATTTCTTCATTTACTTGTGACAAATTTTGATATACATCACTCCAGATACTTGTGGCTACAGAAGTACTGCTATATACTTAAGAATATGGCTCTCTAACATTCTAAAATGTTGTTTCATGTTTTTTCTCCTATATTATTCTCCAATTATTATCAAAGGAGTTCCTCAAAATGTGCATAAAAAGAAAAATTGTGGTTTCAGTATTTGTGTGCCTGAGTCTAATTCTAATATACCCTTCAATTTTACCCACAGTGACCGGCAATTTATAGTACGAGCTTCGTTGCATCCTCTGCTCCTAGCGTTAGGTGCTGGTGAGCTATTGTGACTGAACATGCGAAATAAATGTATACGGCTACAGTTCATGGGTTAGTTGGAACTCATCAAACCTATAAATTACCATAACTGTGCTCCGGCTGCTGACAGACACCAGTAAGCACACCACTCAAGGTGTCAACGGTATATACGACCAGCCCATAGTAGATCCTCATCAGAACTCTGTTTGCACACCGTCACAGATCTGCTAGGGCAAATTCATGTGAAATAGATGAGGTTGTGTGTACCCCTTCTTTATATATCTACCTCATGCTGCAGCTTGAGGTTACTGTTAGAGGGGCAAAGTTTACCATGGTGAGAGATAGCATTTCTGGTTGAGATATTAGAGGAGACTAAAGTGACTACATCAATTTTCTTAGGTTCAAAAGATAAAAGCAAGGATGCAAAATGTACTTCAGGTGTGCATTGAAATGCACTATGCAGTAAAAGGTCAATCTCTTGCATGATCCTGTCTATCTGGGCTGGCTAGGGGTTGGAGGGTTGAGGCTGCTGCTGCTGTCCATGAATTCAAGATCGATTGTCGCAACCGTGGTGTCTTCGCACATTTTGGGCGCGTTTGTTCCTCCGCATCAGGCCCAACCAGACCTAGTTGGTGGAGCCCCTTCTTTTTTGGTTGCCTGTACATGGGTTTTGGCCTGGCCTCACCCGAGCAAAAGACATGGCCGCACTTAAGCAAAAGGCGCTGATTCAACTTTGTTGGCTTGTTTTTAATTTGAAACCCACGGGCCTATTCTCATCTCTAGTGTCATTTTTATGTCATGTTGTCCTAAGCACAATCCATTGAAAGTGGAGGCCAACCTAACCATACTTGTTTCGAGATCTATATCATGATCTCGTATTCATGCCATGCAGTCATGGACCAAAATGTTTTTGTGCCTACCATGGCATGATTCAAGTCCTAGCTCTAACTATGACATTAGATTGTTTAATTTACTTTATTATATACTCTCTCCATCTTAGAATATAAGGTGTAACCAACCCTTGTTCAAAGACAAAAATATATTTAATTCTCTCAAGTATAACTAGTATAAAAGACCGTTACCATAAATTATGGGACATAAATGTATGTGTGTTTAGAAAGACCACACCATAAATTATGGGACATGAAGTACTCAACTGCAACAATTTACAACATAAACTTCAGTTTGTGACCGCTTTTGAACTTATTCAGTTTGTGACTTTTATTACATCGCAGTGGTTCAGCGTAGATGTACTAATACAAGGCTTATTATTGGCGGTAGAACACATTTTGGTGAGAGAAGCTTGCCACGTCGGACGCATGGTTGGTTGCTCATCACATGATGTAGACGTCGAGCTCGAGGACGGCGTTGGGGTGGTCGAGGCTGACGGTCTTCCACAGCACGTACCCGCGCGCCATCCTGAACTGCCCCGTGCCGCCGACCACCGACAGCTCCCTGACCGGCGCGCCGATGTCGTCGCGGCCCACCACGGTGACGGAGCTGCCGGCGTAGGGCCCGGAGGTGAGCACCACGTTCATGGTCACCAGCAGCTCCGGGTTCCCCGTGGACGCCCAGATGTAGTGGCCCTGCGCGCGCCCCACCATGGATGACGACCGCGACGAGCTCGCCGTCAGCACGTCGTCGATCACGATCGTGTCGCCCATGTGGCCCCGGGGCCCGTTCACCACCTGCACCGCCGTCGGAGCCCGAGCCGGTGAGCACGTCGTGCATGAAGAAGTGCAGGTGCGCCGCCGCCGAGACGGGACAGGTGGCCGGGCCGACGGCGAGCACGACGGCCACGGCGAGCAGCGCTGAGTACAGCTTGCAGGAAGCCATGGCGAGGCAAGGAGGAGCTAGGGTGTGTGTGTGTGTCTGTGGATGCTCTAGCTAGTGAAGGAGTGTATGCTTATATAGACAGTAGCAGCAGGAGCAGGTGCCAGGGTGGAGTAAAAAATATCTCAGCCAGTGACCTCCTGCTGCTGGTGCTGATTTATTCTTACGCCTTGTTCGGATTCCAACTTTTAGAAAAAGTTGAAACTGTAGCGTTCGTTTGTATTTGGCAATATTGTCCAATCGTGGCCCAACTAGGCTCAAAAAAAGATTCGTCTCATGAGTTCAACCAAACTGTGTATAATTAGTTATCTTTTTTTTACTATATTTAATCTTTCCCATACATGCGGGTAAAAATTGATGTGATGGAGAGAGTGAAAAAAGTTGGAAGTTTGGGGGAAACCGAACAAGGCCTTAGTAAAAGCTCAATATTGTTGAACGGCTAGCTGATTATTCATCAAATATATCTGAAGTCCCCACCAGCATACCCGGATGTTACCTTTATATTCAATATTTTTATGAAAACAACTAAATTCAAATTTCGTTCAACAGTTTTTTTCCTGAAATTTTGCTTCATTCGGGTAGTACGTGTGGTGACATTATGTTTTCTGCGATTCTCAGCTGTCCGACGCGATAATAATAATAATAATAATAATAAAATCTTCGCAAGGCCTTCTCCTCAGCCTGAAATAATTGAAACCGATGGATCGAAATGTGCATGGCTTTTTCAATGATTACAAAATAGGTCCATCAAATGTAGCAGAAGGGAACATTAAAGAAACGGTTAATGGGTCCGTCTTCTGAATGCAATGGATGCCCTTTCCTGTGCTACTGTCTGCCCATGGTCCCGAGAGACTTGAGTGGCGGTTCTGCTGGCTGCCGGTGCATGATGCATCATGGACAACGACCTATCTGTTGTTTTTTGGCATTGCGCTATCTGTGACTGTCCATGAGTACTGAACCATTTGTATTTTGGGATACCGGCAAGTTGGTAAAATTATTTGCAGTAGATTTCAGTTCTAGCTAGATTCACCCTTTTTGACATGTCATGGGACCGTGGCAGCACTGGACTCAGCTCGGTGTTCATCTTCAACAGCCGCAAATTGATTGTGCATCAGATAATACTTCTACCAATTATAGCTAATAATAATACTAGTTAATTTCTAGCAGTAATGTGGCAGCACATGACATATACTCACTCTATCCCTAAATAAATAGATTTTTAGAGTTGTCTTAAGTCATTTTTTTAAAACTTTGATCGAATTTCTAAAAAAGTCCACCAAAATTTATGTCATGAAATTAGTATTAGTAGATATACCATAAAATATATTTTCATAATTCACTCATTGTATGTCATACATAGATGTTGTTATTCTAATTTTCTATAAAGTTTGTCAAACTTGAGATGGTTTGACTTGCACAAATCCTAGGAATTAATTTATTTGAGGATAGAGAAAGTACTTCTTATTTCTAGTTGATATCGCAAGAAGGATTATCTCCATTGGATATCGGTTATTAATAACGCATTTCAGCAAGGTCGTTCATAATTCGCAATAATGTCGTGAATCTAATAGGTCAATCATGATCTGACCTGAATCACATGTCAGTCATAGCCCTACAAGATTGATTATAGGCCAGAGGAATGGTTTAAAGATGATTGTATGGGCTCGATGTAATGATCTTGAAACATAATAAAAATTCTTTTATAAAAAATCTTTTTATTTGAGGCGATAAAAAAAAGTCTTTGCATTGGCTCTCTTCAATCTGAAATAATTGA